>JAESVK010000050.1:1994958-2034086 GCA_017140935.1 Hamamelis virginiana | reverse complement strand
TAAAGTTATAATATGTGTCATATGAACGTATCAAGCATTATTTCAAAACAATCTTATCCATTATCCAAAAACAAAAGTGAGATATATGAACCATGTGTCATCTTAATATATAGAAAAACAGGTCTCAAAGCACATAACCTTTCCAATAAGAATACGTTTTCAAAACATGGTTTGCTTATAATAGTTTCATTTCCAAACCTTCAATTTTATCCAAAGCAGGGGAACATTTGACCAAAATATCTCACAGCCTTTTCATCATAAATCATTTTCAGAAAAACCAGGCATATGAATATAAAATCAACATCTCATTCTCATTACGTAAACAAGATCACCATATGCCTGTTGTTTTATGATTTCATAAAACTTCGTAATAAAAGAGTCTATTCTCCAGTTTACATTCATATCATGTCAACTTCTAAACAGTCAGCCATGAGGTATTAATAAATTTCCAAAATATATAAGTTATGTACCTTGGTTTCATTTCGTACAAGTACCATACATTTAAACAGTTCTTAAAATCAATGTATTCCCTGTATCTATTTTAGAATTTTAATAAACGTTGGGGTTTCTCAAACATTCTTAAATCAAAGTATTCAAATGTGTTTAATATTCAAGAAGTTCTTAAAACAGATATAGAATAATCATATCATCATTAAGAATACAATGTTACTTATCCCTACCTCAATGTAGTTGTGTTTTCCACCCCTTTGTGGCTCCTTGAGCCTCCCAAATGCAATACTCATGCACCCATGCAAGTGATCCTTCCAAAGACCTTCCAAGTCTGAGGAAACAACAAATAATGCAAGCAAGGAAATCAAAACAAAGCACAAAGATTCACAACTTCAAAAGTAAAGCGACTCTCCTCTTAAAACTGCTCACTCGCGACCCTAAGGGCTCAAAACCCCAAAATACCAAACCAAAGGCCTTAAGATTCTCATGACACAACCCTAAGTACGACTAGATGCTACACGTCGAATTTTATGGCCAATGCCAAGCGATTTGAAAGATACAAGCCAAAGAAGATAGAATGCACACAAAAAGGGCAAATCAGGTATTTACTAAATATCTCTCTCCCCAAAAATAATTTGATCCCAAAACCTCAAAATTTAGAAAGTAAACTACATAAGCTTTCCGTACATATAAAGTACGCCCAAATCAGAGTTCATATGAAAAAGTTACGAAGAAAATAAGATAAACGAGAGAAATAAGTTTCTGCCCCAAAGAGTAGACTGTTTGGTCCAAACAGTCAACTCTTTGGTTCAAACAGTCGATTGTTTGGATCAAACAGTCGACTCTTTGCCCGATAAACCTGAAAAAAAAAAAAAAAAAAAACTAGGTTTTGAGTTTACAAAATAACCCCAAAACTTGGGATAAACCCACACAACTCATAAAACCAAAAATACAAGCTTTAAGGACACTAGATTCTCAACAAAACACCAAGCAAGGGATTAAATCCAAGGATCCATCAAGAATCCAAACTAAAAACCCATAAAAAACCACATACAAGCATTCATTTCCCCAAAACTCTTCAAACCATTCTCTAAAACACTAAACTCAGCTCCAAACCACACCTAAAACACCTGATAAACTTCAAAACCCCAAATCCAACACCCAAACAACTCAAATCCGAAAATACATAAAATAAAATGAGATATATTGGCTTAAACAAGCATGAGCTTACCTTTAAAGTCAAAAAGGGTGAACTCCGGTGACAAATCCGGCGAGGTTCCGGCGATGCTCCGCTTCTCCTTCTCTTTCCCTCACTCGGTCTCTCTCTTACTCTCTCTTCACTCAGTCGAAAAGAAGATGGAAGAAAAAGAAATGGGTTTTTAACCCTTTTATATACTTAATGGCGAAATCGTAAATATTGAGATTTTTTTTTGTTTTTTTGTTTTTTTTTTAACCACATCATCACTTAAAATGAATAAAATAATATTTTTTAGAAATCCGGGTTATCACAAAAGGAAAGAGAAAAGAAGGTGAAAAGGGGTAAATCGCATTAAATGCTACATTTTATTTTAAGTCGTTAGATGATTAAATGTTTAAATGAGCGGCTGAGATTGGTTTGGTCTAGAAATGGCAAACCGAACTAGTCCATAATGGATATATAAAATTTTGATCATGTCCGGCATACGATGTGTACTAATCTCGGTCGTTCGTGGCATGCACACGTTTACATGCCACTTACGTGTTACGCGCTGTGATTGTGACCGTATGCCAATCTTGGCCGTCTGTGGCTTACGCACACTTACATGCCACGGATAGCAGTAATTATGTACCACATTTGCAGTACATACCGTAACTGATCACTGTTGAATATATATATATATATATATGGGACAAGTTCCTCTAATCATTCTTTTTACCATTATTTCTACTATTCGTCTTTAAACACCAATGTGAGATGAATATTTTAAGAAACCGACTGTTGAATTAGATATTCTACTTATATATATTACATATGCCAAAAATCACAATAATCCAACGGTTGGTTTATGAAAAAAAAATATCACTGTGAAAAATTATTTTATTTATGAACACTACAGTTTTTTAATGTGAGATTTTTTAAAATCTGACCATTAGATCAATGTGATTTTTGGTATATATGACTGTATAAGAAGAGTATCTAATCCAAAGGTCCGTTTCTCAAAATATTTGACCTACATTGGTGTTTTGAAAAAGAATGGTAGAAATAATGGTAAAAAGAATGGTTAGGGGAACCTGTCCCTATATATATATATATATATGAGTCTCGTTCCTGTGAGGACTTCCTTATATGAGGACTTGGCCTTTTGGCCAATATAAAATGGGTATTTTGAAAAACTGATTGTTGGATTTAATATTCTTCTTATGTGTGACAGGCATGCCAAAAATTACAGTGATCGGACCATTGGTTTCTTAAATACAAACTGTGAAAAATTAAATATCTATATAATGCTTAACACCCTGTATTTCAAAAACCGATGGTTCGATTACTGTGATTTTTGGAATGACTGTCATACATACGAAGAATATTAAATCCAACGGTTAGTTTTTCAAAATACCCATTTTACATTGGCCAAAAAGCCAAGTCCTCACAAGAACGGGACTCTATATATATATTATAAGGGATGCTATTATAAATTGTACCTTACACAAAGTTGCATAAGATGATCTCAATAGGGACAAATGTAGAGCATATTTTGAAAAAGTGACCGTTAGATTAGATGAACTGCTTAACAATTTCATGTTCACCAAAAATCACAATGATCCAACGGTTGGTTTTTGACATATGTCACTGTGAAAAATTGTGACATTTTTATTCTTTAAAATATCACCAATTTTTCCTAGTAAGTTTTATTTTTTTTTATTATTATTATTTTTTTTAACAGACCATTGGATCACTGTGATTTTTTGCGAATATAAAATTGATAAGCAATTCATCAAATCTAATGGTCAATTTTTCAAAATATGCTCTACATTTGGCCTTATTGAGGTCACTTTATATGCACCTTATAATCGCATTCATGTTATTTTATATATTGTATATATTATACAACCATTCTAAAGACCGGCACCCTTGATATAACAATAAAATTGAATGAACAAATTAGAATAAAATTTTTGAAAGATAACTTTGAAAAATTATGACTTTTTTGTTCTTTAAAATGTTATCATTTTTTAGCAGTCAGTTTTCTCAGAAACCAACCGTTGGATCACTGGGATTTTTGGCAGGCATGACATACATTATAGGAGTATCTAATCCAACGGTCAGTTTTCCAAAATTTGCAGTTCAAGTGGCTCTACAAGAAGGCACCTGATGCAAGATGCATCAGGTGCACCTGATAATAGCGCCTCCATGTATATATATATAGTTAGGGGGGGCCATGTCCCTCCTTCCCTTCCCTCTAGTTCCGCCCTGAAATAACCAATATCCCATCCCACCTAGGGATGTCAATGGGATGGGTTAAAAGGGTAACCCGGCCCGCCCCACCCTGCCCCTATTAGGAAGGGTTTGGGAAATAAATTTAAAAACCCTATAGGGTTTGGGACGGGAATGGGATATGGCTTCTCCAACCTGCCCCGCCCCGAATATCTATGTATATATAATTATACTAAAATGTTTTCCATTTATTTACAATATTTAGTGTTTTAAGATTTTTATCAATTCTATTTTTTTCTTTACTTTTCACCAAGTTAGTGTGTATAAATATATATTTTAATTACTAATACTTATAATCCAAGATTAAAATCAAAATTTGTTGAGATTATGGTTAGGATTCATTCCAAAATAAAATAAAATTGAAGTTTAAAAAATATTTTAATTATTTTTCCAAACCCGATGGGAAAACCCGCCCGGCCCCGCCCCGCATAATTCTCGCCCGGCCCCGTCCCATTTTAAGTTGGGATTGGGACGGGTTTGGGAAATGATTTTTATTCATGGGACGGGATTGGGAAAGCAAAAACCCGCCCCGCCCCTCACCGTTGACATCCCTAATCCCACCTCCATTCAACTGAACTGAAGCTCATTGGTATCTTACATCCTCGTATTACTCGGAGATATTGCTATCCTACTTTATTTGATATTTTTTTTTATCATCAAGAACTGCACTACTTTGCTTGCTTAAAGCATTTTTGTGTAGCCCAAGAACCGATCAGGTTCTTCTCAGGGAAACAAACAACTCCAACCCCTCCCCTTCCCAACACCCCCCCATCCCCCCAACTAAACAAATGAGCAAGTTTGGCGATACTTGCTACAAAATGGAAATGTTAATATCACTCTTTCACTGTAGATAATATAGAGACAAATACAACTAAAGAGTGAGGAAAAAAAATTATGCTTGTAAGAAGTTGTTTTTAACCAATTAACGCTAGAAAAAAATCAAGCTAGTAATTAGCTTCATGAGTAGGTTTCGTGAGGCATAGGCAAAGACTAACTGTTCTATCCTATGGGACTAGCAACTAACTTCTTTGTTGTTTATATCTCCATATCACACTGCTAACTTGAGTGTTCAGGAGCTATGTAAAACATGAGGGACTCAATAAAACTTTGAAGGAAGAGAAAAAGAAATTAAAAAGAAACTTTTAAGGGAAGTTGCAGCACCTCCTAAGTTGATGTTGGATTTGGTTCGTTTGAACTTGAATAATGCAGGCTTAAGTAAGGTATGATTGAATGAAATTTTGGATGCATAAAGGACAATCTGCAAAATTGATGCAGGATTCACTTCAAGAAATTACATATTTAACAGAAAAAATGATACAGATAAAATCAACTCGGGTCAAGATGTAACAATGACTTTCTTAAGTAATTCTGTCCTTGTGGACAAATAAATCCCTTTTATGCAAATGCAAAATGAACAAATCCTAGTTTCAATTAAATCCCTACACTCTTCACAGTAAAATTCAAGGAATATTTTGTAAAGCCACCCAACCACTGCTTTGCTATCTTCTATTTGAGCACCGATGGTAGTATGCCTTTGATCTAATATTGACTAACCATAGATGGTCAGAGAAAACTGAGAAATTTCCAGATGTTTATCACTGATGATCAAATTTTCACGGCATGTCAAAAGTTAGCAGGTTGAAGGAGTTTTAAGAATCTATCATGCTCACCCTTGTTCAATGACACAAAGAACAGTAACCCAAAGATATCAGAGAAGAGCGCCAAAATCCCCGCAAGAGCAGTGTCCATTGACAAATTTGTGAAGCCGCTTTCTATCTCGAATGATGATTTCCCTAGTAGTCAGTAATGAGATGCACTTGACAAAACTATGGCAGTCCCTGCACATACTAACACTCTTGATAACCCGTATTGGCGCAGCATTTGGTGTGTTCAACAAACCAAATGCAATGGCCAACTTTTCACTATGATAAACTGTTGAAGAGAATGTCTTTTCTTCATCCTCCTCATCGGTTACCTCTAAACTCCCTTGAGATTCATATCCAAGACTCTTTGCTTTGTCAAGCAAATCCCCCAACAGTTGGTGCAACTCTGCATTGCAAGGATGGAACCGGCCATCAGGCTTGAACAAATGAACCTTATCTTTAATGCCAATCCAACTCCTGTCCTTTAACTTTCCGAGTTTCTCATCTTTCATCATTTTTCTGACCCTTGAAACGTCCTTATATCTCCCTGCTGAGAGGTACATGTTCAACAAAAGAACATAGGTCTCAGTATCTTTCGGCCTGAGTTTGAGTAACTGTTCGGCAGCATAGAATCCTAACTCTAAATTTCCATGACTTCTACAGCCTGCAACCAAGATTGACCATATAAACTCATTAGGCTCAAAATCCATTTTCTTGATCAGATTGAAAGCTTCGTCTAACCGACCCAACCTCACAAACATATCAATTAGGCATGCAAAATGATCCATCACAGGCTTGATTTTATACTCGGTTTTCATCATTTCAAAGTAAGTCATTGCCTCATTGACCATTCCAGCATGGCTACAAGCTGAAAAAACCCCCACAAAAGTAATCTTGTTTGGTCTGACTCCTGCTAGTCTCATATCCTCAAAGAGCTGCAGTGCTTGTTGAGACCGGCCGTGCTGTGCAAAACCTGTAATCATAGAAGTCCAAGATATCAAAGTTCTTGTAGACATCTCCACAAAAGATTTACTCGCTCTCTCAATGCTTCCACATTTATTATACATGTTAACAAGTGCAGTTCCTACAATCATGTCCGACAAAAACCCTGTCTTAATAGTCTGAGCATGGACTTGTTCCCCTTGTTCTAAGGCCACCAAACTACTACATACAGTTAAGATGCTTGAGAAGGTGAATAGATCAGGTTTCAAGCCTGCCCGTTTCATTTTCAAGAACATTTCAAGTGCCTCAGTTCCATTACGGTGTGCCGAAAGATCATCCTTCGCAAAATCCATCATCTGGGCATGACCTGCAATCATTGCATTCCATGTAACCAAGCTGATAGTTTCCATCCCATCAAACAATTTCTGTGCATCATTGATCCACCCACATTTCAGGTACAAATACATGATAGAATTTTTTATGGGTAGATTTGATGTATACCCAAGTTTAATGCTCAAGGAGTGGATCTGTGCACCAAAACCTAAATCCTGCATTATACAGCACAAGCTCAAAACACTAGTCAGCGTGAACTCATTCGGCTCAATGCCATCATAAAGCATCTCAGAGAATATTTGCAAACCCATTTCGGCTTCACTGTTATCACCACAAGCAGATATAACAGCAGTCCACGAAATTACATTCTTTTCTCCAATCCTCTGAAAGGCTTTAACTGCACACTCCAAGCTACCACATTTGGAATATAAGCTACAAAGGGAGTTGCCAATGCTAGCATTGGATTCAATCTGGTATTTAATACTGTAGGCATGGATTTGCTTCCCCAATTGAATAGAGTACATGGAAGAACAGGCACTTAAAACAGTTCCTAAAGTATAGTTTGTAGGATAAGCCCCTGCTTCCAACATTTCCTGAAAAACTTGAACAGCAACCTCTGGGTCCGAATTGTGGACATAACCTGTCATCAGCGCCGTCCAAGAAACAACATTTCTTCTAGGCAATTTGTCGAAAACCTTGCGGGCATCTTCCATAGTTCCACATTTCGCATAAACATTGACGAGAAAGGTCATGAGAAACAAATCTTTGTGGGTTCCGGTTTTTATGACATGGGTATGAATAATTCGTGCTGCAGAGGCTGAATTCTTGTCTATGCATTCTTGCAAGAGCGGGACATAAACTGAGGATTCGAATTTATTGCCTTCTCTTATCATAGACATGGCTTCTCGGAAGTCCAGACACTTTGGTTCTGAACTGCCATCGAATTGCGATGTCGATGAATGACTTCTCTGGTAAGAAACGTTTGGACTCTGAGATTCCAGATGCAGCCTATAATAAGTTCTCATACAATGCATGAATACTTCTATTGCCAAAACTAGTTGAAGATGAAAACACTAAAAATGCGGCAAGTACAGTGACAAAATTCAAAGTAATTCCACAAAATTAGCCAGATAATTCGATTAACATTTTCAAACTACTTCAGAAGTGAGAAAAAAAAAAAAAAAAAACAATGATTTTAGCTATTAAAATCTGTAACTCACTGTGCAGATGTTTGACAAAACAAGTTTTGTTTTTATTTTATCAAATTATTTTTCAAGTATAATTGAATGAGTGGAAGATAGAAATGAAGTTTACCTTTTCGGTAGCGGGAAAACTGGTGGAGTATTTGCGGAATTCTGGTTCGAACTTGAGAGTGCCACTAACAGCAACTGAAGGCAAAGAAGCCATGAAGGCAAAAAGAGGATAAAAAGTTATAGAATAAAGAATTACATCATGGGCTTCTTCCTTGGTTGGATTTCAGGTACTCTTTGAGCTCTTATCTCTTGCTATCTATTTCGGATAAAATAATGGAGGGAAGGGATGCAAAATGAGTCTATGATTAATCCTTCCATCTCAAGTTTCTTGCGGTTGGACGGTTGAGACTTTTTTCAAGATTTTTTATTTTTTATTTTTTAGATGCATGGTTAAAATAGAGTGTAATACAGTAACTGGCAAGTGAGGATCACACTAGAAACAAAAAAGGGCAGATTACAAAAATAAATATAAGTTTTGCAATATTACGTGAATAACTCGATCCAAAAATATTTACATCAATGAAGGTATTACTCTTTTTTAAAACTATAATGCCCTTCTAACAGTCAAAATTTTGAATTTTTTTCAAAATTTGTACATAATCTCCATTGATACGTAATCCCAAAAATAAGTATAATCCCTAATCTCCCAATATAACTAATAATCTCCAGATGAATACTTAATCCCCAATCCCTAATTTTAGATAGAAATCCCAAAATTGCAAAAAAATTCCCAGTCCCCCACCATGTCTGTAAAATGTCACATGAGCATTTATTACACAGCATTCTATGTCCCCTCTCTAATTTTTTATTATAAATATTAAATAACACATAATCTCATAAATATATAGAATATGGCTACAAAATCCCCAAGTATACACCCAATCCCCAACTCTATGTATTACTCCGTATTACATTATATCTCCTACACATCACTTCATATCAAAAATTGTTAAATCAACTGTAATTTAAAAATATTCTAATACTTTAATATTTGTAAATAAAAAAATAAAAAAAATTTTCATAAGATAATAAAAAATAATTTTTATTTAATATTTATAAGAAAATTAAAAAAAAAAATTCTTATAAGAAAATAAAGAAATTCTTTATTTAATATTTTAATACTTTTAATATACAACGAAAAATATTTATTTAATTTAATAAATATTTTAATATTTATAAAAAAAAATTTATTTATGAGAAAAGGGAAATTTACGCCAACAAATTTTTTTAATTTAATTTTGGGATTACTATTTCAATGGCAGCCCCTTCTCCAAAGGAGAGAAAACCGTTTAATTTTTTTTTAATTTTTGGGCGAATCACCCTGAGTTTTTTACTATTGTTGAGAATGCTTAGAATACTCCTATTTGTGGCATTCCCATGTTCATTTTGTATTGTAAGCTTAAGATTGTTAAAAATGCCTTAAAAGCCTTTAATCTTAAGGAGTTTGGAGATATTAGAGGGAGAGTTCTCGAAGCCAGGGAAGAGCTCCATTCTGCTCAAGCCAACATGTTGCACAACCCCCTTGACCCTAATCTCATTGATGCTAAAAAGCAATGCTACCTTGATTTTATTTCTCTTTCTAAATATGAGGAAGCTTTTTTAAGCAGAAATCTCGTATCCAATGGTTGCGTTTAGGGGATCAAAATACAGGCTTTTTCCATAAAGTGGTGAAATCAAGGAACTCTTACAAATCCATTACTTGCTTACTTGATTGTCAGGGGAAGATGTTGGAAAACCCTACTGAGATCAAACATGAGGTGGTTTCCTATTTCCACAATTTGCTTGGGACTCCCAATACTACCTTGCTCAACAAAGAAGCTTACATAAGTAATCTGGAGGGGATTTCATGGTCTGACAATCATTTGAGCATTCTAAACCGCCCAATAATTGATGATGAAATTAAAGCTACTTTGTTCTCCATCAAGAATGATAAAGCCCCTGGTCCGGATGGGTACACTTCTCTTTTTTTCAAAAAGGCTTGGCATATTGTCGGTCCTAATGTCACTAAGGCAATTTCCTCCTTTTTTCAAAGTGGTAAACTTCTAGGGGAAGTTAACTCAACTGATGTTGCCCTGGTTCCAAAGTGTCCAAACCCTTCTAGTATGAATGATTTTCGGCCTATTTCTTGTTGTAACACCATTTATAAATGCATTACAAAAGTTATTGATAACAGGTTGTTTGCCATATGTTGTTACACCTTTTTTAGAATGCCTTTGTTCATGGGAGGAGAATTGCAGATAACATCTTGATTTCCTAAGAATTGTTGCTAAACTATCATAGAGATTCTGGACAAGCAAAATGTGCAATGAAGATTGATTTCCAGAAAGCCTATGACTGTGTTGATTGGGATTGTTCTTATGGTCCTTCAAAAGATGAATACCCCGAGCATGGTCATCCAATGGATAAAAGCTTGTATATCCACCCCAAAATTCTCTATCTCTATTAATGGTGGCCTCAGGGGATATTTTCCTGGGAAAAGAGGGCTTAGACAAGGGGATCCTCTCTCTCTTTACCTTTGTTCTTGTTATGAATGTGTTATCTTGTGCCTTGAGTAAAGCTACTCTTTTGCCTGGGTTTCGGTTTCACAATACGTGCAGTAAAGTGAACATTAACCACCTTTGTTTTGCTGATGATTTATTTCTATTCTCCCATGGGGATGTTGCTTGTGTGGAGATCTTTATGAATGAATTCCAGCAGTTCGAAGCTTACTCCTGTCTCAAAATTAACTATGGCAAAAGTGATATCTTCGTGTCTAGAGTCAATAAGCATGTGAAAGCTTTTATGTTGGCAATTTCTGGTTACAAGGAGGGTGTTCTTCCAGTTAAGTATCTTGGTGTGCCCCTTATCACTTCAAAGCTTAAGGCTGCTGACTGTACCCCTTTGTTAGAAAGAATAACTGCTAGAATCAATTCCTGGACTGTTAGAGCCTTATCTTTTGCAGGAAGATTGCAGCTTATTAGTTCTATGCTTTATAGTATTCAAGTTTACTGGTCTCAAGTTCTCATTTTTCCCAAAAGTATCATTCATAGTATATAGAAAGTTTTTAGTGCTTTTCTTTGAACAGGTCATGCCCTTAAATCTTCAGGTGCTAAAATCAGTTGGAAAGTTGTTTGTACTCCTAAGCTGGAAGGTGGTCTGGGCCTTAGAAGAGTTAAAGACTGGAATCGTGCATCCATTATGAAACATATATGGGCTTTATTATGCAAATTTGGCTTTATTTGGGTGGCCTGGATAGAAGCTTATCTTATTAAGGAAAGAAGTGTGTGGTCTCTTAATATCCCCTCTAATTGCTCTTGGAGTTGGAGGAAGCTGCTTCAGTTAAGGCCAATTACTAGACCTTTGATCAAGCATAAGATTGGTGATGGATAGTCCACTTCTCTATGGCATGACAATTGGCTCTCTGAAGGACCCATTGCTCCAAGAATGGGGACTAGAGTCATTTATGATGTTGGCACTCCCTCCAATGCTAAGGTCTCTACTATCATCTCTAATAATTCTTGGCTTTTACTTGCATCCTTGACTGTTTGGATTCTATCTATTAGGAATCTCCCTAATCCCAATTTCTCCTGTTTGGATTCTATATGCTGGACTCCATCTACATCCGGTATCTTTTTCACTTACTCTGCTTAGGAAAATATTAGAACTCATCATCAACCTGTCCCATGGTTTAACAGTGTCTGGCACTCGAGGGCTATTCCTAAGCATGCTTTTATTCTTTGGTTAACTATTTGGGGTAGACTTGCAACTCAGGATAGACTTATTGCTTGGGGTATTTTGGATTCTGGAAAATATGTTTTCTGCAAGCAACAGGTGGAATCTAGGAATCACTTGTTCTTTGATTGTTCATATACAACTTCTGTTTGGAAAGGTATCTTGGAGATGTGTGGCATTAGAAAATTCCCAAGATACTGGGATAATGAGCTATTATGGGCCTGCTCTTTAAAAGATAACTATTTTTGTACTTCTGTGAAGAAGATGGCTTGGGCTGCAGTGATTTACCATATCTAGAGGGAGAGGAATAGGAGAATCCATAAGAATGTGTTTAGAGATTGTAATGGTGTTATGTCTGCTGTAATTAAGGACATTTGTTCTAAAGTGTCAAGTTTTACTGATATTAAGGACAACCCCCAGAATAAGGCTATGGTTGTTAGATGGGGTTTTCCTTTTGACATTCTTGTTTTGTAATTTATTTGCTTTTAATCTAATCTCTTACTTATCGGGAAGAAAAATAAAAAACCCTAAATTTTTACAATATTATGTGAACAAACCCTGTCCAAAAATATTTACATCAATATATATATATATAGACTAAAATGTCCTTAGATAAAATGAATAACTACACAAATACCAATCTAACAGTAAAAAAGTCAATTTTTTTTTCAAATTTTGTAAATAATCCCCAATAATGTACAAAATTCCCAAAATAAGCTATAATCCCTAATCACCAAAAATAAACTAAATCCCCATTGTAACACACGATCCCCAATTCCTAAGTTAAAATTGAATTTCCAATTTTACGGAGAATCCCCAAATCACCAACTAAAAAACATCTCATTAATTACCCATCACATCACCTTTTTAAAATATCACATCATGTCCTTTTTCTTTTCCTTTTTATTATTTTTATAAATATTTTATAATAAAAAGTTAGGAAATGACATTGAATCACATGTTATAAATAGGAAAAACTATCCAGACCCCCTTAGATATTGGATTACATACCAGTAGACCTAGAACACTCTAAAGTTTACCCAAAGATCCCTCTAGGATTTTTTAAAGTCAACTTTTTTTTATTATTATTTAATGGCAAATTTACCTTTTTTATTGATTTTAAGGAGAGTTTTATTACCTTTTAAATGGTGTAACTGTATTGTTGTCTTTATGGTAAGTTTTAGAGATTTATTTCAATTCAAATTATGAATTATAAATGAAATATATCTGTTTTTTCAAATTAGGATTTTCAATGGTTGGATTAACGTGCAAACACCATTGGAAACACGAGCATACTACTGCACATATCGTTTTGTGGATATCACGGCTGCCATATCAATTCCCGAGTTCACGAGTAATCCGTTGGGTGCTGCTTCTTTTAGCAAACAGCGTCAGAGATGTTTGATAGCTAATTCATTGAAAATCTTATTTTGGGTTGTTTTGTTTCATTTTCCTCTTTCACAAGGTATTATTTCCCTTTATTTCTCTTCATTTTTTTAGACTTTGATTTGAAATAAGTTTTAGTTCTCATTTTCATTCTCATTTTTTGACTTTTTGATAGCTGACCTGCACGTTGCAAATGTGTATTTATATGTCTTTAAACTAATAAGTAAATTTACCTATATATATATATATATAAACTACAAAGATTAGTAAATTTACTTTTATAAATTTATCCGTTTTATGTTAAAGTTGAAAAAAATATAAATTTACCTGTTTGAAAATATATAACAATATACGTATCCCCCATGTGTATACAAGTTAGGTAAATTTACTTCTGTTGAAAATCATATTGTACATATATAAAATACTTTATATAAATTTACCTATTTGAAAATATACGACAATTTATGCATCTAGGCATACATATAAAAGTTAGATATATTTACCTGGTTTATACATTAACAAAAGTGTTGAATTTAGCTATTTACAAGTGTTAATCATTGCTGATTTGTCAAAATTAAAACCTCTAATTTATGGAGTTTTTTTTTCATAATAGTTATTGTATATTTGCATATGAATGCTGAATATGGTTATTGATAACATCAAAGGAAGACTAATTTTGGTAAATTTTGAAAATAGATTTGAATGGAACTTTTCCATTGGAGTTCAATGCAACTTTCCATTATTAGTGAAAACTAATTTTAGTAAATTTTGAAATCTACTTATAATGAAAGATGGTAATTCTGTCAGAATCTAAAAATTTTGTATTTATTAAAAATCTATTTTTTAGTAAGGACTTTTGGGTATAACATCCTTTCACTAGGGGGGTTATTGGTTAAAACCCCTTATAAATACTAATGTAACGTTATGGGAATTGGGGATTCATAGTAATGTTGGGGATTCTAACCAAAAATGGGACTGGAGATTATATGTATGGTGGGGGATTGTTTACAAAATTTGAAAATGTTTTAAATTTTAGATTGTAAGAAGGGTATTATAGTCCAAAAAAATAGTGATAGGTTCATTGGTGTAAATATTTTTGAATCAAGTTCGTTCTGTTGGAAATGTGGTGGGCTTACTCACACAAATACAAGTTTAGAGATGGTTGTGGAGGAGGAGAAATTAAAACACTTTCACTTTTGTGTTCAACTTGATTCCAAATGCTTGGTTACATGAATGAGAATTCTCTAGACCACTCTAGACATATCCATAACATTTTAGAAACTTAAATAAAGTTGTGTTTATTTTTTTAATATTCCCCCCTTAAACATAACTTTTAGAAACTCCAAGTATAGTTCGCAACTTATTGAAGATGTCAAACTTGAGTGGTTTGGTGAAGATATCCGCAATTTGACTTCACATATTTGAGTAGTATCTCCTTGGTCACGCATTCCCGAATGAAATGATACCTTGTACCAATGTGCTAAAGATAATGTTGATTTTTTGTCCACAAAAATATCTGTTGGTCCTTCTTGAAAAATTCTAAGCTCTTTCAACAAGTTTCTAACCCAAATAGCATGACAAACACATGAGGTAGCTGCAACATATTCCGCCTCACAAGTAGATAGAGTTTGTAGACACCCCATCTTTGACTTATAAAATGTAAGACATTATTTCACAACATATAGGTCGAGAATGACTCAGTAGTTTTGGAGGATTGGGCCTCAAAAACCTAGTTGGTTATTGCTGATGTTCACGGTACAACCTGTCGAGTTGCACCTTGACTGAATTTTCATCATGTCTTAGAACTTGTGTCACGTTGTGCACCTCAAGTTCCAAAATTTGATCATCCAATTTATTTTTCACAATTTCCATAGATGAGACTGTACTACTTTGTTCTTAAGCTTCAGCTTTAACTGTTTACTCTCATCTCTTAAAATTTCCACAAGTAGATGTTCATCGATAGGAGTACTCTAATTATACCATTAGGCATCTACACGAATTGGATCTGGCGATGGCAGATTATTCTTGAAATTGACATGTTCGTTCGAATGCTCTTCCCGCTCTTCATTCTTGCCATTTCCATCATGGCTTTCATCATCATGGCCAGATTCATCGATCAAAACTTTCCCTACATCATCTTCTACATTTTTTACAAGCACTATCTCATATTTTGTTGCCTTAAGTTCAATTTGAATCACCTGTATACAAATTTTAAAGGTATGTAACTATTATAAATTGCAAAACATATAAATTTACATGAATACATTTACATGTATACATAACTACCTATATTTAACCTTATGTATAAGCACAACCAGATTAATAATGGGCATTTACCTGTTTTGATTGTAGATCCTACAGCGTAGTGGCTTGCATGTCATCAAATAAGTTCCAGAGTCTCCACTTAACCAACCTAGGGGGCATATTTGCTTTGTAGGGTACATACAAGGTAGTGTGCTCCAATAGCCAATACTGTTGTTCAGTATACCAAAAAAAAAAAAAAAAAAACAAAAACAGTATTCATAATGTGTACTAATTTTAAAAAATACTAGTCTAAATAAACTTTACAAAAAAACTTACAGGTAGTGCGATAACACACCCCGTAACTTTTTCTGGATGGGTGTAATGCTCATCTATGGAGTCCATAAGAGTCTTCCATATCTTCTCACTCCAAGCATAAGTATTTGTCTCATCGAGGTTCTCAATAAACTTCAGCAGACTCCACCCTATGGTAGGACCAGTTGTGGGGAAGAAAAGAGTAACAAGTATATATAAGCTGAGAAGACGTGCAACATCTTGTCTGTCTATTTTTTTGGTTCCAGCCGACGCTTGAATAGTTGCATTTTTAATTTTCGATGCACTAAGCCTATCTATTTCAGCAAAACGCCTTCTCACAAATGATGTGTCAGGCTTGCTGGAATATGACTTAGGAATTGGTGTGCACTCGGAAGAAATCCCATAAGTCATTGTTATGTCTTGTGCAGTCAATTTCACCTCTTGTCATCCAAGCTTGAATTTTTGGGTGTAAAGATTATATGTCTTTATTATTTGCACTATTACCTTCCCTTCTTGCAATCATTTGATTTGAGTCTCCCCTCAATTATACACTTGGAAAAGTGACCAAAATGGTGTCTTCATCAACTCATCATTGTGTCTTTGCCCCAAGTTTGCCGCATTTATCAGTCAAATGAGAGCAGCTAGGTTGGACTTATATTGAGCGGAACTCTTTTGTTCGATATCATGGACATGTTCATCATCCTCTTTACATGTAGTTCCTGCTAACAAAAAGAATAACAAAACATTCAGTAAATCAAATCCATATTTATAAGCATGTCCATTAAATCAAATCCATATTTATAAGCATGTCCATTAAAATGATCATATAACTTGAACAATTCATTTCAATTATTCAAATTCACTAATCCATGTACCTGGTTACTTTAAAGCAGATATATATAGAATCTCATGAATACGAATAAGACGATGTTCAAAAAAACAGGAAACATGTAACCCTAAAAAAAACAATTAAAATCCTTATTGCACAAATAAAAATCATTGTGCATTCACCACAATGCACAAATTAATCAAATACATGAATCCATATGTTTTGTTATTATAAAAACAGGTATATATACCCATTAGAAATATGCACACTTCACACTCTATACATTCATAAACACATTTGTCAACTAAATTGCTATGGAAAATATGTTTATTTACATATCGAAACATATCACATGCCCGAATAAACCTTAAAAATATCTTATTTACATGTTCATACCAAACACAAAGACATTTGAAGCACATAAATATAGCATATATACATGTCCTGTAAAATAGATAGACCCAAAGCATAGTCAACATTCAATGATATTTTTACCTGTACAGGTAAACGTACCTATTCATCCTGCTCCTAAAATTTTAAAAGAATTCACTGTTGTTTATTTAAGTTGTCATGTTACTAGTATATCTATATGTCCTGTTATTACGATTGAAAAATATACCTGTTTATTTGTTAAGGAAAAAAAATAAAAAAAATATAAACTAACCGATATATGACATAATGGCAAACCAGATTATATTATAAACCAACTTATGATATTTTTATTAAATTTCATTTAGCATGCTTTCTATATGCTTATTGTTCTCAGCCATTTTTTGCCTTCTTGTGTTGATCTAGACGGGACAGAAGCTCATATCTCAAACGGCTGATGTAGTGTTTTTGGCATCCTTTAATGTCAGTAAATTACACAAAAGATATCATAGCACTAGTTTATTAATACCTGTTTTTACTCACATAGCAGATAAGTGTACCTCAAACACTAGATGAAATCCTTGTGTTCTACACAAAGATAAGTATATTTACTTATTTTTGCATTTACTTATTTATCAACCAAGACATGAAATCATGTTGTATAACAAGAAAAAACCCCAAATAATCTAGGAAAGGATACACCTTTGAGCGAATTTTGTTTCTCAAAAAAGACTATATCTATACTAAAAACAGTTTTTTATGAACAAACTAGAAATGTCCCTTAAACTACAAATAGGTACTTTTGACCCACTATTTACACCCACAATCAAAAACCCCTCACCAAAAAACAAAAATGAAATACAAAGGATACATATTTCAGCTACATTTGGTTTGTCAAACATGATTATTTACCTATAGAACCTTTTTTATCAACAAATTAACTTTAAAATTCCATTAAACTACAAATATGTATTTTTACCCCACAATCAAAACCAAAAAATGAATACAAAGGATACACATTTCAGCTACTTTTGGGTAGTCAAACAATATCACTTACCTACATAACATTTTTTTCATTATCAAATAAACTTTACAATTCATTTAAACTACAAATAGGTATTTTTACCCATTCATTACACACAATAAAAAACCCCTCAAAAAAAAAATCAAAAATCAAATACGGGTGAAAATGAGGACAAAAACTTATTTCAAATCAAGGTCTAAAAAATGAGAACGAAAATGAGAACTAAAACTTATTTTCATTCTCATTTTCATACATTGACACCAAAAATCTAGAAAGGATACACATTTCATCTACATTTGGTTTGTCAAACATGATTATTTACTTACAGAACCTTTTTTTATCAACAAATTAACCTTAAAATTCCCTTAAACTACAATTAGGTATTTTTACCCATTCCTTACACACACAATCAAAAACCCCTCATAAAAAATTCAAAAATCAAATACAAAGGATTCATTCACCTTTAGGGTCACATTTGTTTGTCATACATGTTTATTTACCTTCACAAAACAGCCTTTATGAACAAATAAACCAGAAATATAAAAAAAAATTACCTATTTCTAAACTCAATAATCGGTAACTTTATGTGTGGAAGACTACTCAAACTGGGAGGGGAAAAAAAAAACACACTACGAATGTAACAGATTAAAACTAAAATTTATTTTTTAGGGTTTTAATTTCATATTATATCAGTTTCAAAAAGAGTTCTCTTACCTTTTCTCACCATTGCCGATTCTCTGGAGCTCCTCGTTGTCGGTTGCAAGTTCTTCCCGCCCCAACGATTTCTCACCGATGCTTCCACTCTCCGTCGAAGTCAAAGACCACGTCTTGTTGCAGTCGAAATGTGCTTCTGCACAACCTTCCAAACAGGGATATGATCCCTTTCCTGCCGCCGAGAAATACGGGTGGAGCTCCTTATCACCATTTTCATTCCAACTGAGAATGGTAAAAAATTTGAATTTCTAGTAATAAATGGAGGGAATATAAGTCAGATCATAATAGATAGGTAAATATAATATTCTGACTTTTTCGGAATAGGTTTTGGGTCTACTACCACTACACTAGGGGGTTATGGGTTATCTCCCCTAAAATAAAATTGATACAAGTTAACCATGGGTGTGCGGCGATAGCAAAACATAATGGTTAGACACATACCTTTCTTTCCTACACCGCCCATTCCTAAAAGACCTTTTCTTCCAAAGAGAAGCCAATCTATAATAGAAGACAATGAGCATATATTCAGTTCAGCAAAATAAATAAATGAGAAGCAACCATAAATTATTTAAGCAATAGAATTAAGTTAGAACATGAGTATTAGATACCACATGAAAGAGCTGAATAACGAAGAAAAGTGAGAAATAAAATAATACAATTAATACAGAACTGATTAACAAAACGACCTCTTTCTTTCCCAAAATTTATACAGGCATACACAATTTATTAACAAATAAACTTCCTATTTCAGGCAATTGAAAGCAATTGAAGTAAAAATCAACTCAATTCTGAAAATGCAATTGATCAAACAAATTTTAAATGGATTGCATTCTATTGAGAATCAAATTTAAAACCAAGTTTTGAAGTTTTGACTGAGAAATTCATTATGAATAATTAAATAAATATTAGAAAATAATAATAAATATATAATGCAAAGGCATTGCAACTATTAACCAAAATTCCTAGTGCTTCATTTGATTTCAAAGAAAACCACCAACTAAATGATTGCTCCACATGGTTACATAGAATATTAGGAAATAGAGAAAGCACAAAATAATTAACATACAACAGTTCTCAAACATTTGAATCCATCTTCTTACTGATTTTTTTTTTTTTTTTTTCAATTTGAATCTCGAGTTCGGGGCTTTCAAGGAGAGTTATCAAGTTCAAGCATTAATCCCATTTGCAAAGTAATAGATGGGTTTGGGTTAGGGGTAGGCGAGATGCATGATGTACAAATGGAGAGCTAAATCATCTCAGCAACTACATAAATATAAGAAAAATATGATTTAACCAAAGAATGATTATAGACTTGACTCAACAGAAACCGCACAAAGTAAGAACATGCTAAATTTGAGCAAAAGGGGAGCTAAGTCAAATCAACAAGTACAAATTCATTTTGATCAAAACAAACTGATCAAAAGGATGCTGAGTTCACTCCGTAGAAGGTGAAAGGCACCAAAACATTACTGATTACAAACTTTATCCTGTGAATTGACTTGGCTAAAGCCCAAACTCACCTCACAATTAACTCTTTCATGCTTAAGAGTTAGGACCAAGTTGACTCAGTTAAGGACACTGTTCTCCCTAGTCCCTCCTGTGAGGTGAGGCATAAGCTGGCCTGAAGCACGGCGGCATAAGCCTTTCAAATTTTCAGATTTTATATTTAATAAATATTTTAAAATAAATGAAAACAGTATAAAAATATAATAAAAAAAAATAGTACATAACAAACAAAATTTTAAAAAATAATAATAACTAAACATAAATTTTTAAACTATTTTCAAACATTTTTAAAGCAATCTAGGCCCACAAGCGTTGTTGATTAAATAAAAAAGCATATAAAATTGATCATAAAATCTACACTGAAAATATTTTTCCCCTTCAATCGTCTTTGCACGCTCTCATGCAAAAAATTTCATTTAGCTCTCAAACATGTTTATCAATAATGAACTTACGACAAAAATATTCCAATCACAGTGTATGCATACAGCCACAGGCAAGGGTGGAGGGAGGGAGTCGGATGGAGTTATGTGACTCTCCTCATTTTTATTTTTAGTTTTTAGTATGACTTTTTTATTATTTTAAGTTCAACCTATTCAGAATAAAAATATATGTATATTCTTTCCCCTTAGCTTCTTTTTTAGTATTTTTACCCCATCTCAAAATTCTTTTCAGCCGCGGCCCTCTCTCTTTTAGTATTTTTGCTTGAAATTTTTCCAAAACGATGTATTGGTAACTGAAATTGAGCTGTTGATATAGGCTTTTTTATGTGTTATATGTTATGCAACAAGCACACAACTTTTTTTTTCTTTTCTTTTCTTTTTTCTTTTTTTGGCTATCGAAAGAACCCAAAGCCCATACATCCCACCCCACCAGCGAGGTGTGGGACTCAGGTTTGAAATCGGAACCTCCCACAACCAAGATAGGAGAAGTCCACACACCAACTGAGTTAAAGCTCAAGTTCTATAAGCTCACAACTTAGAAAATCAATGTTATTATTAATAATTGAAATTAGTAGAATTACAATATGAATAACAAATTACCCCTCCTACTGTAAACTCATATCTTTGCCCCTGGACACATAACTCACAATCCACAAATCACAATACAAGATTAAAAAAAACTGCCGTATTCTCACATATCAATTAACAATTGAGCATGTCAATAATCCATTCAAAGTTGAAATAAAAAGAAGCTACAATGCTAAACAAAACCCTTGGATGAAAAAAAAGGGCAAAGAGAAAATAATAATAATAATAATAATAATAATAATAAACTGTGGGGTTGCCGGAAAATGTAGGAACAGCTGTGCATGAGTCCTCTACCGTCCGATTTGAGATTTCCCTAAGAACCACACAGCCACAAACCCCAAGACACTCAAATCTGAAATTTTATATTTTTGTAAGTTTATACATAATTAAAATAAAATAAAAAGGAAAAAATCAGGTTCCGATAACCCAAAAAGATTTTAAAAAATAATAAAAAAATAAAAACTTGAAGTTATGTTATTGTCTGAAACAATAATGATTGGATCAATAGGATCGAATTTGAAGCATAAAGATTAATTATCAAGGAAGAAAAATATAAATAATAATGACTAATATACCCTCAGCCATGATCACAATATGAGTCTTCTACTCTCTCCACAATCTCCTTGATGGGTAGGTTCTTGCAAAACATGTGAGAGTAGGGACCCAACTATCCTTTTATAAAGAAAACCCTTATAAAGTTTGAACCCATCACAAACTCTAAGGGATAGCCATCTACACCTTCCTCTATCCTTATCCTACACCAACAGCTAGAGTGTAGTTGAGGTGTTGCCAATTCCCATGTATCTTGCGTTAGATGGGAGTATAGGCATACCTATCTAACCAAAGCACCCAACCAATCCGGTTTTTCACAGTTAGAAAACTAGTGATCATTGGCCTACATAATAAAAATTCTTACAGTTAGCACGCCGGGAAAAAAAAATACAAGTGTTAAAAGCAAAAAAACGAAAAGACAAAAAGAGCTTACCGGTGAAAAATGGTACACCGAGGAGAAGAGAAGGGGAAAATACGGCAGTCTGAGGAAACAAAAAGCTCACCGAGTTCTTTGAATTGCAGTAGCTTGAACCACAGCAATGGTGACATCCATCGAACTTCTGGATCATCATTCAGCAGGTGTGTATGAAGGGGAGTGGATCGAGGGAGCACACTCCCTCGTCTCTCACAAAAATGGTGAAATAGAGAAATAGAGGACAATAATAAAAAATGCAAGATGAACCAAATGAGCTGCCATTGCCAAAACTTAGGATTGGCACCAAAAAAGGCTGCTCCAATGGGCTGCCAAATTTGGCACCTCAAATGGCGGATGCCATTTGTGCCAGCTCACCATTTTCCCACCAAGCCCAATTGCATCCAACTGATAATGAGAGAAAATGAAATGGGTAGGGCTATTTGACAGCCAAGAAAAGCAAAAAATAAAAAAAAAAAAATCATACCTTTAACTTTCTTTTAATGTAAAACAACAAATATGCTAATATCTATTCATTATCCTTCACTTTCTCATCTACCAAACAACAAGAAACCAAACAAAAAATCGTACCTTTAACTGTGTATCTGGTGGTGATCGACTTCTTCTTCTTCTTCTTCTTCTTCTTCTTCCTTCCCAGCGGTGTTGCCTTGCGTGTTCATCTCACCGGCGCTGGGTGACGCCCCCATTGGTTTAGTCTTCTGACTCTTCTCGGCCAAGAAGTGTTTAGCCGCTTTCTTTTTCAGCCCGGATTCTTTCTTTTTATAAACTTCGTATATATTGTTTGATGTTTGATGTTTGATGTAAAGATTTTGTATTGGCGAAATTCAAAAAATGGATATGTGAAGTCACTATTTTCACATTGATATTACTATTTTTTTTTTCTATTTCCGTATTAAAGTAATAATGAATTCCAATAAAATTAAAAATTTTATGGCATTTTACATTAATAAATTTAAATTTTTGAAATATGACCAGAACAAATCCGGTTCAAAAATAATTATGTAAATATTTTTTTTAGACTAAAGTACCCATATGTAGATAAAATAATAACCATTTTATCAAGTACACAGTCAAAAAAAAAAAAAAAAATTCAAAAGTTTTGTTAACAATTCTCAATATTGCACTGAATCTCTAATTTAATATATAATTCCAAATCTCCATAAATGAAAAGAATCTTCAATTTAACAAAGAATCCGCAATTCCCAAATTAACACAGAATTCCCAATCCCCAACTCAAAACCAATTATTACGAGGGACATGAAATGACGGGCATTAAATATTGATTTGACGTATTGGAGATTGGGGATTATGTGTAAACTTGGGGATTATGTATAAATCTGGGATTGGAAATTCTGTGTTAAATTGGGGATTGTGGATTCTGTATAAAATTAGGAATTTTGTATATTATTGGGGATTAGGGATTCTATGTAAATTTGAGGATTGGGAATTATGTACAAAATTAAAAGTCAAAGTCAAATTTGAAGGGTATTTTGGTCCCAAAAAACAGTGATAGGTTCATCTTCATAATTATTTTTGGATCGGGTTCATTTACGTAACATTTCGAAAACTTAGGATTATTGACGTAAATTGCCCATATTTTTATTATTTTATTAATTAATATTTTTATTATTATTTTTATAAATGGTGTTGAAGATGGAGGAATGGTGATTGATTAGTGAAAAAAATATAGTTTGTGAAGAAAAATGAGAGTTGAAATGTAGGAAAAACGGTTGAGCAAAAAAATGAATGCACCATTGGAGTACCTTTAATTATATCCTTATCTATTTTCACTTTTGTGACAAAAATGGATATTACCCTTGGAAATACCTTAAGATAGTTATAAAACTTTTAAGAATTTATTTTATTTTATTGTAAATTTTACACAAAACTTTTTAAGTTAATAGAATATTAACGATGAATACATTTATATTTTAGAATTTAGACAATTAAATGTATAAACTATAAAATATATTTTTATGTAATTTTTTTAATATTTATATCTTTTTATGTATCCATATTAATTTCTAAAATAATCATTTTATACCGCTAGGCCCAAAAATAAAATTAACATAACAAATAAGTAAAGGAATTTGAAAATCTTAGAGAATTAATGATATATAATAAGACTTCATGAAAATCTTATGCCCTGTTTGGTACGGTAGAGGAATGGAAGGATGGAAGGAGGAGAAAGGAAAAATGGAATGATGGGGACAGGGCCGGCCCTTGCCTTTTGCAAGGTAAGGCGGTGGCTTGAGGCCTCCAAATTTGGAGGGCCCCAAATTTTTTTATCCCTTAGCCATATTTGGTTTACTGGCCCAAATTTTTTGAGGCCCTTACCCTTTTTACCTATTAGCCTTCAGCAGACACCAGTTCTTTTTTTTTTTTTTTTTTGAACATACAGCAGACACCAGTTCAGCCTTCTCCATCGACTCCACGAGGACCACGACTCACAGTCCACTCTAACTCTCGTCTCTCAGCAGTCCCCACAACCAACTCCCATTTTTTTACTCCAATTTTCTCTCTCTACCCTACCCCACAGTTCACACAACATTGGCTTCTTCCTCTCTCTCTTTCTATTATACTAGTCCTCTGCAAAAATCTAAAATTTTATTTATTCAATTAACACCAAGACACACTCCCACAATAGGTATTTATTTATTTTTTGTGTTTTTCTCAATTTCTCTCTTTTTTCCTCATTTTATTATTATGATTATATTTATGACTTTATCCATGATATGTATGAATGGTAAAAAATTTATTATTGTTACCAATTTATTGAGAGTTTGAGATTTATGATTTAGGTTTTTATTTTTGGGTTCTAAGATTGCTATGGTAGAATGAATTTATTATTGTTATCAATTTATTGTGAGATTGGAATTTATTTGCATAAAAAATTGCAAGAAGAGCAATATTAAAATGATATGTTGCAGCTGATGCTTTTCTTGCTAAAAATGATGATTTTTTTAAGGTAATTAGGAAAAACAAATATTCAATATTTTTAAATTTATGTTTATATTTTTCTTGGGATTTAAATTTTTTTGTCTCTTGGAGTGGAGAAAAAGATTAAGTCAAAGATATTATTTTTCGTAACTGATGAAAATAGTGACATCGATCGGATATGTTATGTTATTTAACCCTTTTTTTATTGTTGTATTTTCTATTAGTTTATGATTTTAGTAACAATATATGTTTCCAATTTTTTTGTGAATACTAGCAAAGTAAATAAATAAAAAATTGTAGCTAATTTAACATTTTACATGCAAATATTTTTTTATGTGAATATATAAGAGGGTCCCATTTTAGGAGCTCGCTTGGGGCCTCCCAAATCCCAGGGCCGGCCCTGGATGGGGAGTACACAGTGTGTTTGGTACAAGAGAAAGGGAAGAAAGAAGGAAATCAGGGGGAACAATGGAGGGGAGAGTGCAATTTCCAATCCGCCCAAAGTTGGGCAGATGAGTGGAGGGAAGCTTCACATGATGTGGTAAAATGACCTTATTGGCCTCTATGTTATAGGTAAACCCATAACTGCCCTTACCTTTTCTTCTTCCAAACAATCCATTTTATGAACATTTGCAAGACATTCCCAACAACAATAAATAAATAAATAAATAAAGTGAAGAAGATGTGGTCTATCCAACAGAGAACGTTTGAGGAAATTGGTTTGATAATTTTCTTTCTTCAAATATTTTAAAATTTAAATAACCGTTTAGAGTGTTTATATTTTTATTTTTCTTCTTTATTTATTTGTTGACAAAATAGGATATTCTAATTGAGGGCCCATTTATGTCCTTTTCAATAGATCTCTTTAAGAATTAAATTATTATTTTTTTGTTGTTAGCAATTAGAAGTATAATGCCAACTTTGTTACAATAATATGTGACGGTAAAATTGTAATTCAGTGCAATCTATTCTTTCCTTTCTCCTTACTTACCAAACAAACAGAAAGAAGAAAATCATTCTTCCCTCCATCATACCAAACACATAAAAAGGAAGAAAAGTTTCTCTTCTCCTACTTTCCTTCTTTTCATTTTTCCATTCTTTTTACCAAACAGAGTATTAGGGACCTAATAAAATTATTTTTTTTTTAAACAAAAGTTATATTGTGCACCTTTCTTGGGAGGGGAAAAGAGTGAGAGGATTTTATTTTATCTTTTTTACCAAGAGTTTGACTATTCTGCCCTTTATCTCTCCCCGAAGGAGGAAGAGAAACACGCTGCGTACTGAAACTGTACAAATTTGTCTAGCCAAAATTACACAAATAGAACGTTGCTTAATAAACATATGCCACTTGTATGTTAAACTTTTTTAAAGTTATTTTTCTGTCAAAAATGTTTGAAAAAAAAACACCCACACACACGATAGACTCATCGTACTGAATATGGAATGACAAAGTCCAAACACACCTCAAAAGATCCTAAGTTTTCTTAAATTCACTCTTGTTATTCAAGTATCAAAATTTTCATATTATTGCGGCAAAAGAAGGCCTCCACTAGCTTTTGCCACAATCATTTTCAGTATATATATATATATATATATATATATATATATATATATATAAATGATCAAGTCAGCATATGCTTATATAAGCTTATGTAACCATGAAATCCATAGATAATTGCGGGATAGATATTTTGAAAAACTGATCGTTGAATTAGATACTATACATATGTATGTCATGTCTGCCAAAAATGTTAGTGATCCAACGGTTGATTTTTAAAATAAAGACATTTAAACAATTTTGACATCATCCAACGATAAATACTGTCACAGTGTTTCACGGACTGTATTTTGAAAATCGATTATTAGATTACCGTGATTTTTGGCAAACATGACATTCATAAGAAGATTATCTAATCGATCGGTCGATTTTTCAAAATATCATTCCTATGGCTTTCAGAAGGGATGTCATTACAATAACGAGCGTAAGGACGTCTTTATCGCTTTTTTATTCAACCACGATCTAGTAAGGATATGCTTACATCTTATGCTTACATCTTATGTAAACATGAAGCTAACAGATAATTGCAGAATATATATTTCGAAAAACTGACTGGTGGATTAAATATTTTTCTTATGGATATCATGTCTGCCAAATATTACATTGATCTAATATTAAAATCTCAAAATATAGCCTATGAAATCTGTGACTGCTATAACTATTTCAATTTTTCTCAATGAAATTCATAAGAAATCGATTGTTGAATCACTGTAATTTTTGGCATATGTGACATACATAATTATAGTATTTAATCAAACAATTAGTCTTTCAAAATATGCATTCTACAATTATTTGTGAGCTTCATGCTGACATAAGTTTATGCAACCATATGTTGATAGGATCATTTATATATATATATATATAGAAAAAGAAAATGGTTTTTTTTTCCCCCTGATTCAAGCGCAAAGTCTTTTTTTCCACATGATTCAAGCGTACTTCAGCTTAATGAGCTTGAGGCTTGCTAGGTCGGGTTTGCTTGATTGGGCCATCGCTCTCACTCTATATATTATATCAATCCTTAGTTCAATGCAGCAGCCATCAAGTAGATAGTTCAAACGGCAGGCTCGGCATTACGTCACACTTCATGGTTTTAAACAAAACTACTACAGAATCTGATATCGCAATTGACCAAATGGAGACATTGATTATTAATACATAACATCAACAAGTTTATACATTGCAGAGAATGGATCATTATTAGAAATTTACACATTTGCAGTAAAGATGTAAGACCAAGATTCCGCCACGTTTAATAAAAAGCCCAACAAGCTTTCCCTCATTGATAGAGATGCACATTAAGCTTCCATCTCTAGTTTCCCCTGACTGACATGAAAAGTCCTCCAAGCCCTATGTGAACGTGTTTACCAGCAAAAGTGTAAGCAAAACAAAATGTTGAGAAAGATTCATGATATAGAAGGAGTCTATAATCCGCACCATACAAGCAACAGCCAGATATTTGGCTGAAAAGCACCAACAAATTGACAAAAACAATTTAATTCCATTAAAGTTTTAGAACTTTGTTCCCGGATGGTGAATTTCAATGGCTTTAATCCTACAGATCGATAATGAGATTAAAAATAAGGACAGGATAATTCTTCTTCAAACAGTCCATTAAAAGTGACGTACCTTGCACCATAATGAGCTTCTCTAGTCCTTGTATTTCATTGTTTCTTTCTCAAAACCAATTGTGGGAAATTGTTTTGCGTACTCCTCAACCTCATGGCGGAGCTTTGCAATCTCAGATTGAAAGTCGGCATCTGACTGCATGGTTGCCACAAAGTCCTTCAACTTTGTCCCTGGTTTTAAGAGAATTCGAGACATGAGTGGTGGAGTAAGCATGGTTACATGACATTACTAATAATGAGATCGAAGTATGTTTGAGTGATGATGACAGATTCAAGAACCTTTGGAATCAGCCTTGATCTTCACTGCCAACTTCACAGCAGCATCAAAGAACTCAGCTACTTTCACAAAATCATCCTCTACAAATCCCCTAGATGTGAGAGCAGGGGTCCCTGAAGCAGCAGAGAAGAAACCTCATCAAATAAAGTAGTTAGCTAAATAACCAATAGGTGCAAGATGATCAAAGGAGAAGGATTCTACCCATGCGGATGCCACCAGGAACCATGGCAGACACATCCCCAGGAACAGTGTTTTTATTGGCAGCAATATGAACTGATTCCAAAACCTTTTCAACTCTAGAGCCATCAATACCCTGCAGAAGGAAATTTCTGAAACAAAGTACTGACAACATTTCTCAAGCTAAAAACTATTAACAGCACACTGTACAGATGGTGCCAATAACTATTCAAATTTCTAATGGAAGCGATGTTCGTAGACAGAAAACCATTTTCGCAGAGCCATTTAGAGAAAACAAACCACTTCTTGTTTTGAAAAGCGATGCATACAGTTCCAGGGTTGTAGAACAGCTACTTTGCCATTCTTTTAAAAGTTTCTTAAAACAAGAATCCACAGCATTAGGAATGCCTTGAATTTATTAGAACCTAATTTTAGTATTCTGATCAGAAACAAGTTGAAAATTTAGAGAATCCACAGCATACAGTTCTTGTTTTGAAAAGCGATGCATACAGTTCCAGGGTTGTAGAACAACTACTATGCCATTCTTTTAAAAAACAAGTTTTTTAAAACAAGAATCCACAGCATTAGGAATGCCTTGAATTTATTAGAACCTAATTTTAGCATTCTGATCAGAAACAAGTTGAAAATTTTCCAGCTTTGTTCATCAAGTGGAACACATTTTCCAGCTAAAAATTCACTTACGGAGGGGTTATGTAACCATAGTAAACACTTCTTGGAGTAATTTTCCATAATGCCCAACTGTCCATTTTAGTTAAAAAAAATTCTTAAAACATCAATTTCAATGACAAGAAGAAACCATAGTTTTGAAAGAAAACATTTACGTCAAGGCAAAATAAATAAATAAATGAAACTTATGAAGCATATCAGCTGCCAAAGAAACAAGGATTCTGAAGGAATATTCTCCTTTTACCTTGTTTTTCAGATTCACCAAGACTAAATGGTTCTCGGTTCCACCAGATACAAGTTCATAGCCCTTCTCCATCAAACTCTGAAAAATTAGTGAATTTTAGAAGCATGATGCCATGAACTACGAGATTTAAAACAGTTAGGCCAACACCAACTACTAGTCAAAATGGAAAACAAAAAAATCTATACATTAGCTAACTTGCATTAGTACAAATGTCAAAAAGTCCCTGTTAGTAATACCTCCGCAAATTTGGAGCAATTACTGAGAACTTGCTCTTGATAGGCCCTGTACTCTGGAGTTGTGGCCTACAATCACATAATAGTCAGTGAACTAAATCAAAATGAGCCTATAATGAGATTCAAACAAAATGCTTGACTTGGCATCTTATAAAACACAAGAATTTGATTATGATAATACTGAAACTTAGTTAGCCAGAATCCATAAGAAAATTCATCAAAATACAAACCTGTTTCAGTGCAACTGCTAAGCCAGCAATAGTGTGATTATGTGGACCACCTTGAAGTCCAGGAAAGACAGCCTGATTAATTTTATCTTCATAGTCATACAACACCTGTAGGTTGGAACTGAAGTATGAAACTTGTTCCAAATACTAACTTTGGAACTTCAAGTTCAGCACTGAAAGAAACCAGAAACAACTTGAAAGGAAAAATGGCATGGAATGCAAGTTGCAATAATCATGATGAAGAATGCATGAGCGGTGCACTTAATGTAGGTAAAGCATAAGTGACTTTTTTTTCATTTTTAAATCTTTAAATTATGACTCACTTCTTGCCCCTTTTTGTTAATCTCCTTAAGCCCCTTCCTGAAAAAGATCATTGCTCCACGTGGCCCACGAAGTGACTTGTGTGTAGTGGTTGTCACAATATCTGCGTATTCAAAAGGAGATGGAATTACACCAGCAGCAACCAACCCACTGATGTGTGCCATATCTGCCAACATGATAGCCTTCTGCTTGTCACAAACCTGTTATATCCACAAAATAAAACTTAAATATTTCTAAACATTTAGGACCCAGAGAAATTCTCTGATTATGACTTGTTATTGCAATAAGGTCATTCAAACCAATGGATTTACCTGGCGAATACGTGCATAATCGTAAAGGGGCGCATAAGCACTCGCACCAGCAACTATTAGTTTTGGCCTGAAGAGTGTGGCACTTTTCTCTAACTGGAATAAAAAAATTAATTTCACAACAGAGAGCTCTTCTATAGCATAATTTTGAGTGTATATCAATGAACAAACTGGAATACAATTAACCCATTCCCCACACCCCACCCCCCACCCCCCAAGAGAGAGAGAGAGAGAGAGAGTAGCTAATCCACAAGTCCACAACAAGTAAAATCAACTTCAGTCCTCACCCTGTCAACATAATTCTTACTTACACAAAGATTTAGACCAAAATAAAAATGAAAAAGAAAAACATTTGGTTTGAAAACAAGATTTACTTACACAAAAATGTTTCCAACCACAAATTCTTTTTAAAATATTGTTTTTCATTCCGTCATACAACCATACAAGGAGAATAAAACAAGATATCTAGTTCTCTAAAAGTTGTAATTGCCATATAACCCCATTTATTTATAATTAGAGCAGTTTCACTAATATTGTCATCAAATAAAACAGCTTGACTTTAAAGTGTTCATAGCAAATGAATCTTCTATTTCTGAACAGGAACAATCTTAGCAAGACTATAATTAAGTGCACTGTTTCCATTCGCTACGACTAGTGATGCCAGCATACGACAATTTATTTTCTTCAATTAAAACAAGAGCATGTTTAAAGAGAGAAATGACATGATACCTGGTCGTAGTCAATATAACCGGTGCTCTCATTCAATCTATATGGCATTGTCTCAAAAAATATAGACACAGCAGATATCTTTTTGGTGTCGGTCTGCAAAATGGCATAAGAATGGTGAAGATTAATGTATCTTATAATATAATAACTCCCAAAGTTACTTTCATATTCAACTATCAAAACCACTTTGAACCATAGTACCACACAAACAAGTTAAAATTCAAATGTTTGCGATAATTTCAAGGTTTATAAATCACTCCCAGCTTTAATATTGATTTCCCTGAGAGACAGGAACTTGTTATGTTCAAAATATGATATAAACCATCAAGAAGAGGACAAAGTAAATAAAACCCTTGTCATTTTTATGGGAAATTTTGCAGGGACATAGGAAGGTAGATTCAAGTCAAACACTGAGACATTAAAATAAACATAAAGTAAAATGTCAATATCCTTTGTTCATTGGCTGACCAAAATTCAATCTACTTATATAGGTTATACACCTGCATGTATCTGTAAAATGTGGCTTCTTGACTCTCCAATTATGCACTGGGTTGTTATGGTCGGCTTTCTTGAGAAATGCATTTGTTTAGGCCCCTGTTAAAGGAAGAACCCAACCAGCCAGGAGATGCATGAGGAACATTATTTCTGAATCAATGCACTCACAAAAAATTTATGCTCTCACACTGGTTTCATGATTAATAATTCAAAAAACTTGAGGTGACAAAAAAATTTCAACCAGAAGGGACAAAGATGGTAAATGGTACTGAATGAAATACTCTATTGCAGTATCTCTAATTAACAGTCAGAGGAAGGTCAGTGAAACTTGTTTCCTGCCTATAATGAATATATTTAGGTCTAGCACACCGAAACTTCAAAATATTCAAAGTGTTTGCTAAATGAATGTCCCAACTCAGGTTGCAAATGAATCAAGTCATTCGCGAGCTATTCACTAACACGTTCAATAAGGGCTCGTTCGAGTTCATTCCTTTATCAAACAAGCGAAGCTCATGCATATCAGAGGCCTCTAGGCTCAGCCCGTTTGTGTTCGTGAACAAGGCTCACGAACGGGTTTGTGAACAAGCTTGCTTATTTTTTTCTTTTATTTTAAATACTTTTTAAGAATATTTTAAACATACTTTTAGCATGTCACAATATTTTTATAAACCCTTAACTTTCACCTTTGGTTTTTAAACTAGGTTACTAAGCATATCCCATGGTTAAAGTAATGGACTAAGAATAAAATAATAAAAAGAGCAGAACTAAAATCTGATTGAGAGAAGAGACAGGTGTGATAATATGTGTGTTGTCACGTTTTTGCTTAAAATGTGGTAGCATTTATTGTTAAATAGTCCCATATCGGAAGGGTATTGAAGAAGGGTGAGGCAAGGTAGGCTATAAGAGTGAAGTGGAAGGGCGGCTGCAGCTTATCTACTCTATTGGAATTAACACTAGCTTTTCAAATCAGTAACGAGCCAAGCTTGAACACAACTTCTATGGCTTGACATGAATTCGAGCCAAGCTTGAACATTCAAATTTTTGTTCGAGCCGAGCTCAAACAGCCAATAGCTTGGCGTGGCTCGGTTTGTTTGCACCCCTAGTTCCAACATAGTGTTGAAGAATGTATTAAGATGTTTCTAATCTAGCCTGTTCTCCTAAGCATGAGCTTGAGATTGCTGGGTGTTGCTTGAACTATTTAATTATTGCTTGTGGAGTAATGTTATCGGATCTAGCCGCATCTCACCACTTAATATAGAATGATCTTCCCAAACTAGGAAAGATACTTGTTGGAATTATTTCATATTGCCAATACATAATCCATGCTAATCCAAAATGCCCAAAGAATTGGAAAAGCTTGTAATGTTGACTTAAATGTATTTTTTCCTGAAAAATCTGATATCCTTCAAGAATTTGTCTTGGTAGTATTTTTGTTGTTGGTCCTAAGTGTACCCACCAGTCTGTTGAGATATGCACCAGAATCTATTAAGGCAATTGCCTCTATTTTATATTCTTTGTTGATGACAAGTGTTAATCTTACATGCTATTTTTGAAATGTAATTCTTGTTAAGAGATTGATGAATGTTTCATCAGGCTCTTTGTTGTCATCAAATTCTGCTACTTCTTTTGGAGAAGTAGGAGTGTCTTGTTTTTGTTTTAATAGTAATAAACTAACCTATGTTTTAAGATCGGTTATATCACTACAATAATTAGACCATACACCACAATAGTCAGTGCCAACAACAAAAAGCTAGACAAAGATTGTTTTCACTTAACATCAAGAGCACCATAAGGTTTAGCTAGCAAAAGTTAAATTGAAGAAAGTTGTAAGCACCTGATAACCATGTGAAAGATGCCCACCATGAGGAAGATCAAGTGCCATTATTCTATCATGAGGTTTCAACAGCGCAGTGTAAGCTTGAAAGTTAGCAGGGGAACCAGATAATGACTGCACATTGACTGCAAGAAATAAGGCATTTGGTGCTTTAAATGAAACTGGTGTTCAAGATATTACATCATGTAGAAAGAAATAAATAAATGAACAAATAAATAAGCAAACATAAAATTGAACCAAAGACAGTAATAAGTCCTAACATGACAACTTCAAACCTATGACACCAGGACCCTATAATTGCATTTTCAGTACCCAAGTTCGACATAACACAAAAGGATACACAAAAAGGAAGAATAAGATTATGGTAATTAGATTGTTTGTGTGTGTATGTGTGTGTAATTAACTCAGGTAACATGACTTCAAGTTCAAGTCCAAAAATTAAACACACTTTTAGTAATGTTTTTCTCGGCTATACCACTCGGGTGACCGACAGTCAATTTGATATCACTGCTATCATGAGTCCAGGGCCAAAAAAATCTCATGTTCCTTTTTTCTTATCTTCTTCATTTCCCCAGCCACTTTTCAGTGATATTACCATGATTTTGATGGAAACTCTTCAAATTCTGATGTTATTTTTAAATTCTAAAAAATCCATCATTGCCACTGTTAAAATGAGATTTCAATAACACTGAGTTCATCCTAAACTGTTGTCTCATGAAGTATTGAGAGATAATGCCAAGATCTAAAACCATGAAAGAATACTGAATGCTTTGAAATGAGAAAAAGAAAAAGAAAAAAAAAAAAAAAAAAAAGTGGACCTTTGACAGGCCTTCCAAGCTTCCTCACTAGACCACCCTAATCTACCCATGTGATGGCATATTCTAAAAAGACAAGCATCTATGTACTGCAATGGTGTCCAAGGCACAACATACTCCTATTATATATTTCTAACTTTCTTCTAAATAACAGTCCACAAACTTTATAGTTTTTCACATAAAAACAGTCGAATGCTTTTTCTTTTTCATTTCAACTGTGCTACTTATTGGCAATCGCCAAAGATAGGAGTCTCTTTTGAAATCCCGTCCAAGTCAGCCCCACAATCCCATGGGAACACTAAATTCTAAATGACAGACAGCAAATCTTTAGGAGAGAAAATCAAAGAGCCTTAGTTCAGTTGGCGTCCAGGATGGAGTAGGGTTTGGGTAAATGTAGGCTTCAAACTCTGTAGGGAGTTGTACTGTCTTGTTTGTATTAATGTTTTAGTGGCTCAAAGAAATATTGGTGAGCAAATAAACCACCATACTGTAGGGAGTGATATTGCACCAGTATTTCCCAATATGTAGCAGTAAAATCATAGATCTCAATTAATCAGCAGCTAAGCAGTCACATAGTGGAGTAAGTCACAAGATATTCTGCCTTTCTAACCTCTCTCTATGAAAGTGTAGATCTTACTATTTTTACTTAGTACCAGAAACAATATCCAGAAGTTAACAACTGATAATTTCTCAGGTTAGCAGCCGCCCCTGTTGGCAATCAAATATAGATAATGTATATGTTAGCCCTAAGGTCAATTTCGTTGACTACGTTTTGACGATAACCAAACATTACTTAAGTCACTAACTTTTGGTTAAGTGTTTGCCTCTTTAGAATCAAAGACTATTTCTTGTTGGAGCTCATCAACATATCCCATAGCTACTCTTGATGCGTACATGCTCACACAAAGACATTATGAAGATCAATTTGAAGCCAAGCTTTTGTCTCTAATGTATTAGGAATTAAATGTAAGGTTTCTCAATTGTTTAACCTTGCATGGCTCAAGAAAAAACTTTTTCATTCATATTGCATTGGCATATATCACATAGAATAGTTGTAAAGTGCCTGAACTTTGTCAAAAATAGTTTTTGAAACCTTTAGTTAACTAGTTTAAATGTTGGAAGTTGATTTAGCTTTAAGATTCTTGAAAATTGGCTTCTAGACATAACTAGTCAATTAACCCAAGCTATCTAGTCGACTAATTATGGATACAGTAGCCATGTTTTGAGAATACAAAAACTAGTCGACTAATCGAGGATGCAGTAGCCCAGTTTTGAGAGGCACATCAACTAGTCGACCAAAAGCTTTTAATCTAGTTGACTAATCGATTCCGGAAAATTCCTTATAACTGATTTTGTCAATCTAGTCGACTAACACTTTTCGACTAGTCGACTAATTGTTCTGGGAACTTTGATTCACTTTGAATTTTGCTTATTTAGTCGACTACCTTTTGTGTCTAGTCGACTAGTTCCCTTCTGCAACTCAAAACGGCTAATTACTTAAATAGAATGTTGTGTATTTAATGCCCACATTTGCTCCCCTCTTCCTCCATCTGACTTGTAAGTCTTGTAACGGTCATTTGAGACTAAATGCATTATAAATAGACCTCTTGCTCTCATTTATGACTATCAATCTATAAGAGTTAAGAGCATTCATTTGGACATTCATTATTCAAGCTTCTTTGTGAAAAATTTTTGAGCTATCTTTGTTAATCTCTTGAGAAGCTATTAGTTTGAGCTTGTACTAGTGTGAATCAGCTTCTTGAAGTATTTATTGCAACACACACCAAATCATTTATTTCTTGTGAGCTAAGGGTGGTGTTTGACCCTTGTTGAAGTTTTGAGTTTGTGAAACAAATCCAAGCTTGTGAAGAAGTGCTACTATCTTTTGTTGTTATAAAGGTTTCTCCACCGGAAGGAGTGTTCTTGTGATAGTGGATTGAATCCTCAAGCGGAGCTCTTGAGACGTGGACGTAGGCGGAAACCGAACCACGTTAAAATACTGTGTTTGATATCTCTTTACTCTACTCTCTTCCAATTAAGTTTTATTTACTTGTGTTTTTGCAAAATTAATTGGATCATAATTTTATTTGGTAATATTTGCTCAAAGTTTGCCAAAACCCTATTCACCCCCCTCTAGGGTTATATTATTTGGGACAACAATATAATAAACTGGAAGCAGAAACCAGAAATATTTCCTCTCATTCCCCATTTTTGTTTATGAACGAGTAGTAGCTCAGCCTTAGTTCAAAGACAACAAAGAGCCAATATTGCCCCTTTCTTTGCTTAGTAGAATGATAATAAAACAGAATTTAGATTAGGCAATATTGTCCCACAACTATATCGAGGAACACTAAAAATTTGTCCTCATCAGTAATATATATATATATAAAAAACAAGATTACAAATATTAGCGACAGGCCAGCAGTTTTAACTCCCATTCTTCTTTTTTAGTAATGGAGCGCTCACTCTTACTTAAAGGCACCAAAAGCCAAAACTAAACCTTAATTGAACAGAGTAAACATTTAACTACAGCAATAATGTATTTACATTCAGATGGGCATTACTTTACTAAAATTGAAGGGCATTCAAATCACAGTCTGACTAGGAACATCTGTCTATAGGTATTGATTTGGGGATATGGTTCAATCAATATGCCAAACAGATAAAACGCAATTTTATGCAAAAGTAAAATGCTAACAGAAAGAAAAGAAAATGACAGATGAGATATGTAATTGAAGATTTCTCCTCCCACAAACATATTTTATAAAATAATGCATTTACCTCCCCATTTTGCGGGATCCAACCGAAATGCTTCTAATGCACGCTTCTGACATAAGGACTCCGCCATGTCAATGAACCTGAACAAAATCAGTTACAATGTAAGTCCATTGTTTCCACATCAATTTTAATCACGGAATCTAAAACAACAAATCAACATCACATAAACCACTAGAAACATTGAAAAAAAAAAACACTGGAAGTGGATCCTCATACTCATTTCCTCCATAGTATCTAGCACCGGGGTACCCTTCGCTGTATTTGTTGGTCATGACTGACCCAACAGCTTGCATCACTGATACTGAGGTGAAATTCTCCGAAGGTATGAGTTCGAGTCCCTATACATGCCAAGAAAAAAAAAAGGCGAATTTCCGATAGAAAACTAAAATTCAAATTCTAGACTACATCAACAGCTGATAATTAAAGAATTTTTCAGAATCAAAATATTTTTTAAAAAAACGAATAGCATCTCTTCTAAATCTAGAAATTGAATAATTATTATATAAACACACGTGTATATGTGTGTATCGGTATGTCTGAAGATATACCTTCCATTGCCTTGCTTTCTCGAGCTCAATAATGTCAGCAATTTCTGGATCGACGATTTCGAGTGGGGCATTCAATTGATTCGTCCACTGAAATAGAAATTGTGAAAGCATGAAACTAAATACAAGAGATTAAAACTAGATCTGCCAAGCACATCAATGAACTCTAAAGAATCATAGATCTTACGAATAAGAAAAGGCATTGATCAAAAGTTTATCATAATCAAAATACGTATACATGTATATGATGAAAAATCGCTTACAGTGACACGAGATCTCTCCTTTTCGAAAACTGCTTCGTCAGGCAAAGAAGACTATTCCAAACAGATCAGAATAAAAGAGAGATCAGAAAATGAATATAGGAAGTAAAGTTTAAAGCTCCAATTTAAATCACAGACCGCAAACAAGAATGAAAATAATGAAATAATGATAAGTAAAGAAGACCGACCATGTAATAGAGGGAACCGCCATTAATGAGAGGTCGAATCGGCTTCTTGACGGAGGAGGAGAGTAGTCTCCGAAGCGCCATTGCCATAGACATCTTCGTCTCTCTCTCTCTCTGTATCTCACCGTTCTCCTAAGTAATTTTTTCCCGGATATCTCTCTGTCCCTCTCCTCTGCCTGTTACAAGGTTTGTGTCTTAGATTTTGGTTGGCTGTGTGGGTCGCGGGAGGGGTTGGTGGTGATGTTGATGGTTTTAACTTAAAATTAGAAAGCAGCGTCAATTAGACATAAAACATGTCCTGTTTCTTATGAAAACAAAATGCTATGTGTATACTATAGTGTTTTTATAAAATGTGAAATTATCCAATTGAATTCCATATCAGTAGGCTCAGAATACTATATGCTTACCCATAATTCCCTTCAAGATTTTCTAAAATCAACTTTAATTATTTAATGATAAATTTACCCTTTTATTGTTTTTATGGAGAGTTTTATTACCTTTTAAATAGTGTAACTATTTTGCTGACATTATGATAATTTTTTGAGATTTAATTCAATTCAAATTTTGAGTTTTAATTGTGATATATATGTTTATTGCTTTAAACAAATAAGTAAATTTACCTATTTATATAAACTAGAAATAAAAAAACGTATTTGGAAGTAAGTAAATTTACCTATATTTATTAACTAGAA
>JAESVK010000050.1:1952355-1994948 GCA_017140935.1 Hamamelis virginiana | reverse complement strand
TTATTAACTAGAAATAAGTAAACTTATTTGGAAATAAGTAAATTTACATATATATATATATATATATAAACTAAAAATAAATAAATGTATTTGAAAATAAGTAAATTTACTTATATATATTAACTAGAAATAAGTAAACTTATTTGGAAATAATTAAATTTACCTATTTATATGTGTTTAAATAAATAAGTAAATTTACCTATAAATATAACCTAGAAAGAATAGTAATTTTATTTCACTTTTCTCTTTCACAATGTATGATTTTCCTCTATTTCTCCTCTCTTTTTTTTTATATACTTTTTTTGAAATATGTTTTAGTTCTCATTTTCATTCTCATTTTTTGACTTTTTGATAGCAAACCCACATGTTGCAAATATGAATTTATATGTCTTTAAACAAATAAGTAACCTATTTATATAAACTAGAAATAAATAAACATATTTGGTAGTAAGTAAATTTACCAATATTTATTAACTAGAAATAAGTAAACTTATTTGGAAATAAGTAAATTTACCTATTTATATGTCCTTAAACAAATAAGTAAATTTACCTATATATATAAACTAAAAATAAAGAAACGAATTTGGAAATAAGTAAATTTACCTATATATATTAACTAGAAATAAGTAAACTTATTTGGAAATAATTAAATTTACCTATTTATATGTATTTAAATAAATAAGTAAATTTACCTATAAATATAATCTAGAAAGAACAGTAATTTTACTTATTTGGCATATTGCAATGTGCTTTTTTCATTGGGACATTTCGTCGAACATCTTAAGTGCTATTTCAAGGTTATGGAGGATTAGTATTTGCAAGGTAAGCACGTAGAACAAGTTAGTGGTGTTTATGCATTTGGGTCCCTAACAACAATAGTCTACTACTGCTCCACTGCTCGTGATTAAGCTGGGAACTGGGATTTGGTGGTGTTGCAAGACAATGAAGTAAATGGAACCGTCCATTTGACACGTTTATTTTAGGGGATTTGTCGTCGGTTGCAATTTTTTCCCGCCTCAAGGATTTCTCACTGACTCTTCCGAGATCGGAGACCACTTCTTGTTGCTGTAGAAATGTGCTTCTGCACAACTCTTGTAATAAGGATATGATCCCTTCTCTGCCGCCTAGAAATTCGGTTGGAGCTTATCCTAACCATTTTCGTCCCAAACTGAAAATTGTAAAAAATTTGAATTTCTAATAATTAATTGAGGGTATATATGTCAAATCATATTAAATAAGTAGATATTAAATTCTGACTTTTTGGGAAGGGGTTTTGGGTCTACTACCACTACACTAGGGGGTTATGGGTTATATTCCCTTTATAAAATGACCTTTAAAAAAAATTATATACCACACTGACCTCCACCCAAAAATATATACCACACTGACCCTCTTAATGGGTCAAAAGGTATAAACCACTGTTAGAAACAGCGGTTATTTAAAAGATGCATAAACCGTTGTTTTAAACAGCGGCTCTTTAGTGACCCTCTTAGATGTGCACAACTGCACAACAGCTGTTCCAAACATAAACTGCTATTTTCAACTTTCAACATTTTCAGCCGATAGGAACTTCGGTACAGTGAGGAAGCTCACCGGTAAGTGGATCTGCAAAAACCCATATACATCCATTCCTCTTTTCCCTACAGTCACTCACTTCTCATTCTCTTTCAAACCACCCACAAATAGGTGTGCTTTGGGATCTATTGTCACCGACGCCAATGCTAATCTATAAGGTTGCATTCATATAGCAATGGCAATATCATTTTCAATGGGCACAACATACTGTTAATTTGGAAAGAGAAGGCAGTTGCAGCACCAATTACCCCTTCTTCTCAAATCTCAATTCCTTATAAAAATTCCCCCATCTTTCCCATCAGATCACAATTCTTTTTTTCTCAAAAAATTCCCCCCATCACTGCTATCAGATTCCCCTTTGCCACATGCCATTGTTGGGAACAAAAAAAAACAAAACAAAAAAAAAAACAAAAAAAATAGAAGCAATTGTGAATCCATCCAATCCAGTAGCTTTGTCACCATTCAACATCCTCACTGCATCTAATGGCAATGGGATGGTTAATTAATCATTCACTAAATGTTTAATTTCAAGAATATATAAGAGATTAAGGGTACATGTATGAGTCAAACTTTGAAGTTAACAAAGATTAAGAAGGAAAAAATAGAATTGATACAGACCCCATTCCCAGGCTGATCCTTTTCCTCATTGAATGTAATTGTTGCTTCTCCCCAAGGAAAAATGAAGGTATTTGTATCAAAACACCACCTCTCTGCAATCCCAAATACCAAATCATTGTCTTTTCGAATTTTATACGTAGAACTCATGATTGCTTTATATATACCAGCTTTCTTCCATGTAGATTGGTGCAAATAATGCATACGATACATCCATGGTTTCCAACCCCTTTGCGGAAATCGCCACCCGTTAAATGAAACCTTCGGTCGTTTTATGGGCTCTGAAGCGGTTTTTACAGAGGGGAGAAAAAGCGAAGGGAGCTCTAGTAATGGTCCATTAATGGAGGTTAAAGAAGGTTTGAGAAAATGGGGGACCACTGACAGATATGTTTTGTACTTTTTTTTATTTATTAGATAACCGCTGTTTGAAACAGCGGTTTATTAGGTTTGACTCGGTCGGAGGGTCATTGTGGTATATATTTTTGAAAGAAGGTTAATGAAGTATGTTGGCCCAAGTATATACCTCTAGAGGGGGGTGAATAGAGGTATTGCAAACTTTAACAAAAATTACCAAATAAAAATTATGGTTCAATTAAATTCAGCGGAAGATAGAAGTTTGAATCACAATACAACAATTAATATAGCAAGTATATAAATTGAAATGCAAGAGAAGAGTTAGAAAGATTCAAACACAAGAGTTAACGTGGTTCGGTCTCCGCCTACGTCCACGCCTCAAGAGCCCCGTCTTGAGGATTCCACAATCCACTATGGATCACTCCTTCAAGGTGGAGAAACCTTTACAAGTTGTCTTCTTTCAAAGGTGGAAGACACTCACCCACAATCTACTTTCTAGATGGTAGATTCTCACCCATAAGGGTTTCACTCAACCCTTAAATCTCACAAGTTACAAGATGAAATTGAAAATGTGTACAATAAAGAAACTCCTCAATGAGTAGAAGATGTACAATAATGAAGCTTTCACTAATATCTCTCAAAGATTAAGAACTAATATATGGCTCAAGAGAGAATGATGAATCAAAGTGAATAAATCACACAAGAATAATGTAGACTAAGTTTTTGTATGATTGAATATGATCATTAGTTGATTCAAGACCCACGAAATGAGTATAAATAGGTTCCAAAACAAATATGGCCGTTGGGGGTCAAAATAAAGCCGTTTGGAGTGTTAAAAACTAGCTGTTATTGAGCAGGGGGTCGATTAGTCGACTAGGCACACTTGATTAGTCGACTAGAAGGCTTAAAATACCTTTGAAAATGTTCCCGGGGCACGGTTAGTAGACTAGGAAGGGTGTGTTAGTCGACTAACCCCCGAAAAAATTTTATATGAAAGTTACATAATCAAAAACTAGACTTCTCAAGCTTTCCGTGGCCGCCAAAATCATAAAAAACGGAGTCCGGATGAGGAAGTTATGCCTATTTTAAGTTGGAAGTTTTCGTCAGCAAAAAAACAACATTTTATAAAACATTTTGTCTTTTGAGTTCATAAGATCCTCTTTGAGTTTAAATCAATTTTTGACCAAAATGTGATTTTCCAAAGTTAAAACCTATGGTCTTTAAGTCATAGTCAATTGAGCCAATTAGCTCATCCTATAGAGAGATTTACAATATAAATCCTAAGCACTCTTACACAAGAATAAAAGCAAGACTTCATAAAGGATCTTCAACACTTGTGCTTGAGCTTGGCTTCAAATGGATTGCATCAATGCAATGGTTCTCTTCATGGTCTTTAGTGAATATACAACATATTCGTATCCACATAAGGTTCATTGTAGTACATGAGCTTCATGATGGCTTGAGCCTTTTTCATTGACAACTTGAATCCTATTCTTATAAACACATATACCAAAATTGATATACAAGAGCTATAGGATAATGTCAATCAATCAATAAGGTTAGCCAAACAAACATTAAATAAATATGACAATGTTAATCAAGTAACTAATATGACATTGTCAAACAATAAACATTCATTCAAAAAGGTTTGACAATAAACACGAATGAACATCAAAATATTCATATGCAATATATCAATATATTCATATGCACAAATAAATATACATAAAACAATGTTTGTTATCATCAAAATCATTCAACAAAGTTGGATTGAAGCCACAAGGCTAACATAGTATATATATTTTTTTAAAAGGTCATTTTAGAAAAAAACTCTGTATACTAATGGGGTCCTAGGGATGCAGTTCTAGGGGTGCTGAAGGTCCACTTCGATCTGTTTACACTACCAAAATAAAATCAAATCGGAGTCATCGGTTTGTTTGAAACCCAAACCGTGACTGATTGTCTCACAATCATACACTTTCAAGTGCGATTATGCTGTCCAAATTATTATTTTTCTATGCATATTAATAGTTTTTTTATTGTAAGTTTTTCTTATATTCATTATTTTCAATTTTTATAGGAATTTTTTGTAAATGGAGTGAAAATTAAAGACATGGATCTTGATGGCAAGTTTGCATTCACGGAGGATAGAAGTTGGCAAGCGCGGGGAAAAGAATTCAAATTAAGGCGAAGTTTGGAAGCAGTCGGGAAGAGAATTCAATTACCAAAAATGGACAGAAAACACCCATTACCGATAATGGAATCCACCATTATCGGTAATGCAATGAACCCAAGCCAGAAATGAACATAAGCAATTCCAGAAGACAAGCATTATCGATGATGGTTCAACCAATAATGGTTCAACCATTATCGGTAATGGTGGAGGATTTTGAAGCTAGTGGAAATAGCCAGCACCCGAATTGATTCACTACCAATAATGGTTTAACCATTATCAGTAATGAAACAGAAAAATCCAGCAGATGGCAAACAGCAACACCCTATTATCAATAATTCCATTTTGTATCATCGATAATTTCAGTAGCATACAATCCTCAATTTGATCTAGAATTGCAACATTACCGATAGAGCCACTCACCATTATCGGTAATGAAGAGAAATCTTCACCATGAAGAAAACTACACAAGGCTATTACCGATAATGGGTCTTGTGCATTATCGGTAATGGTAGCCGACCTTGCCCAAATTCTACAGATTTTGAAGAATTTGTGAAGGGTATTTTGCTTTAAGGACTATAAATACAATATAAAGGGTTTTTGCAAGGCAGATCATCACTTCGGTTCACTCAGTAGCTTAGCTTAGTTTTAGTTTTTCATTTCTCTCTCTTCTCTCTCTTCTCTCTCATCCTTCTCATTTTCTTTCAAGTATTGTAGGATACTTTAGCTAGTTTAGTGTTGGATTTCAGCTGTAATTTCATTTGGTTGTTTAATTTCTCTTTGTATTAGAACAAATTTGGGTAATTTTCAGTTTATGCAAGTGAATTTCATAGTTTTCATTTTCAATTCAATGTCTTCAGTTTTCTTTTCATTCAATATGCTTGCTTTCAATTCAATGAGTAACTAAGCTTCATTCAGCTGGGACTAATGGGGGATTCTTGATCCACATCCAAGGTATATGATTTCTCACATTATTTCCTTACTTGAAAGATTTGGATATTGATGGTAAACATTGAATTTGCTTAGATCCACAAGGATTGGCTAGTTTTGACCATCTGTAGATAAGGTTTCTTGGCACAGGTGGCGCTTAGCATTAAAAGCATTCCTTCAATTTGCTAAAATGTTTGAAAGAATGTTTAGCATTAATATCCTATAATTTTAAAGCAGTTTGGTTTTTATTGTTAAATCTTCCGCCCATAACATTTTTCAATGTAATCTGGACGTGTAAATAATTGTGTTTCATTACTAAATATTCCATCCAGACCATTCTTAAATGTACTATGGATGTGTTAAAAATGTGTGAGAAATTAGAACCAAGAATGTGGACAAGTTGAACTCTAGATTCCAGCTCATTTTTTTATTGTTGAAATATTCAAACAATTTATGTGCATATTGCACAAACAACTCTCAAAACAAACCATTAAATTTTTATTTCTTTTTCTCACTCCTGAACAAATTTCAAAAGGATTTGAAATATTTCTCGACATTCTATCTATGAGGACATGACCAAAGGACTTCCATGAATTACTATGCTTGTAAACGATAGATCCTACGCTTGGGATTGCACTACACATATGACAGGCAAGCAATGACTGACCAAAGAGGGTGAAAACCAATGGTTGATCAGTTGGACCGGTTTAACAAATGGGGCCCAATTTCATATTTTATTCAAATTTGAGCCTAATTTTTATGGCACTGCCCTCTAACTCGGCATCCTGATTGTATACATATTTGGGCTTATTTTTGTGGTTTGGGCTTGGACCTTGTTTTGAACCTATATCTAATGCTTTAACCCATATTTTCAATCAAGCAAATCCACACAACAACCTATAAAACAAAAAATTCACAATAGGAAAAAAAAAAAAAACATATAATCAATATAATTTTTTTAATCTACTTGGTCAGTTCAGTTAACCACGGTTTTCAAATCCTTTAACCGTGGATGGACCGAAAATCGGAATTTTCAATTAACTTGAACTAGACTGAACAGCCAAGGGTAAAAAAAAACCGCCCAAACCACGCAAAATGATTTGGTTTGGTTTGGTTTGGTTGGTCGGTTTAAATTGGTTTATGCACACCCTAGATGCCACAATCATATGAGTGTACATATACTTTGATGAAAAATAGTCATTTTTATAATTATGATAATTTTATAATTTTATAGAATGCTAGGAACAAAATTTATAAAAGTTATATAAATTCATTAAGTGATAATGTTTGATGGAAAGAGTCCAATAGTTCAAGCTCTGAAAGTACACTCAGTTTGAGTTCGTGACCCACATTTCTAAATGCATGTTTTAAGATCATAATTTTCTTAAAAATCCAATTGAAAATAACTTTCTCATTTTAAACACATTTTGGGAGATTCAAATTTCTGTTAAATGCTAATCTTCTCTTACAAACTCCATAACTCTCATAATTTATCTTAATATATAATTTTTTTGGTGAATTTATTTTCAAATATGAAAAGAAATACGCAAGAAATAATTCACATGGAATTAATTCACTATAATTTACCATGAATTTCTTCATTATATATTAGTATACAAAACTAAAAATTCAAGCAAAAATAAAGAGTCTAGTATAGGAGAATAATGTACACAAATTTCAAAATTTTTAGGATAAGTATTTCAAGCTTTCAAAAAATGCATATATGATTCAAACTAGAAATGTTTGTATCAGCACATTTATGAAGCTCATAGGTAATTGTGGGACACATATTTTGAAGAATCGGTGTTAGATTAAATATTATGCATTTGAATGTCATACATGCCAAAAATCACACTGATCCAACGGTAAATTTCTAAGTATGTCACTAAGAAAAACTGTAACAGTTTTCGGCGGTTAGAATTTTTCAGTCTGTATTTTGATATACTAACATTGGAATTACTGTGATTTTTGACAAACTAACATTAATAACAAGAGTATATAATCCAACGGTCGATTTTTCAAAATATGCAACTCACAATTACTTATGAACTTCATGTTTGACTTTTGTGAAAGTTAGAGACTATGATTCAAACTTAATCAAAACTACTACGAATAAACATATTGATGCAAAAGAAAATTAGAAAAATACACATTTTTCTATAAATTTGGTTTTAATTATTTATTCTTTCATTCCTTCTCTTAAAATCAAGGATTGCCATTTTGTTTGATCATGTAATATATCTATCTATTATATAAAGAGCAGTACGCTGATGTGACAGCTCTAAAATTCTTTTCATCATTCATTTTCTTCTTTTCTTAATTCATATTCCTTCTTCGTTTCTATTAGTTTTGGTCATACTTCAAAATAATATGATATTATATTATTGGTAGGGGTGTTCAAGAACCGAATGGGACCGACCGAACCGAACCATCTTTTTTGGTTGGTTTTCTAATAGTCATGGTTTACAACAGTTTTAGAGGATTGCTAAACCGACTGTGCGGTTTGGTTCTCGGTTGGGACTTTGTGAACCGAGGGGAGAATCGAACCGGCCGAATATATATATATATATATATATATATATATATATATATATATATATATATATATATATATATATATATTTGTTTTGGTTCTGATGGGGTGTTTGAGGCTTTAGCCCAAAAAATTTGTTAGATAAATTAATTGGCTTAGTAAAAAACTCACACTCTCTTTGATTATGCTTTTGGAATGATATGAGGTTGAATTGTGTTTTGAAATAAATTTAATATTAGATCAATTGTGCTATTTTTTGTTTGTTTCAATCAAGATAAGACTATTTACATTACATTAAAGGCCTATATTATTTGTTGCAAAACCGATCTAAACCGACCAAACCAAGCCGAAAAATAGCCCCCAACTTGGTCGGTTATGGTGACCTCCACGGTCCCTTATGGTTTTTATTTTTCTCAAACCGAGGTGATTGATTTGGTTAAGATTTTAGTGCATAAATCGGCCGAAGTATACCCCTAATTATTGGTCCAACTAATTAATTGAAGTTTATATTTTCAAGATTCTTTACAGGTGTGGGTCCCATTTAAGTTTCATTTCTCTTTCCATAATTAATTATTTTTCTTTTTTATTTATTTTGCTTCTCATCTACTTTTTCCATCTCTCTTCTTAATTATTTTTCATTTTTTATTTAAAACATTGATTATAGTGTACTTTTTTTTTACTTTCTTTGTGTCATTTTAAAATTTTTATTTTTTAATAGTACATTCAAATTAATTTTCTTCAATTTCTTTAATTTTTAATTTTTAATTTTTTTAATCATTCTTATGTATTAAAATATATACTTTAACACTAAAAATTTAATTATGATTAAACGGTCAAAATCATATAATTAAAATATATTTTATACATTTATAACTAATTAAATAAAATTTTATTAATAAGTCCTGCGCATTGTGCTTGAACTGAAAATGTAATGCGCAATAGATTCCCAAGCATAGGAGTCCACCAGTCATCAAGCAATAAATACTAGGGAGTACCTAGGTCATATCCACAGGGAGTGGAACAGGTCTAAATGATCCTTAGGTGTTGCTAACCAATGAATGCAAAAGAAAGTGTAAAATCATGGGGGTTTGATTGATGAGTGTTTGTTTATACTAAATAATGAAAACTTGCAAAAAAAAACTAATTAAGTTAAATAAGATGAGTCCTATGGGTTCATTCCTTCAAAACCTTTGGTACATGTATTTCTCATAATGATTCTCATCTAAGATCCATTGAAGAATGGTCTTCGATGGGGGATTTAACTTTAAAAGGATTTAGAAATGAATTCTCATCTCGGATCCATTGAAGAATGGTCTTTAATGGAAGATTTAGCAATAAAAGCTCAATTGAGTAACCCAAAATGATGGAATAAAACCTAACACTCTCTTTGACATTTTAGCAAACATGTGGTGTGCATATGTGCTCAAGAACCACATATAACAAGCTTACAAGTCATACAATGGTCATGAATGCATAATCACAAGTGTTCAAAAGATAAGAGATGATTAAACATCTCTTTGACAACATGTGGTGTGCATGTGAGTTCAAAAACCAAATATAACAAGCTTACTAGTCATACAATGGTTATGAATATGACACCACAAGGGTTCACAAGATAAAAAGAGGATTAAACATTATTCCACAAACATTAAAGGATCAAGAAATGAGAAAATACCATTTACCTAGGGTTTGGAGAGGAAATCCACCATTGAACTCACCTTTGAGGTGTTTAGCTAGCCATCCAAAGAGTAAATGCAAGTAGATGAAGAGAAAATACAAGAACAAAGCTCATAAATGCTTTGAAATTACTTGAATGATGAAATACAAAGTTTGAGAATCAAATATAAAAGTTATACAACCTAAACTAAGCTAAACTACACTAATTTATGAAGAACAATGGAAATCCTAAGCTAAAACTAAGAGAAAAACTAAGTTAAAACTAAACTAAGTGGAGAGAGCTCCCTTTGTCCAGCTGAAAATGAGGTTTTATACCTCTTTTTAGGGTTACAAAGATTAGATGGGAAATTACAAGAATGCCCTTTGACCAATAATTGAATCTGCCCACGGCTTGCACTGCTGAAGGGAGCATGTACTGATACATGCTAAACTCTGTATTGATACAAGCTCACTCACATAAGTGGGGAAATCTGGGAAAAGTATGTATTGATACACTGAAAGACTGTACCAATACATACTTGCTGAAAAACACCAAGAAGTAATCCAAAGATCCCACACTCCATTCCAAGCACTTTGATCATCATTGAAGACTTGAGAAACCTCCTCCAAGCTTGCTCCTTTACTAGCATTGCTCATGCATAATGACTGCCTAAAGTGCCCCTTTTTACCTAAAATAAAGAAAACACTAGAAAAGAGTAAAATGTAACAAATAAAGATAATTAAAAATTCAAGCTCTACAAAAAGGGACAAAAGATAATTAAATATACGCAAATATATGTGCTCAACACATTGCATGGTTTTGCACTCGTATAACATATAATACAATGTATAAATATCCCTTTGGAGAGTAGAGATCTTCTGTCCTACTTGTATGTACTATTTTTCTATCCCCTCTCATAAAAGTCCACCTTTAAATTTCAAGGTGGACTTTTATGAGAGGAACAGAAAAGTGGTACATACAAGTGGGACAGAAGATCTCCACTTTCCTTTGGGTGGTCTTGATTCTGCCCCATATCTAAGTACATTCTCACTTAATAAGCCCACTTTCTCATTATCTATTTTATATGGGACATAAATTCATAATATTTTCTTATATCCAAATACAAAATGCCCTCTTTACTGCCGAAACATCTACTTAATTACTCGTCCACCTTGCATGTGGAGAACCCACTACAAGCACATGCATCATTCTTATATGTGCTATTATCATGACCCCTTTACCAATTCTCACAGCGGGGTCTCGAATCCAAAATATAGCTGGTTACGAGAGGAACTGTAACAGCTTTACAAGCCTAATGCCTCTCTCATATGGAACATCCACGAGGGGTTGTAAGAGCATCTTCATTGATATGTCATTTGAGGTGCCGTCATTATTAAAATTTGGCATTAGCACTTAAATAGGTTGCTTTAATGGTGTACCAAATTTTGATAGTGGCACATAGCTAGGACTACCCAATTTGGTACCTCAAATAGCAAATGCTATTTATATTATGTCATACTTTTCTTTCAAAAAGTAAAAAATGTTAAAATATAACATTAACGCATTGGAGCACATATGTACTAAAATTTGACGGTGATGTCATTAAGTACCATTTGAGGTGACAAATTTTGACACTGGCACATCAAATGACATAAATGCATTAGAAATGCTCTAAAAAGTAACATGGTCTATAATGCTCTTAAGAGTGTATCCTAATGATAATACCGTGGATCTTCTAGGGCCTATTTACTTCATGAAAATTTTTACAATTTTTATTTTTTGTGAAAATTTTTTAAAAACAGTTTTCATTTTCAGTTTTCAAAATTTAGAAAATGTGTTTGCTTTGCAAAAATTAAAATTGTTTTCAAAATCTAAAAATAGTGTAAATGCATTTACTAAAACTATATATTATCTCTATATGTTTTATTATTTTTATTTTTTTGGTTTTACTGTTGGTCTACATATATTTTTCCATGTTTATAAGAATTCTCACGATATAATCATTGTTTTCAGTTTTCGTGAAAATACAAAAAACGTCTTTTTGATGTTTTCACATTTTCTTAAAAACTGAATTCATTTTCTTGAAAATAGTTTTCATTTTTTATAAGTAAACGCGTATTTTTGGCCGTTTTCTGTTCTTATTGAAAATGAAAAATGAAAATTGCGAAAATTTTCATGAAGCAAACAGGCCCCTACTTTTTCAATTATTTCAGCTTTGTAGTGTAAGAAATATAGCATATCGTTAAATTTTTAATATTGAATATATTATATTAGTATAAATTTCGTAAAACATATATATATATTATTTTATTTTTTGATGACGAGGGTATCCAGGCCAGCTTACGCGCACCTCGACTAATCACCCGGGTGACCGCAATACCCTACTAACCACAGACACCAGGTAAGACGCAAGGCAAATACCTTGGGTAGGTGGCTCAGGAGACTCGAAACTGGGACCTCGGGTTTGGTACGCCGAAGCCCAACCTTTTGAGCTACCCTCCTGGATTATAAAACATATATTACCACACGTCATACAACCCTTAAAAGGTCTTCAATTTAACTGAATGGTGCATGTATTAAAATCTTTGTGATGTCTCAATCGGAGTCTCGGAGAACGCCAAGAATACTCGACGTTTTTTCTCTAACATAAAAGTTGGTGTGGTTCCTACTCTTCGAACCCCAAATAACTCAACCACTCATGGCCGAGATTTTTTATTGATTTCAAAAGTGCGCCGATAGCTAACCCTCGGATTGGATAACCTAAGGCATTAAACTTGGAATAGTGCTCTTCCAGTCTTACATCCACGAGCCAGAGTGTATGCCATAGGCGTGTTTTCTTTTGCGTTATTTATTTATAATGTGAAGTAGGGGTGCAACTCGGATTGGATTAGATTGAAGATAAATGAGGACCAAATCGAGATAATTTGGATCAGGACCAAACCTAATTGAATTTGGTGTTGAACTACTGTCCTTCAAAAAAAAAAAAAATCACTAATATTCAATTCATCATAGCAACATAAAAACTTGATTTTTTTTCCCCCTATTATAACAAGTAACATTATAAAATTCATATTTCCACATAATTAAACAATTTAACAAAATAATAATTAAGCATTCATCATCATCTAAAATAAAAATAAATAAAATAAAACAATATTTAGTCCAATAATCCAAAATAAACAACCTACTTGCTTAATTACTTAATACATGCCAATTCCCCCCAAAAAAAAAAGAAAAAAAAAAGAGAGGAGATTTTACAAAAATGGACCTCAGTGATTAAGATATTACGTTAAAATATGAACCTCAGTATTTAAAATATTACGTTAATGGGCTTGGATTTCTAATATTTACATCAATGCACCTATGAGTATTTTTTTTGGACGAAAATACCCTTCTAAGGGTTTTTTTTTTTTTTTTTCAAATTTTGTATATAATCTCCAACAGTGCATATAATCCCCAATCACTACTTTAACAAATAATCCCCACATGTATACATAATCCCTAATCCCCAATCCCCAATTTTATATAAAATCCCCAAAGTTGCTAATAATCCACAATCCCCATTAAATCACATCATTACTTTTTTAAGTCAAATCATTGACTTTAATGTCCCGTCAATATTATTTTATTAAAAATAAAAATTAATATATAATCCATGGAAATATTTTTTAGATTTTAAAAATAGTTGATGTGATGAGTAATTAATGCAATGTCTTTAGTGGGGATTGAGGATTCTTTATAGACCTGGAGATTATATGTTAAATTGGGGTTTGGGGATTACATGTATTATTGGGGATTATGTATTGTGGAGAAAAATTTAAAATTTATTTGACCATTAGAATAGCTTTACAGTAAATATACTTGATTATTAAGGATATTTTTGTCATCTCATATCCATGAACGTAAATAGTCAAAATTCGGGCCCATTTAGCTAATTTTTTAAACATGCAAGTCCATTTCCGTAATATGACCAAAAAAAAAAAACATTCATGCTAATCCCGAAAAAAAAAAAATTATAAAAGGCTCCCTTATGTCCTTATGTTAAGATATAGAGAAGAAGTAAAAATACTTTGCTTTTTAAACTAGGTTAGGAAAATAAAAAATATAATTTTTTGTGATGAATGTATTTTAAAATTTATAATGTTACAAGAATTCAAAAAGAATATTGCATGTTGCATATAGTATACAATTTAATATGATCGGACTGGCAGATTGGATTTTGGAGTGGACTGAATTTATAATGGACAAATCCGAGGAACGGTCCGAATTGAATTTGGATTGAAGAAATGGAACTAGGATTAATTCGAATTCAATTTGAACCGGTTCTAATCAGATCTGAATTGCAAGGATCGGATCGAATCCCGAATTGACCCATTCCGAGTTGCACCTTTACTCTGAAGGTCAGGTTTTCAGGATTTTTGATTTACCATTTATAATTTACCTATTTTAATATGGGATAATTTGCCAAAAGTTCTATTTTAAGACTCTTTATTACATAAAGTCTTTCTATAAGATTTTTTTTTCTTCAAAAATCATGTTTTGAAAACTTTTATTGCTTGAGGTCTTTTTTTTTAAATCCATTTTCTGGACGAAATTGCCCTTGAGAAGAGCTCTTCTATATGAGATAGACACGATTTTCTCCCTTCTTTTTCTCTCTGCTGTCCCGTGAAAATCAGTTCGCCGGAGTTGATCAAATGCATCTATTGTCGGGAGATGTAGCAGATCTTCCACTTATCAACGTCGACGAAGAAAGTGATGGCACCCAAACCATGGCGCATCATCGTTCCAGCTTCTTCCTCCTTAGATCCCTCTCTCTCCCTATTCCAGCCCTCTCTCTCCCTTTCTTAATAACCATACTCACCAGCAACGAAACAATCCACTTCTTCTTCTTCTTCGATCTCATTGAGATTTACTAGATTTTTATGAATCACTGCCTATACTCTAAAAGAATTGCCACCTTATTCTCAAATTTCTCCAATTTCTAAGCATACATAGTATCAAATTTTAGAAATCGTGGTTCAATTACTGTGATACTCACATAGAAACACAACAAAATGCATAAAAGAATCAGTAAAAGCTAAAGATCTGATTGCATCGCGTCAGAGTAGCCAACATTTTATGTATATTTTAAATGGAAGTCTCGTTTTGATTGGGAAGAGAGGAGTAGAGACCCTCACTGCCTCCATGGACTACGAAGGCATTGCCCTTGCTGATGAAGCTTTCCCCACTGTACTCGTGCACCGAAGCGTTAATGCAGCAAAAGCTAAAAAACCAAATGAATTGGATGAAAAAGAAGTGTTCTCTTTCCACTCTTTCCCCTTCCTGATGTTATGATTTTTATTTATTTATTTGTTTATTTTCCCTCTTTTTTCCTTGATATAGTGACAATTTTTTTTTCGGAGTAGTGAATCATGTTCAGGCATGATGAAATTCGGGTCCGGTGTAGTGAAATCCGGTTCCGGTATAATAAAATCCTAGTTGGGATTGAAAGTTGTTGGGCAATGAAGAATATTTTTGTCTAATTCATGCCATAAGGACTTTTAACACGAAATATATTTTTTTAGAGGACTTTTAGCATGAAAACCTTTTAAAATAGGACCTTTGGCTAATTCAGTAATTCCCCCCTTTTTAATTCTTCTCGGCGTATTGAAACGCATTTATGGCATAGTAAAAGGTGTTTCCGTTGTAGTGAAATCTGTCGTTCGGCATAGTGAAGTCCGATTATGGCAAAGTGAAATTTGGCGTAGTGAAGTCCAGTTCCTGTGTAGTGAAATCCGAGATCCGGCATAGTGAAATTCGGGTTGGGGTTGGAGGTGGGGTTAAAGGTTGTTTCGGGAAGGAGGGTTTTTTTCCAATTTATGCTAAAAGTTCTTTTGGCATGAAAAATATTTTGAGAGGACTTTTGGCATGAAAATATTCTAAATGAGGACCTTTGGTCAATTCTCCCTTTTAATATTAAGTATTCTTACGATCAAGATTAATGACGTTAAATAATCTCAAAATTAAAAAGTGAAAACTTTTTAAACTCATGACTAAATAATCCCAAAATCATAGCTAGGGTGTATGAATGTTCTATGTTTTAGACATAAATGCGAGTTTGAAGTGTTATAATTATCTTTCCCTATAACTATTATTATTTAACTACATTTGTGGGCTTAAATTGGTTTTAAAATGTTTATAATAAATTTTAGGGTAATTTGCCCGGAAGCCCCAGTTAAAAAAGTTGTCATGTGAAAAATCCTTCTAAAAGTTTTTTCTTGAGAAAAGTCCTTTTACCACGTTTGGGACAAAAATACCCCTCTATGACATAAACTTATGCTTTTACCATCATCCCTCTCCCCTTTTTGGGTTTTTTCAACGAAATAGGAGAGAGAAAGAGATCAACGCGTCTAAAACTGTTGGAGAGAAGTAGAGAGAAAAAGGAGAGACTAGAGAGAGAAAGAGACAGAGGAAGAGAAAGAGAACACCGGTAATGCTTTAATGTCAAAAATCCGGTGATGCTTCAATGTCGGAAATCATGAAAGAGCATGAAGCATACTCTGCCATGTTAGAAACTACAAGCTAGATTTCTATTGCAAAGCGATTGGGCTTTTAATTTCTACTGCTGCTCTTGTAGCGATCCTCATCTTCTTGCTAGATTTGTGATATTGCTTCGACTAATCAAAAGCACGAATAGTGAAAACACCAACGATGATTGTGAAAACACTGAGATGGATTCCACTGACACTCCTAAAAAAATTTCATATCTATAAAACTACAAATCGTCATTGCCAATTATCTTTTTTGTCATCTACAAATCTACAGATCTACAAATTTCTAAAGTCAAGCAAGCATTTGTCTAATTTGATTGCAACTTTGAGAGTTGATGGAAGAGAATGTAGAAGAGGAAGAAAGGATCGTGATCGATTTTGGGGAGGAAGATTTGATGCTTCGTGAAGCTTCAATGGCGGAAAAGTAAAGTATTAATACTGAGAGGCCGGATGATTCATAATCCAATGTGTTTCAGAGGAATATACCAGTAAAGAAAGATGATTTAATCAAAATTCTTGTCAAATTTCTTGGACCGTTCTTGCTTGTTTGGTTTTGTATTAGTCAGTGCAAGATCTCATTATGAACTTGTTCCTTTGAATCCATGTGTTGCATGGTTGTTGTAGCATACCTCTTCGTCAACGACACCACCTTCATCACTGTGCTGGCTCGTCGAAAATAGTTTGAAGGTCAGTGAAAACACTCAATCTTCCTATTTTCACTGTCATCTCAACTTCATGCTGGAGATTTAAGAAGGATTGAGGATTTTCACTGTCATGAGAAATGGAATTTAGATGGGTTATGGTGGAATCAGATTCATTGACATCCATTAATACGATAAATGTTGGGGTTATTGGGACTATCCAAATTTTGAATTGGAGGACAGTGAAAATACTAGAAAGTACAGTAAAAACCCAAAAGGGACTGTGTTAGGTGTTTTAACTGTGTTTTGTATTTTTCGCTATGCTTGGTATTTTCACTGTGTTGGGATGTTTTCACTGTATTTTGTGTTTTCATTATGCTGTGGGTAGTTTCGCCATTTTGAAAAATATTTTTAGAAGATTAAGACTTTTTGTATGAAACAATTATTAAAAGGGACCTCACGAAGGATATATAGAAATATTAGGAGGAGTTTTCGCATTAAACTTTTCTTAAGTAAGACCTCTCACCAATTTCCCCTAAATTTTACTAATTATATACTTAGTTTTTATTTGGATTAATTACATTTTAGTATTGTAAACTTATCTATTAATTTTCAATTTGGTCCACAAATTTTTAATTATCATAATTTTGGGACAACTTTAAAAATAAAGGGTCAATCTAATCCACACTGTGATAGTCGGTATATTGACTTGCTCAAAATCATTAAGATTTGAATGAGAAATTGTTGCTCCAAGTCACCGCATGGAAGTTGGGTGAAGGACAGTAATAAAGCATGTCCCATATTGGAAAAGTTTTATGGAGGGAAAAGACTTGGCCAAAGTTACTCTTGGACCAAAATGTACAAGCGCAAACACACCCAGCCACATCACACCGAGCTTGCTTGGGTGGAGTGGGGTCATTAAGACTAACCCACGGGTCTTATATTTTTAGACAAAATTATTACCGAATTAATTTTGGTCGTGGAATCCATCCGGTCTTTGCATTTATCCGATGAGACTTGATTGTTCGAAACAGTCACCTCCTCATCCATAAATACAAACTAGTTTGGCCCATTCTGCACTGATTCATTCACGCATTCATTAAGCCTCTTAGTTTGTACTATGCATTCGTGCATTCTGTAGAGAGAGAGATAGACACAGTCTTGGTTTGGTGATCACGCAAATTCCAGTACTTTCTCTTTATATAGCAGATAATTGCATTTTGAGAGGCAGACGTCCGATCAACTCAAAGCACCATGGAGGGACGAAATCCATTTTAAGGACATAGTGTCAAACACTAGGTTTGATCGCTAATTCAAAAACTATGTTCTGCAGTTTCTACCGTCAATAAGTTGTTAATTTAATTCATTTTTATTTTAATAATAAAATTCATTGTATTATTTTATATTATGGTGATGCAATTATCTTCAAAGCTAGCCTGGTTTCTTAGCTTTACAAGTTCTTGCCATAATTATATAATGTAAAACCTAATGAATTTTTTTTCTAACATAGGAAAATACAAACATTTTTATTTTGCTTGCTTTTCTCTCTTTAATAAAGATGTATTAAAAAAACATGTTTATTATATATATATATATATATATATATATATATATATATAGGATAAGACATAACTAAAACAAATAGTTGTTTTATTTTGGAGGTGATTGTATTCATCTTAACTACATCTCTAGATTTCCCAAACTTGTTCTCTAAGTGACTTACTCTATGATGGCTTAATTTGGGTTGGAAACAACATGTGTTAAGAGTTATGTTTGTTGAGTATTGGCTGTGTGTAGTGATGCAATTGCTCAGAAGTTTGCTTGTATTAAAAACCTTAAATTGAAAAGATTACTTCTCGTTATATATGGTATGCTTTGATTATTCATCCTTAAAATTGTGATTGTTTTTCCCTTTGATTAGGATGGATTTGTCTTTTTCTTTTTTCTTTTTTTTAAAAAAAAGAAAAGAAAAGAAAAGAAAAGAAAACCTTTATTTCAAATGTTTGATGATTTACAATAATGGTGATTTTGTGGATTTGATTCTATGATTTTATTGTTGAAATTTGAACTTTGAATTGTTTTGGCAACTGTATGAGTTCTCGTATACCAGATCATTTGAGCACCTTTTTCACAAATTCATGGATATTATATTCAAAGGCAAGAAGGGCAACCGAACTTGCAAATAATATAAAATCCTTTATATAACTTTTGAATGTTTTGTGTTACAATTGCACCATATCTAAAAGTTTAAATTTACATGCTCCAATGCATTAGCCAAATATCCCTTCAAAATTTGGCTTAGTCAAATTTGGCTAAACTTTTAGCTCTGGCCATTTGTCTCCAAGACACAAAAAATGCAAGAGGTTGTTTTAAAAAACTCTTCAAGTTGGCAGTTCACACGTGTGGCTTTAATGTAGGTGTGCCATAAAAGGTTGACCTTGCACATCTTCAAGGTAAGATCGAAGAGTGGCTCAAAGGAAATCAAGCAATAAAATTATTAAGCAATTGTAATGGTTCGACTTTGCCTTAATGAAGAGGACTTATTTATTTCAAGGTAAGAAAGTTATATGAAAATTGAAATGAAACACATGCAATAACAAGTAATTAAATTGATTTGAAGGAACCACATAAATATTTTATTACCTCCATGAATGGTACAACAACAAGAAATTTGTTAAAGTCCTTCGAACTAAGAGAGATGGGAAAAGAAGTTTACAAGGGAGATGAGAATTGAAAAGAAGTCCTATAAATTTTGGGATGAGAAGAGAAATCCTAAAATAAGTTTATAACGAGAAAGTAAAGATAAATGAAAGTAAAACGCTGGTTGAGTGGTTGTGGAACCCTTTGCTTGTAGAATTCTTCTCCTATTCATAGACTTGAGCAATAACCGTCTTCGACCCTTTTCCAATAAAAATTTGTGCAAGTGTTCAGTGCTATTTGTATGTCATTTGGTAACTGCCATTTCATCTGAAGCTTCAATTCCAATCCAACAGCTGATTTTGCTTCTCTTCAATTTCTATCTTCAATCCACCTTATGCGTTTAAACTGAGATGAACATGTGGCAATATTTTATAAGCCAATTGATTTTCTTTCTTTTTTTCCTTTTTTTTTTTTTTTTTATGTGATCAAGTGGCCATTTTTCATTGGCCGGTCATTTTTAATGGTCAATAGAGGTATTGTGCTTGACTGTAAGGGAAGAGTGAGATAGAAAGAGAGCCAAAAAAAAAAAAAAAAAAAAAAATATAGCTCTTATGCATTGAAGCACCTATAACCAAATGATTAGTCATTACAGTAGATCCAAAATAGCACAATTCCTAACTTTTATTCCTTATTTTTAGGATGTTAAACAGTACATGTAACATAATAATTATTGGACAGCGGCTATACTTATTAGTTATATTCATTTTTTATTTTGTCAAGAAGTCCATTGGCTAATGAGCTACACAATAGGAGGTAGTCCTCTCCTTTTCTTTAAACCTTCCCGACCCTGATGAAGGCGAGACTTGAACCCAGGTCTATAGTACAACCACCAAGAAGAGACTTTACCAGCAGGCTAGCAGGCACCTTTGGTTATATCAAAATTTGACATGCATAGAATTGCTCTTAAATTAATAAAAAAATGGTAATAAATTAAAAATTAAGGAAAAAACAAGTTGCTTTATATATATTTATATATATATATTTAACACTTAAAAAGTAAATTTTCCCTACAAATCAACATACTAAATAAAAAATTAAAATAACTAACTGGTATTAGTTCAGTTGGCTAGGGCCAATAGTTTTCATCTAAGAAGTCATGGGTTTGACTCTCGCCTTTGGCGAGTTAAGCACCTAATTTTCTTTTAATGCAATTTCATTTTAACAAAAAAAAAAAAAAAAGGTTTAATGCGGCATTTCATTTACACTAGATAGATATGCCCCACGTGCATTGCACGTGTAATTTTTCATAGAAAAAAAATTATTTTAAAAAATCAAATATAATGTAAACAATGTAATTAAGATAAAATATTTAAGGTTATTAAAAATTTGTGATTAAAAAAATTTGAAAATTTTAAATTTTATAAAAATGATATTAAATTAATACATACGAACTTAATAAATTATAAAATTTTAATATTATAATTTTTTTTTTTTTAAAAAGGAGTACTAAAAATATTAGCAAAATTATATTTATTTTTATATTAGAAATAAGAAATATAAATCAATTTGTTTGTTATTTTATAGTAATTAATTATTTTAAAATCATGTTTTATCTAGAAATGAATTAGAATTTGAAAAAAATTTAATTTAATTAAGAATATCTCTATTTAGTAGAATTTTATATCAATAAAATTTTATTGATGAAATTCAGTGAGATTATGTTTGAAAAAAAAAAAAGAATTATACTAAAAAGAAATTAATATTCATAAATAATTTTAATTTATTTTTTATTATAGAAAACCTATTTATTGTGATGGGTGGAATTTTAGAAGACAGTGTCTATTTTTGTACTTTTGCAATTATGTAGGGATATTTTGGTCAATCAAAATTTTTTCCCATATTCACACTTTTAGATATAAATATAGATAATAATATTGAAACTTTATTGCGAGTTATACAATGAATTTAAATTAAAGGAACACAAATTAAAATTTGCTCCCTCAATTTATAAGTACACCGAGTCTACAAAATAAGTAAGCTCCTTGAAAGCAAGCATTGAGAGCGAACCGTGATGGTGGACCACAGAGTGTGAGGTGTTAGTGTGAACGCCATGAAAAAAATGGATTTTAGAAGCAGGACGATTAAGGCAAGTCATCTTCAATCATCGTGACCAAGTCCATTACACTCGAGCTGGGACCCTAAAAATGGATATTCTTGATTGGAGAATTTTTTTTCATGAGAATCTTTTTAGATTCTTAAAATATAATTTTAAGAAATCGATAGTTAGACGACTTGGTTAAAATTTAGATTTGGTTGAAATATACTCTGTATTTTTTTCACGAGAATCTCTTTAGATTCTTAAAAATCGGATAATTGGCCTAAATTCCTATTTTAAAAGTATTTATTGGCTAAAGTCCACCCAAACATTTTTTCTTTGAAGAAGTCCCAATTAGATAAATTTTAATGCTTAAGGTCCTATTTGTTTAAAATTTAATTATTTTAGTGACAGAATTGCCCTTCTTCTTCTTCTTCTTCTTCATGCCTGCTCCCAATGAGATTTATTGTTCTCCAGTTATCATCGCCTGACGACGAGCATCATCTTGTCAAACTGAATAAATAAAGCTGACTGTATCTTGGCCTAAGTCGAGAATGACGATGACTTTGTCTTCAAAAAAGAGAGGGTTAGCATTATCTTTGCCCATGCCTTAAGGGCTGGACTAGAACTTCCCCCAATCACCGTCCCTGAACATGCAGACATGAGATCTGCTACACTTAGAAGTCGTGGGTCCAGAACCAAATCAATAAGGTGATCTATGACCATCCTTGCTCCAAATTTCTACAATGATCCTTCACGAGCAGGATGAAGACAATACGTGAAGGACACATACGTGAGAGGAATAACGATGAAGACGATGAAAATGGTGTTTTGGATTACCGGAAACTATGGGTCTCATGTCGACACGCACTACGATCCGAACGCATTGCCAGCGATCCAAGGGATTAATTATCGAGATATGGTGGCGGAAGATGTGAAAATGGCGGCTAGATTAGAGGGAATTGCCGGCGATCTATTCACTGGAATTTGTATATCTGAAATCGATGTTGTGAGAGATTCCGATCTAGTATTTTTATTTTTGCAAGCTTAGTGAAAATTAATTTTTTGTTTGGTTGGTGAGAAAATTGAGGAAAAAGAAAGAGATTTTTATCAATTTATGTGTTGAAATCACATGATTTAGATATAAAGAACTCCATTAATTGGATTGTAAGAAAAAAATGTTTTTTTAATTAATTTTTTGTTTGGTTGATTGGAAAATATAAGAAAAAGAAAGTTTTTTTTTTTTTTTTTTTTTTTGGCGTAGTTACCTGCCTTTTCCGGTGTAGTGACCCATGTTTCCGGCGTAGTGACCTGCATTTTCCGGCATAGTGACCTGCATTTTGGCATAGGGAACTAAGTAACTAACGCAGGTCACTACGGGGTGTGAGGTAGTGAACCCGGGGGTTGGGGGTGTAGGTGGCGTTGAAGGTTATTAGAAAGGAAGGGTATTTTTTGCATGAAAATCTTCTAAATGAGGACTTTTAGCCAAATTCCTCTAAAAAAAATTATAATCTCTTTAGATTCTTTAACCAAGTCTCTTTAATGTTGATTTTTTTTCCGGAATGTCATAATAAAAAATTATAATTTTTTTTTTTTTTAAATATCACCAATCCTTTTCGGATAATTTTTTTCAGAAATCGATCAGTAGATCATTATGTATTTTTGTGAAAATTGAATTCATAAGTAGTTCATTAAATTCAACATTTAATTATTCAAAATTTATTATACTCGGTACATTTAATTTTATGGAGAAACTTTAACATTTAATACACCTTAGAATAAAATTCTTGGAAGCAAACAGTAAGAGTGAATCGTGATGGTATACCATAGAGTGTGAGGTGTTACGTATTAACACCAGGAAAAAAATGGATTTTAGAAGCAGGACGGTTAAGGCAAGTCGTCTTTAGTCGTTGTGTTAATTCTTTCCAAACTTTTAATACGGTAATCTCTTTAGATTCCGGAGGAATGTACGCACCTTTACTGCGTGTAACAAACACGCTCTAATGGCACTCTTAATCCACTTCAACCGTGCTAACCACGCACTATCAATATAGATAATAATATTGAAATTTTATTGCGAGTTATACAATGAATTTAATTTAAAGGAACACAAATTAAAATTTGCTCCCTCAATTTATAAGTAGTACACCGAGTCTACAAAATAAGTAAGCTCCATGCTAAATTTATGGTTAATTTAATATTTTGATCAAATCAACAAGTAAGCACTCAAAAAGTCAAAGCGAACAAACATACTTTTTCCATATATATATAGTTCTTGTATTTGCACGTGCCTTTTCACTTGCTATTAATTATATTTGCAGACATTTTAGGTCACGGGGTTCAACTCTGGTGGCGGAAATTGCCAGAAGATAGATAAATGAATAATTTGTTTAAGAAAAAAAAATTAAATAAATAAAGTTGGGAAGCAAGCAATCTTCTTATTATAAGGTGCACCAACTTCTATTATAAATTAGATTAGAAAAATTACTTATAAATTTTATGCTCATAAAAAATTTCAGTCATTTAATTGTTGGCTTTTGAAAATTGTCATCATGAAAAATTGTGACTTTTTTGTTCTATATAATCTCATTGATTTTTTCTAGATAATTGTTTCAGAAATCAACTGTTAGATCATTGTGTATTTTTGAGAAAATTAAAATCAGAAATAATTTATTAATTCAACATTCAATTATTCAAAATTTATTATAGTCCGTACAATTAATTTTGTCGAGATCACTTTACACGCAACTTTAACATGAAATACACTTTAAAATAGCATCCTTGAAAGCAAGCATTGAGAGTGAACAGTGATAGTGGACCATAGAGTGTGGGATGTTAGTGTGAACGCCATGAAAAAAATGGATTTTAGAAGCAGGACGATTAAGGCAAGTCATCTTTAATCATCGTGACCAAGTCCATTACACGCGAGCTGGGACCCTAAAAATGGATATTCTAGATTGGAGAATTTTTTTCATGAGAATCTTTTTAGATTCTCAAAATATAATTTTAAGAAATCGATAGTTAGACAACTTGGTTAAAATTTAGATTTGGTTGAAATATACTCGGTATTTTTTTTCACGAGAAACTCTTTAGATTCTTAAAAAAATTATAATCTCTTTAGATTCTTTAACCAAATCTCTTTAATGTTGAATTTTTTCCAGAATGTCATAATAAAAAATTATAATTTTTTTTTTTTTTTAAATATCACCAATCCTTTCCGGATAATTTTTTCAGAAATCGATCGGTAGATCATTATGTATTTTTGTGAAAATTGAATTCAAAAGTAGTTCATTAAATTCAACATTTAGTTATTCAAAATTTATTATATTCCGTACATTTAATTTTATGGAGAAACTTGAACATGAAATACACCTTAGAATAGCATTCTTGGAAGCAAGCAGTGAGAATGAATCGTGATGGTGGACCATAGAGTGTGAGGTGTTACGTATCAACACCATGAAAAAAATGGATTTTAGAAGCAGCCAAGTAGTAGGGATGTCAACGGGGCGGGTTTGGGACGGGTCACCCCTTTCCCAACTCCGTCCCATTTAAGAAAACTTCATCCCATTCCCGTCCCAAACCCGTGACGGGTCAGGATTTGGATTTTCATTCCCGTCCCAATTGAAAGACCCCATCCCATTACCGTCCCGTCTCATTTACTATTTTCTTTATACTTTTCTCAATTTTCTCAATACCTAAATAAATTACAAAATACATCGATGACCATTAAAGATAATTGTTATTTCTAAGAGTAAAATAAATTAAACCCCTTAAGGGACATGATTGGAATTTCATTTTATTAAGGAAAAATTTAATTGTATAATACCTATAAAATAAATATAATAAAAATACATAAACATATATAATCGGGGCGGGATGGGTTTTTAAGCCCTCATCCCAAACCCGTCCCAAACCCTATAGGGTTTTCAAAGAAAATTTCAAACCCGCTTCTAACCCTATTAGGATGACCTCAAACCCTTCCGAATAGGGATGGGATGGGACGGGACGGGTACCCGGATAAACCCGTCCCGTTGACATTCCTACCAAGCAGGACGATTCAGGCAAGTCGTCTTTAGTCGTTGTGTCAATCAAATCACCCAGCTCAGCTGGGACCCTAAAAATGGATGTTTTGGAGAATTCTTTCCAAACTTTTAATACGATAGTCTAATTCTTTCCAAACTTTTAATACGACAATCTCTTTAGATTCCGGAGGAATGTACGCACCTTTACCGCGTGTAATATACACGCTCTAACGGCACTCTTAATCCACTTCAACCGTGCTAACCACGCACTATGAATGCGCGTGGATTCATACCATATATTTGCCTTCTATGGGCTTCGTTTCTTTCTCTTTGTGCTGGTGGAAGGCGTACTGTCCCCTACTGTGACTGCTGTGATTCTTATTCCCCATTTCCACCCTTGATCTGAGTACAGAAAGGTGGATTATTCAAGTCCGTGAACGATGATGACGAAGGTTGTGACAGTGATGTAATGTGAGAGTCTCTCTCTGTTGTAATACAGTTGGCAAAGCAGTCATTTAGGAAGTAAAAAATTTCAAAGAGCTCCATAATTAAAGGGCGGAAATTAGCTTACAACAAATATGTCTCCGTCCAATCCTGCTCTCATAGATCGGACTTTTGGTCCGAGATGAATACAATGTCAAGTAAATAATAAATATTTATTAAAATGATTAAAATATCCTTAATATATATTTTCTTAAATATTTGAATTCACATTCTTTGGAGGTATCTTTTCGTCATTTATTGACAAAAGCTTGTTGGCGACAATGGCCTCCCTTGCTCCCTAGAAAAGAATTTTTTTTTGTTATTATTTATTTATGAGTTATTTTTTTTTCGAATTTCTTAATTCTGTGTTCAACTCCCGTTAGCTACTAATATTTAGGATTACGGACCGTAATGCGCAAGTCTTGTTTCAGAAGCCTTATTCGAAATATAAGATTTAATCTAATGCGCGCAAGCTGGCCTAGCTAGGATACCTGCATAGCAAAAAAAGAAAGAAAAAGAATTACTACTTTTGAAATTTTGGAATTAATATTTGCTCGATTTGTTTAAAGTTATTCTAATTTTAATTTTGATCCCCATCAGATATGCATGATTTCTTTTTCACAATCAAAATGTTGATTCTTCCATAATATTGTTAGAGCTTTGTACATTAGGGGTTATTTATTTTAATTTTGAAATTTAAAAAGAATTTGTGGACTTAATTTATAATTTAAAAATGTTATTTATTCGACTTCAAAATTTAAGATAATTTTATGAAACTAAACAATAGCCAGAGGGTTTTGTGCATTTTACACAAAAAAAAAAAAAAAAAAAAAACTTTATTTATATCATACTGCCACGTCATATAATTTGAAAATTTTAGTTTAAAATTTTATTCCCGTGGCATTACCCTAAAAATTATATCAAATAATTTGCATCGTACCCTTTCGAAACCATATTAGAGGCTGCTTGGCTTCCAATAGTATTACAACTGAAAGCGACCTAAAGGCTCAAGTCATAAACATTAAATAATGATGAAGAATTGAAGACACATACCGTCTTTCTCTTCCTGTGTGTCTCTCCTCTCTCTCTCTCTCTCTCTCTCTCTCTCTCTCTCTCTCTCTCTCTCTCTCTAACTGTATATATATATATCTTTGTTGCATACAACTCAACGATCCTCACTCTGTCTCCATGGGAAGTCTGCAAGAAGAGTCACCGCTACCCAAGATAACACCAAACGACGACGTAAGCGAAGACGAACTATCACCCATCGAAGAGGTCCGATTAACCGTACCCAACACCGACGACCCGTCACTTCCGGTATGGACCTTCCGAATGTGGTTTCTGGGTATTTTCTCCTGTGGTCTCCTCTCTTTCCTCAACCAGTTTTTCTCTTACCGCAAGGAACCTCTCATCATAACTCAGATCACCGTCCAGGTGGCCACCCTCCCCATCGGACGGTTCATGGCCTCCGTACTTCCCAATACCAAGTTCAATATTCCCGGGTTCGGGTCCAGGAAGTTCTCACTTAACCCGGGTCCGTTTAATATGAAGGAGCATGTTTTGATTTCTATATTCGCTAATGCTGGAAGTGCTTTTGGGAATGGTCCGGCTTATGCTGTGGGTATAGTAAACATTATAAAGGCTTTCTATGGCAGAGACATCTCTTTCTTGGCTGCCTGGCTGCTTATCATCACTACCCAGGTCTTCTTCTCACTTAAGAGTATTTGTTTCTTTTTAGTTTTTACCCTTTTTTTTTGCCCCTTTCAAGGGCATGTTTGGGTGCCGAGAAAGTTTAGAAAAAAGAGAAGAAAGTTGACCAAGATATATTCTCTCCCACAATTGAGATTTTGAATGTTAAACATTCTATGCACAGCATTTATTAGCATGATGGTTTAATGGTGTGTATATTTATTTATTATTTTTTAAAAAATAAATGTTGAATTAGAATAATGAAAACACCTTTTTAAAATGTTATTAAATTCGGATCGGACCGGCAAGTTCAACCGGGAATCGGTCCCTCTCCTATTGGTTTAACCCCAAAAATCCATTTAAGCCAAAAACTGGTTAACCCGGCGGTTGAACTGGTTAAAAAACCGGTCAACCAATTTTTTTTTTTTTTTTTTTTTTTTTTTTTTTTTTTTGAGGTTCTAAAATGACTAAAATAGTCCCAATTTTTTTTAAAATCTCTTAAAGCCAGGAAGACTAAAAAGGCAAATTATTTTAAAAGAATTCCAAATAGCAAAAAGAAATCCAAGCACCTAATTTAATAATACAATATTCTTATCTTGCATTTTAAAAAATATATATAATAAAGATTGATCAATAGTAATTATCAATTTTCAATTTTAATGACTGCACATAAATTCAAATATATGAATTGATTGTACAAACATTTTGAATCATTTACAGCTTTTATTCTAATAAATAAATAAATAATATATTTATGACGTCACGGTTCAATCCGATTGACCCGACGATTGAACGGTTGACCTTTAACCTGGTAACTTTTCCAGTTCGATGAACGGTCTGGGTTTTAAAACAACAGGCGCTTTTTTTTTTCAAAAAAAAAAGAAAAAGAAAAAGAAAAAAAGAAATTAAGTACTCCCTTCATCCTACAAAGATAGACATTCTTTCTATTTTTGGCTGTCCTAAAATGATAGTCCATTTTGAAAACTCAAATTATATTTCTTTTAATTTTTTTATATTACCCTTTATTATTCCAAGAATGTCTTGACATGACACCAAATGCAATTGAAGAAAAATGGTAGTTTTGAAAATAAAAGGTAAAAAAATTACAAATCAATGCATTAATGACATTTTTTAATATGGGTGTTTCTTGGAAGTGGCCTATTTTTATGGGAAAGAGGGAGTACAATTTAGTTGTGCGGTGGTTTATACTAACGTGCGCATGTGTTGGATGCAGGTATTGGGATATGGTTGGGCTGGCCTTTTAAGGAAATACGTGGTGGAACCGGCCCATATGTGGTGGCCCGGCACCCTTGTTCAGATATCTCTTTTCCGGTATGTCCTAGAATTTCGATGTTCAGTTTCAATATTTATTCTTGTGAGAATATAATGTTTGAATTAATCTTGATTCTCTCATATTTATCTGGAATTAATAAATTTACTTATTTTAATAAAATTTTTAAATATTTTAATAATTTCAAATTATTTCCAAAATTTTCAAATCGTTATGAAATAATAACACTATCTTTCCTATTAATTGACTTTCATTCTTTTTTATTCATAATTTGTTTTGTTTTGTTTTGTTTTTTTTCTAAATTTTTAATATTTTGAGAAATAACTCCCTAATTCCGAATAAGATTTTTTTGGGTTAACTACACTTAACTACCTTAAACTTTGAGGGTTGTTTCAATTTGGTACACAAATTTTAAAATTGTGTGATTTAGGACAAATTTTTAAAAATAAGTATCAATATAGGATAAAAATGGACGAGTATTAGTTTTATTAACGGAGGTAGCATGTGAGACTCACGTGAAGGTTGAGATGGATCCTACGTGGATAAAAGACCCAATTTCCTACCTAAATCGGCCGTGTGCCCATCATTTTGAAACCCCAATGAAAATTAGAGAAAGTCACATGAGGGTACATGGTCAATTTGGGCGTAAAAATGGATCCATGTAGGATTCACGCATGATCTACCTCAACCCTAACGTGAATCTCACATGCTACCTTCGTTAATTAAACTAAAATCCGTCCATTTTTATCCTACATTGAAATTTATTTTAAAAAATTTGTCCTAGATTACAAAATTTTAAAGTTTGTATATCAAATTGAAACAACCTCAAAATTTAAGATAGTAAAGTATAATTAACCCAATAATAAGTTATTACTGTGGTTAGAAAGTCATTTCCCTCTGCATTTCTCGGACCCCACAATTGACAATCCCACACAAATGTCTCCTCCGTGGACTTGCCGCCTTGCCGGTTGCCACCATTGACCAAAGTTTTAACCATACACATTTTAATACATTTATTTATTTAATTTTGGTCTAGAAAAGATTATGTATACATAATTTTTTGAAAATAAGAGAAAACATGTACCTAATTTTAGATGGCCCATCTAAGAACATAAACCCCATGCTTAATTTCAGCAAAAGCATTATTTAGACGGCAAACCATCTTATTATTTCTATGTATTATCAGATCTTGACTTCCGAAAATGACCTCAAACTCTAGCTATTAACGTACTGATTGGTGATTTGGTACACATTATTTAGACGGCAAGCCATCTATAATGGACCGTGTTAAAAACCACCTCAAAATTCATAATTTTCATTTTTTATAAGTTGAAAAGGCTTTGCTAAATTTAACGTATTATAAGGTAGTAAGAGTCACTGCTGGGGTAGGTCCAATCTCATGAGTCTCATTTTCCCTGCAGTTCCATGATCTCTCTCTCTCTCTCTCTCTCTCTCTCTCTCTCTCTCTCTCATCACTTTGGAGGAGGATTTCGTGTTTGCTACTTAGTTTTCTTTCAATGCATATCCTTTTGGCCACAAAAAAAACACCCGTGAGCGAAGAATCTCTTAGGAAAATGCTAAGTGGATATGCTGCGACATCATTTTGTTTAAAAATTTTGGTCTATAATTTAGTTCATCTAGCATTACTCATATCTTATATCTGAATTGATTTTTTGCAGGGCATTGCATGAAAAAGATGACAAGGAAAAAGACAAGGACGGCGGCAACCAGCGCCGCATGTCACGTTCAAAATTCTTCGTAATTGCATTAGTCTGTAGCTTCTCATGGTACATATTCCCAGGCTATTTCTTCCAAACATTGCAAAGCATTTCATGGGTATGCTGGGCGTTTCCAAATTCAGTCACTGCCCATCAAATCGGATCCGGATTCAATGGTCTTGGTGTTGGAGCCTTTACACTAGACTGGTCAGCAGTAGCTTCATTCTTGTACAGCCCTCTTATATCTCCCTTCTTTGCCATTGCCAATGTCTTTGTAGGCTATGCATTGATCATTTATATCGTCATGCCCATTTCCTATTGGGGCCTCAATGTTTACAATGCCCAAACTTTCCCCATTTTCTCCTCTGAGTTGTTCACTGCAGAAGGTCAGTTGTATAATATTACCACCATCGTTAATAAGAACTTCGAGTTAGATAAGGTGGCATATGCGCAGCAAGGGAGGGTCCATTTGAGCACCTTTTTTGCTCTTACATACGGGTTTGGATTCGCCACCATTGCTTCTACACTTAGTCATGTTGGCCTCTTCTATGGAAGGTGATTCGATGTTTCTTTAGTTATCTTTTCATATATGGTTATGTTTTCATATTCAATGTTTCTGTAGTTATCTTTTTATATATAGTTATGGTTTTATGCTAAGCAGCACGGACATGATGTTAGAGGTGTCGTGGCAGTGTTGAACATGTATATGACACAACACCTCTATCTTTGTCTCCTTCTTTTACTTTTACTTCTTTTTCTTTTTATCTTCTCTTTTCTACAATTCAATTAGAATTTTCAAAAGTGATACGGGGATGTGTTTTGAATAATGAATGTGACCATACATGATATTATATAATTATATGTATAAAAATTATATAATTATATGTATAAAAATATATATAATTAAAATTGTGTCCTTGCTGTGCCATTTTCTAGTTTTTTGAGAATTAATTACTATGTCGGCGAATTAATTGTGTCATGTGTCCTTGCTTCTTAGGTTTTATGTGGCCTTTTGACATAACACTATAATTGTTACAGGGAGATATATGATCGATATCGTGAATCTTCCAAAGGAAAGGCAGATATTCACACAAGATTGATGAAAAATTACAAGGACATACCTTCATGGTGGTTTCACATTCTTCTTGGTGTGACGATCCTTGTCTCTCTTGCACTCTGCATTTTTCTGAAAAAACAGGTTCAGATGCCATGGTGGGGACTTTTATTTGCAGCTGCTCTTGCCTTCATGTTTACCCTTCCCATCAGCATCATTACTGCCACCACAAATCAGGTAAATCCAAAACTAAAATAATTGACCCACTTTTTTCTCCATGTAGTTTTATTTCATTATCAATGTTTTATGTACAGACACCAGGGCTAAATATAATCACAGAGTACATAATGGGAGTAATATTGCCTGGAAGACCAATTGCCAATGTCTGCTTCAAGACCTATGGATATATGAGCATGACTCAAGCAATTTCCTTTCTCAGTGATTTTAAGCTGGGCCATTACATGAAGATCCCTCCTAGGTCAATGTTCTTGGTTCAGGTGTGTTCTCATTTTCTCTCTGGTTAGCATCTCTGAAATACTTTCACTGCTTCTGAAAGCATCATTTGCTTTGATTTTTGCTCCAAAAATAATAATAAAAATAAAACAAAACAAAAATAGTACTTTGCAAAATGCTGACAGTATAGTAGCATAGCAATGCAATGACCTGAAAAATTGCTGATATAATCTGTTTTAGTTGGGGAGCTCGGTGTTGCTCACAAAATCAGGACATGTTTAGAGCAACTTGAATGGTTGGATCCATTTACTTGAATTTGCAACTTGAATGGTTGGATCCATTTACTTGAATTCAAATCCATTTTGTGGATTAGCAACTTGAATGGTTGGATCCATTTACTTGAATTCAAATCCATTTTGTGGATTTGCTACAGTGAAATGCATAACCATTTGGAACCAAGTGCTTCAATGGTAGTGGATTCATTTTTTTTCTTCTCTCTCATGAACTAAGCACAAGTTTCCGTGCACTTTTATGAAGAAAAATGGATCCATCCAAAATTGGATCTCGTTTTGTATCCCATTCATTTTGGATCCACCATTGGAGTACTATATTTTGAATCTGAATGCAAAAGCTGGATCTACATCCCCTTTTGAATCCACCATTGGAGATGGCCTTAAATAGAAGTGAACCAGATGATAGTCTGATCAATTATACACGTTTACAATGTCTGTTGCATTCTTATGTGGTCTTATATATTCCTTTGCTTCCCAGTTCATTGGAACCATTTTGGCTGGAACAGTCAATCTTGGTGTGGCATGGTGGCTTTTGGACTCTGTCAAACACATATGCCACAAGGAACTCCTTCCATCAAACAGCCCTTGGACATGCCCTAACGATAACGTCTTCTTTGACGCATCCGTTATCTGGGGTTTAGTCGGACCCAAGCGGATTTTTGGCTCGCGGGGACAATACCCGGCTCTTAACTGGTTCTTCCTCGGAGGAATTTTAGGCCCTGGAGTAGTGTGGCTCTTCCACAAAGCATTCCCCAAGCAATCTTGGATTCCCCTTATTAACCTCCCTGTACTCCTTGGAGCAACTGCTTATATGCCGCCTGCAACAGCATTGAACTACAATTCATGGATTTTGGTTGGAACAATCTTCAACTTTTTCGTCTTCAGGTATAGGAAGAAATGGTGGCAGAGATACAATTATGTCCTTTCAGCTGCTTTGGATGCCGGGCTTGCTTTCATGGCGGTTTTGCTTTACTTCAGTCTTGGTTTGGAAAATGTAAGCCTGCATTGGTGGGGTGCTAGCCCTGATTTTGATCCAGAGCACTGTGATTTAGCAACTTGCCCCACTGCAAAAGGTATATCGGTGGAGGGTTGTCCAGTGTTTTAAGCGCCATATATAAATTTCTCAACTTAGTTTTTGTTTGATGATTGATGCTTCTGAAGGTTTCAGTACAGAATAGAATTGAAACAGAATTGCTTAAAGAAACAGTGGGTGCATGATTGAATAAAGGTGACTGGTCTAAGACAGTTGCAGTAGCCTTTGCTCAAGTTTTCATACAAGTTTTCTTTATTTTTCATGTCTGGATTTATCTGCATGAAGTGTGCTTTAAAGACATTGGTTAATGCAAGTGGATGTTGGCTTTGATGCTGGCTATGAACTAGCTGAATTTGCGCAAAAGAACCAAAATAAGATAAATTATTATTCATGTAAATTCATGTGGCGCATATTAGTGTATGTTTCTAGTGGCTTTAAGTAGTGATTATATACAAGGAACACATTGCATAGAGGCAAATGCGCTAAAAATTAAAATGATCCAATGGTTGGTTTTTAAAAAATCGATGTCAGAATTAACTAGAAGTGTAGGTTGTTTCACATAGAGAGAGAGGGAGAGAGATATGTTTTGTATACAAAATCTTTAATCTATATGGATAAGCTAAAGACATCCATCAACAACTATACCTTGAGCAGTAGGACAGGTAGACAAAGTTGACCTAGAATCATATCAATGCGAAGGACATCCATCAACAACTATACCTTGAGCAGTAGGACAGGTAGCAAGATCACAATGCTCGGCATTACCCCACCAGTTTAAACTCACCTCACTACTAGTCAAAGAAAAATACAAAACCACCCCCATGAAAGCTAACCCAGCATCCAACGCTGCTGAAAGAACATAATTATACCTCTGCCACCAATTCTTCCGATACCTAAACACAAAGAAATTGAAAACTGTACCAACAAGGAGCCAAGAATTGAAATTTATACTCGAAGCTGGTGGCATCACAGCCGTAGATCCAAGAAGAACAGGAAGATTAATTAGTGGGATCCATTTCTGATTAGGGAATGTTTTGTGGAGGATATATATTACGAAAGGTCCAAAGGCACCTCCAAGGAAGAACCAGTTAAGGGCTGAATAGTTTCCGAGTGTGCCAAAGATCCGTTTGGGTCCAATCAAACCCCAGATAACAGATGCATCGTAGAAGACACGATCACCTGGGCATGTCCATGGACTGTTTGGAGGCAGAAGTTGATGCTGGCATATGTTCTTAACAGTTGTTAGTAGCCACCATGCCACTGCTAGGTTCACTGTTCCAGCTATGATTGTTCCTATGCACTTTCGTGGAGTAATTTGCAAATACAAGAGCTACGAATTAGATATTTCGACATCGTGTAAAGTATAATACAACTCATTAATGTTTAAAACAAAAATACCAAAACTCATATATATATATATATATATACAGAAATGCTACTATGAGGCAGGTCGCCTCCATATAGACAATTTTAGATGACAGTACGTAAAACTGACCGTTGAATTTTCATCTAAAATTGGCTATATGGAGGGGACCTCATAGTAGCATTTATATATATATATACATAAGTGATCCTGTTCTTCTTACGCTCGTTATCGTAAAGACGTCCTTTCTGGAAGTCATATGAATGATATTTTAAAAAACCAACCGTTGGATTATATAATATTCTTATGAATGTCATGCCAGTCAAAAATCACAATGATCTGATATTCGATTTTCAAACACATGAATGACCATTAGATCACTTAAGTGGCTTAGATTATCACTCAAATAGCCGAAATCTAACGGCCATTTGAGTGATTGTTGATTTTGGCTAAATCAAAATTGACTTATTAATAACCCAATTAGTTGAGTATAAAAATAGATTTTTAGATATATAAACTTTTTACTTGGATTTTGGGTATAAAAACTCTTTATTAAGGACTTGTGAATCATTTACCCATGAATATTAAAGTGCCTTTGTTGTGAAAAATACCTGAACTATAAACATGGATCTTGGTGGAATCTTCATGTAGTGACCAAGCTTGAAATCGTTGAGAAAGGAGACAGCCTGAGACATGCTTATATAGCCATAGGTTTTGAAGCATACATTGGCTATTGGTCTTCCTGGTAGTATGGTTCCCATGATGTACTCAGTGATGACGTTTAGTCCCGGTATCTGCCATTAGAAAGAAAAGGAATTAGATAATCTAATTAAATGTGCCTCTTTTTAAGGTCCCTTTGCATTAATTTTTTCTAAAATCACTTTTAGAAAACCATATTTCCATTTATCTCTTTAGACTTATCATCAAATCAAATCCTCATGAATCAAAATTTTCATACTAAAAATAATTGCTACAAAAGTTGGTGCCTCCTCGCTCTTGTCACAATCATTTATAGTAAAAAATTTTGCCAACCATTCTATTACCCCTCAAGTCGTCCAGAAGTGATTAATTATCATTCCATGCAAGAGCGGAGCCAAAGAGGCGGGCTATCAGTGCTATAGCCCAGGAAACCTCAGCCGAAAAAAAAAAAAAAAACCTTGAGCCCACCTAGCCCAGTCCAAAACTTGCCTTTATACTTGTAGCCCAGTCCATATTTAAATGTTGGCTCTAGCCTTGATTCCATTTCTTAGATGAAATGAAATTTTGAGTTCCAAAATTATTTTAAGAAAAGCTAATGCAAATGAGGGGACTTATAAGATCTGTTTCGTTCTTTCGCAATGATACTAATTCTGTGTCCTAGAGCAAGATCATAAGCTTACAACTATGTAGGAGAAATAACTTTATGGAAATGGTTTAATTTGGAGGTCAATATTGTTAATTACCTGATTTGTTGTGGCAGCAATGATGCTGATTGGAAGGGTGAAAATTATTGCAAGGGCTGCTGCAAAGAGGAGACCCCACCATGGCATTTGGACCTGATCGTTCATGAAAATGCAGAGTACAAGAGAGAGAAGTAATGACAGCCCAAGCATAAGGTAAAACCACCAGTTAGGTATGTCCTTGTACGTCCTCATTAATTTTGTGTGAATATCTTCCTTTCCATTGTATGAAGCTCGGAATTGTGCACATATATCCCTGTTTAATTACAACACTCATTAAAGCAACATTAACATTAACCTTAACCTAGCGACACAAACATATATGAGGAGAAGAGAATAATTTAAAGTGTTATTATAATTAAGGTACACTATTTAGGGTCAAATGCAAAACAGATTTTAAAAGATTGACAGATGGATTGGATATCCATATCATGCATACCAAAAATCACATTGATTCATCGGTCGATTATCCGTGAAAAACTGCAACATTTTAAAGAATAAAAAATGATGCAACTTTTCAAGTTATATTTTTGAGAAACCGACCTTTGGATTACATGATATACATAAAAAGAGAACAAAAATTAATGCAATAAAATCACACTGATTCTAGCAGTGAGTTTTTCGAAATCTATTTTTACATTTGACTCTAAACAGATCACCTTAAGCAGAGATATACAAGAAAATTCAAAACAGTGGATTACCTTCCATTAAACAAGGCCACATGAGTGAGGGTAGCAATAACAGCTGCAAAACCAATACCATAAGAAAGAGAGAAAAAGACACTCAAGTTTACATCCCCTTGCTTCTGAAATGCAGCCATATCAATCTCAAACTTTCATTCACAATGGCAGAAACATTATAAATCTGTCCATTTCTATCAAATAAGTCTGCAGAGAAGAGAGGGAAATTCTTGGCACTGTAGAGGTTCATTCCCCAGTAAGCCATTGGGATTATAATATAGATCATTATAATGTAGCCCACCAAGACATTGGCAATGGCAAAAAATGGGGTGACTAGAGGGTTGCCAAGAAATGAGGCTACCACTGACCAGTCAAATGTTAAGGCCCCAATACCCAGCCCATACATGCCTGATCCAATTTGCTGGGCTGTTACTGATTTGGGATAGGCCCAGCAAACCCAAGAAATGCTTGATAAGGCTGTGAAGATGTAGCCTGGGAATATGTACCAGGAGAAGCTGCAGATGAGTGCAATTAAGAAGAATTTCCCTCGTGACATTCTCTTGTTGCCTTTCTCGTGCATAGCCCTGCAAAATTTTAAATCAAAACATAATTAAGCACTTGTTGAATTCGATCAGCTGAATTTTTATCAAAAATATAAGCAATTGGTGTTTTTTTAGTGCAGAAGTAACTTTGATCGTTTGTGTTAAAATTGAATTGAGCAGTGTGGATGAATTGCAGAATTGCATCATGTTCTTTTAATATATTTATATATATATTAAAATGGTGGAGGTGGTGGATGGTAATGTTTGTGGGGGCGAACAAGGCGGGTTGAAGCCATTGGGGCTAGTCCATGGCGAGGGATTGTAGGAAAATAGGTAGGATTAGGATAGGTTACAGATTTGATTCCCGTCATATATTGTAACCAATTAATAGAAAAAGAACAAGCCGGACTGGCGAGCCACTAGTGATGATGGTGCATGGTACTGTAAAATGCAGTGGATTCGGAAAGCACTAGTGGTGGCGGCGGCGGTAGTAGTGCCATGCATAATGGTGTGGTATGGTAGTGGTGGCGATAGCTAGCGGTGCATTTTATACCAGATTCATTCACATGCTGAAGTGGCATTCACATCTCTTTCTTTAATAAACAAAATATAAAAAATTATATATATTTTTTTTATTAATTACTAATTTATCATTCATATAGCAGTAAGAATAAAAAATAGAGTGAGTAGCCATAGCTTTTCGTGGGATGCCTTTAGTATTCTTTGCAAAATGATATATAAAAGGATTTTGGATGTTAAATTTTGAATTCACTCTTTGGGTCGATTTTTCCGGTGAATAACTACCAAGAAACTTTCAAATAATAAACCAATAAATTGTACTCTAAGCAATAAGTAATAAACACAAACTAACAATTTATAAAAAAGAAAAAAGTACTATTGGCAATAAAAGTGCTTTTAATGTTTGAAACTGTGTTTTAAAAGTGCTATTGATACTAAAAGTGATTTTATTGTCTGTTTAGATACTATTTGATAAAGTTTCCCTTACACATATTTATAAAGAAGCTTATTTATAATATATAAATAATAAAATTATAAATGAGCTAGTAAATTTAATTATATTTCATATAAATATCACTCCGTAACATAAAGGTTGGAACATGGAAAAAATGATTTTTGTTGAAATTCTTATACAAGGGCAAGGTTGGTATTTGTAAATTTTATATTAAAAAAAATGTATTTATTCTTTTATGAGAGGGAAAGAGGTGGGTAGGTGCTTTTTCAAATATATATATATATATATATATATATATATATATATATATTTGACTTATTTCTACTTCTCGCATTTTACCTAAAAGACCTTACTAATGCTTTTTGGCGCTAAGAGCAACTTATTTTGCTTCTTCTACTTTATCCAGACAAGCACAAAGAAATTAGTATTTGCATTTACAAGATAAAATAATAAAAGAAATATGAACAAGTAAAAACTTGATCTATAAATAAAAATAGAAAAATACTATAAAACTAAATACTTTAACCCGAAATTAAAAACCACCATAATGTGTCTTGCTTTGAGTGGTGAGATTTCTCTTCTCAAACTGCTTTTTTTTTTTTTTTCTCACATCACTCAAATAACGACACATTAGGCTGATTTTTAATATAGGGTGATATAGAATTATTGATTAAAATAATGACACTGCTCACAAATGTAATAATAATTTTAATATATTATAAGAAGCGGTTCAATAGATTAATTTATTTGAATAAATCCAAGCTAAACCCCACTTTTAATTAATTGGTGGATGATGATCATGAAATTCATTTTACTTTAAAAGGAATGCCAGATGTACAGATCGACTTTTATTCATTTTTAGGTTGTTTAAAATCATTACTTTCTTGCTTAATTAATACAAAAGTATAAGAAGAAATCACTGTGTGAGGAATATGATATATTGGGATATGATTGATGACCAATTGGCCAAGACCCTAGAGAGAGTTCGGCCTCTTTTTGCGGCATTCTCTTAGGTGTCGCTGTTTCACATTAAAAAACGGAAATTCTATGCTTCTTCCCGTCACGCGTCACTGGAATCCATATTTAGGAGGTGAGGGAAAGTATTACTTAGACTTGCTACTTTGCAAGTCGTAAACGTCAAAATAAAACGACGTTGTTTAGGCAGGATTGATACTTACTGAAAACCACGCCGTTGTTTATTAGTTATTACAGATTACCTGAACAGAGAAACTTGAACGAGACAGCTTGGCCACCACATCTCCGCCGGATTCACCACGTACCTCCTCAGAATCCCAGCCCAGCCATATCCTAGAACCTGCTCCACATGTGCATGTTAGCAAAAATCACTACAAGTCTACAACCATACATATACTGATATACTTACACATATAATTCATACACACACATTACCCATTTACACATACATACATACATAATAATTTTCTTATAGGGATCGATGTACATTGTACATATATAACTAATGTGAGGATTTGAGATTTTAGCTATTAAAAGATTGGATTGGATATATATATATATATATATATATATATATATATATATATATATATAGAGAGAGAGAGAGAGAGAGAGAGAGAGAGAGAGAGAGAGAGAGAGAGAGACCTGTGTTGTGATGATAAGGATCCAAGCAGCCAAGAATGAGATCTTCCTATGATAAAAGACCTTTATAATATCCACAATGCTAATAGCATAAGCAGTTCCATCACCAAAGCCTGATCCAGCATTAGCAAATATAGAAATCAATACATGCTCTTTCATATTAAACGGCCCCGGATTGAACGAAAACTCCCTCGACCCAAAACCCGGCACCCGAAACTTCGTCGTGGGAAGCGTGGCGGCCATGAATCGGCCGATGGGAAGCGTGGCCACCTGAACCGATATCATCGATATGACGAGGGGCTCCGTCCGGTAGGAGAAAAATGTGTTGAGAAAAGATAATAGTGCGCATGATATTAGACCTAAAAACCACATTCGGAAGGTCCATACAGGGAGTGATGGATCGTCGTCGTTTGATACTGTTAGACGAACTTCTTCTATCGGAGACACTTCATTTTCATCCGTTCCTTCTTCTTCTTTGCCTTTTGATATTATGCTCATACTACTACTTTTGACTGTTAATCTCTCTGGTTCTATTTCAATTATCGATGACGCCATGCTCAATTGGCAATGGAGAGAGAGAGAGATATCAGCTGTTGTGTTTTAGTAGGAGAGAGAGTGCGCGCCGGATATTGCTGGCGTCTGTTACATTTGGATTTGTGATGGCTTTACGTGTCTTATTTTGTTGTGTGAGGGGCTATTTGCAGCCCACCTTTTACTTTAGATAGTCATAAGTACAATCCACGTATTTGTATTTTTATTAGAGACAACACAATAAAAATTTAATTAATATACCAATTTTACCCATTTACTAAATACAATCCATTACATAACAGAAATACTATAAGCAGCCCATACCCAACACCAAACCTAAAACATATTACCCTAACACTTTTATTTTAGGTTTGTTTGTATATTATTGGTAAACATCATATTTGAAATAAACTTACTTCAAAACATGAAAAGTAGCGTTTTATAACCATTATGGTATAATGGTATTACGAAAAAAACCCATATTTTGATAGGAAAATTGAAAAAAAAATATGTGTTCGTGTTTGCATTCAGACTGCTAATGCCGAATATGAAGCTTTAATATTCGGTAAGTTAATGTCGAATATTAAGCTTAAGTATTCGGTAAGCTAATGCCGAATATGAAGATTTACTATTCGGCAATTTACATATTAGGCATTAACTTTAGGAAGACTGCAAACCACATTCGATTTTTTAAAGTGGAATATATTGTTTCATATTCGGCATTAACTTACCGAATATTAAATCATCATATTCGGCATTAGCAGTCCGAATGTGAACACGAACACATATTTTTTGTTTTTCAATTTTCCGATCAAAACATGGGTTTTTTCGTAACACCATTATACCATTATTGTTATAAAACGCTATTTTTTATGTTTTGAAGTAAGTTTTTTCCAAATATGATGTTTACCAATAATATATACAAACAAACCTAAAATAAAAGTGTTGATGTAATATGTTTTAGGTTTAGTGTTAGGGGTAATGGGTTGCAAATAGAATTGTGTCTTGTATTTAGACTTGGGTAATTTATGGCATTTTAAAACTTTTGTTTTGTATAGTAATGGATTGCCTAAAAATTAGTGGGTTGTAGTTAGAAAATGGTAAATTTGAAAAAATAAAAATTTTAAATGGACTCCCTTTAGTAAATATTGTGCTGCAAATAGCCCCTCCCTTTTGTTTTTACCTAGATCTATAAAGGGAATTCGCTTTTTACACAACCACAAAGTTCTATATTTAAGGAGTTTAAAAACTCACGTTTTATACACAGCAGTTTTTAAAAGTTGGATCAGTTCTATATAGTCTTGTATAAGGAATTCGCTTTTTAGCCGATATAAGATGGTTATTTTGAAAATTCGGACGTGGGATTGAATATTCTTTTTCTTTGACATGCATGTAAAAAATTATAGTGATCTGATAGTCTGTTTCTAAAGTATATATATAGACCGTAAAAAACTACGACAATATTTAATAATCACAGTTTTTTACAGTTTGAATTTTAGAAACTGATTGTTAGATTACTGTGATTTTTGGCATACATGACATATATTGGAAGAATATCTAATCCAACAATCCATTTTCTAAAATTTCCATCTTACATTGACTAAAAAGCCAAGTCCAGGAAGTCCTCATAAGAAAAAAAAAAAAAAAAAAAAAAAAAAAAAAAAAAAAA
>JAESVK010000050.1:1907466-1929412 GCA_017140935.1 Hamamelis virginiana | reverse complement strand
TATATATATATATATATATATATATATATATATATATATATATATTGGCAATTTTTATGGTACCCCGTTCATAGGAAGAGGATTTGCAGCATGCCAAGCCTTCTGTGAAACTATTCAAATAATAATCAGTTTAAAACTATTAATACAAGCTAGATAGGGTGTTATTCGTACAGTGCATTGTTCCTATTATTGTATATTAGGACAGTGATTTTTTTAAAAAAAATTCCTTTAACACGTGTTTGTATTATTGTGTATATTTAGGTACATCAAAATCTGGATACAACTTAAATATCCAACAAAAAACCAAGAGTTTAATGGAATTTAGTCCAGAAACGGCCACCCAGAAGCAACCAAACGCAAAATTTGTCGTCTCAAAGTCTGTCGGAATGCGCATCTCTCAAACTGTTTGGTGCACATCGATCAGCAGCGAAACGAAGCTTCTTTACCGAAGAGATGTAAAATTGGTGGTGCAGATTGACTATTTGATGTGAGTGTTTGGGATGAAGCTGAAGAAAATTAATTTAATTACCAAAGATTGGTATATAACTCCGTGGAAATAAAATTTTCATTCTTTTAATAAAATGTGACTGACTTTTATATCCGATAATAAAAAGTAAAAATTTTAAATTCATTAGTGACACGAGTATGTCATTAATTTAGAACATTAATCAATTTTCAAATTAGAGCCACTGGATTGAGACTTGGTTTGGCTGCTGAGCACGCACAGTGCAGCTCAACCAACGTTTTGGGTGGCCAAATCAAGTTTCTAATTTTTTTATTTAACCTTTTGGCCAATGTAAAATGGGTATTTTGAAAAACCGACCGTCGGATTGAATATTCTTCCAATATATATGATAGGCATGCCAAAAATAATAGTGATCTGACGGTCGGTTTCTAAAATACAGACTGTAAATCTGAAATACAGTCTGTATTTCAGAAACCAACCGTCTATCACTGTGATTCTTGGTATGCTTGTCATACATAGAAAGAATATTCAATTTAATGGTCGGTTTTTCAAAATACTAGCTCATTTTACATTTGCCAATAGGCCAAGTCAAAAATTAGAGACTTGATTTTGTCACCCAAAATGACCATTTTGCTGAGCCGCACAATGCATGCTCAGCAGCCAAACCTAACGCTTGGAATTGTAGCACATACAGTGAGTTTAATTAAGACCGTATAGTTGCATTCGCCTAAGCTCGTGCCATGGGATTGCCCACTGGTTTAAGTCCAAAAACGTGGCCTAATTGCTTTAATTTCCCTCTTCTTATGATGGCAAGACATTTAAATATTTAATTTCCTCTATTTTGAGAGCCTCATACTGGTATTTTTTTCCTTCGTATGAACCCTAGATGTACGATCAACCAGATTGAGAAACAGAAATGGCAACGACTGTTCATCTTTGAAACGAAATAAAGGTTATTAGGTTAGCAAATTTTGCACAGTCGTATGGGAAAGTGATTATGATGACGCTCTCTCTCTCTCTCTCAATTTTTTTTTTTTTTTTCCAAACAATAGAAACCTACTACTATCATAAACTCTAGCTCCTTCAATCTGATACCGATTAACAAATGGTTCAAGACATTTTTATATGCTCAAATCCAAAACTTCTTCCCTCGATACGTCATTAATTAGACCAATCAAAAAGTAATCCAACCAACAAGTAATCGTCATACAATCTTAGCTATTTTATAAGGAGCCTTGTACTTCTAAAATAAGTCTCAATTTGGATCTGAAAAAGAATACAAAGGAAAGAAAATGAAAAGAAAAAAAAAAATTTTCTAATTTTCAACATTTTACTTTTCTTCTTCCCATAAAAGAACCATTAATAACCCATGATTAAAAGACGGGTGATAATGGCATTAGCAAGAATAATCATGGATATTGTGTAATATGCAATTTTTTTTTCTTTCATTTCTTTATTAATAGAAAAATTCTAAATCATCAGAGACTTTAATCCAGAATTAAAAATCATTCTTATTATATGACCACAATATGTTAGGTGATTTTTAATTTTGGATTAAAGTGTCTGTTGATACAGAGGAGATGCAAGTACAAATCCATCCCAACTTGTATAGTATATTTCAATATTTCATTCAACAAAGTAACAATAAATGAACTGATGAACGGACACCTCCGATCCAATTCCCGAAGAAAGTAAAAACCTTGAAATATATGCACCTTTTTGTTTGGCCGGTTCTCAGTTATTATTGAGTCGATCGGAGAGATTTTGAGGAAGGGGCAGCAAATCTAGAAGAGAACCCACGATAAGAAGTATCCTCATTATCATTGTCCCAAACACCATCGTCAAAGTTTTGAGAATAGCTTAAAGGGTCGTACCTGAAACCACCAGCTGCTTTTTGTGGTTTTGTTTTGACCAGAGCAGTTGTTATGTTAAAGCCTATACTACTACTTCTTTCTCTTGTTCTTTTCCTCCATGGAAGCTTCAACTTGAAACGATCCCAGCATGATACCAACTTTGCTTCATCTGTGTTTTTTGGAGATGATGAAGATTTCTCCATATTCTAGTTCTCTCCCTCTCTCTCTCTCTTCCTTGTGAAGGATATATATATTTTGAGTGTGTGGCAGAGAAGATATCATAAGATCATCTGCAAGGGTTGTTTGTTTGTTTAGGATTTAAGAATTGAAGGGAAAAAAAGGGAAGAAGATACAAGGTATAATGAGTGAGTGAGAATGGATTTGGTTCGCCTAGGGAATCTTTAGGTGCATCATGCTCTATGATAGCGTTTGGAATTTGTACGCCTTTGGTAATTGGCAGTACACTGGGGATGTGTATGGGGCCCCGCACGTGGACGAAATAAATAGCAAGAAGAAAACCCTTTCTTTTTTATTTAAATAATTCCATTTTTATGCATACATTAATTTACATTCTATTCCTTATTTTTAAGAAAAACAATAAATGAAATTTTACTATTACTTTTAGTAACAATAACTTTTCTTTTAATTTCTAATATAAAATTTTTGTCATCTATTGATGGAGGTTATATTTATTGGTTTAATGTTATTTTTCTATAATTTTAATTTATCAAAGTTCTTGGTAAATGAAATTTTTTTTAATAATTTGAATATTTTATCTTACTTATATATATTGTTCATATAATATTCGTTTTTGAATATATTTTATTTAAAAAAAATTGCACATATATTCTACATCGCTGAGAGCATCTTCAATGGGCTTCCATTTGGAGTTGCCATTACCAAATTTGGGAGTTATGACACAAAAGTATACAAACTTCAATAGAGCACTATTCATGGTTCCCAATCAAATTTGGCAATGCCATCAATACCTCTCATATTTAGAGAATTTTTTGGCAATGGTTATCTCCTCTTAAATAGTCCACATAATATTTTCCTCCAATTTAAAGTCTATTGGGGCACAACAGTGCCAACTATGCATGAGAACTCTCTATTGGAGCACAATAGTGCCAAATATGGGACGAGAAATTCTCATTTTAATTTGGCACCGTAACACTCCCAAATGTGAAAATGGGAGGCCTAAATGGTAATTCTTTATTGATTGAAGATGCACTGATAACATAAAAAATGGATTTCAAAAGATAAATTTAAATCTTTTAAGTAGAGTGTAAGGTTTAAATCTTATAGATATATATACATAATATTTCTTGATAATTGTTGAATTCATCTCATGACATGACACATGTCTTTTATGTTATATATGTTATAATGTTATATGTAATAAATGTTGCTCTAATAAAATTAATAATACCAAAATCTCACAAATATTAAATAATTAGTTTAAATGAAATATTGTCGAAAAAAAAAAAATTTGAACTCATCGCTCACGCTATAGCTATGGTAATATCTTTCCACATGCCGAATTTAGGCAAGCTTGGGAGTCAAATTTGGACCTATCTTCTAAAATATGAGATTGACTGAGAGACCAATCTTATAGGATTCTACGAGAAAAAAAAAATTAGATACCCTTGTTATGATGTCCCATCTGTCAAAAATCACAGTGATCCGATGTAGGCATCTCAAAATATATATTGTGAAAAATTCTGACTGCTGAAAAATTGTCACAGTTTTTCTCATAGACATATTTGAGAAATCGACCGTTGGATTACTGTGATTTTTGACATGCCTGACATACATATGCATAGTATCTAATCTAACAGTCAGTTTTTAAAAATATACATCACACAATCACCTATGAGCTTCATGCTGACTTTCACGAAAATCAGCATGTGCTGATAGGATCATTTTTGTGTATATAAATATATATATATAGAGAGAGAGATGATCCATTAAGGTCTGGACCCTAAGCTTAATTTAAGATCCACTTTTCATTGGGATTGGTATTGTAAAAAACCGACCGTTGGATTAGATAATTTTCTAATGTGTGTCATGTTTGCCAAAAATCATAGTAATCCAATGGTCGGTTTTCAAAATACAGACTGTTAAACAGTTATTACAGCATCCAATGGTAAATACTGTTAAAGTGTTTCATGAACTGTATTTTGAAAACCGATTGTTGGATCACTGTAATTTTTGACAGGCATAACATACATAAGAAGATTATCTAATCTAGCAGCTGTTTTTTCAACATAGCATCGGCTATGTGAGAAATGGTGAGTAGACCCCAAATTAATTTAAGGTCCAAACCTTATTAATGGATCAAGTCTGTGTGTGTGTGTATATATATATATATATATAGAGAGAGAGAGAGAGAAAGGGAGAGAGAGAGAAATGATCCAGTCATGTATAACCCACTTAGATGAAAGTTAGCTAACAGTTGGGAGGCGTTGGATAAAGTCAACTTAGATAAAAGTCAACTATGGTAACTCATCCAACTCGTTTTACCTCTTAAATGACGTTCATCTAAGTCAGCTATACCCAAGGAATTAAATATCAGTATCGACTGATGTATCAAAGGTTCCAAAACATGGATATATCGAGGGATATATTGATCGTTACAGAAATATTGATATCGATTCAAAGATATTATTGATATTATATCGATAAAACTTGTAATCAAATAAAGAACATATATCTGATATATCGCTAATATGGCCGATATATCTCGATATATATCTCAATATGGTTGATATATCGGTGATATTTTGCTTTTTTATTCATAAAAGTTCCTAATATATTTGATAAATCGCCGATATATCTCGATATATTCGCCCATATAATGTGATAAAGATACGTAGGTCATATCTTTTATTGGGAATCACCGATACATGGATATATCGGTGATATATCCAATAATTAATTCCATGGGTATACCTAACTAGATCATTATTTGTGTGTGTGTGTCTATATATATATATATACAGAGGTGCTATGGTCAGGTGCACCTGATGCATCTTACATCAGGTGCCCTCTTGTAGAGCCACTTGCACGGTAAATTTTGGAAAACTGACCATTCGGTTAGATACCCCTATAATGTATGTCATGTCTGCCAAAAATCACTGTGATCCAACGGTTGATTTCTAAGAAAACTAACTGCTAAAAAATGATAACATTTTAAAGAACAAAAAAGTCATAGTTTTTCAAAGTTACATTTTTCAAAAACCAACCATTGGATCACTGCGATTTTTGGCAGACATGACATATATGATAGGAGTATCTAATCCAACAATTAGTTTTTCAAAATTTTCATCGCAAGTGGCTCTACAAGAGGGAACCTGATGCAAGAAGCATCAGGTGCACATGATATTAGAAGTTCTGTATATATATATATATATATATATATATATATATATATAAATGATCCTATCAGCATGTGAAACTCAACATGAAGTTCATAAGTGATTGTGGGATGCATACTTTGAAAGACTGATCGTTGGTTTAGATACTATGCATATATATGTTAGGCATGCCAAAAATCACAGTGATCCGATGTAGATATCTAAAAAATACAAACTGTGAAAAATTCTTATCGTTAAAAACTGTCACAGTTTTTATTAATGACATATCTGAGAAACCGACTGTTAGATCACTGTGATTTTTGGCAAATATGGCATCCATAACAAGGGTATCTAACCCTATTGTGACACCCATAACCACATCCCTTATCAACCCTTAAATCAAACCCAATCTAATTGGCTTTACTAAAAAAAAAAAAAAAAAAGAGCAACCCACTCCCTCTCTACCCATGCCCCTTTTTCATTGCGAACAAGAGACTCTCTATCTTCCTCAATCCTCGCCGGCGTCGATTGTCACTCCACCGGCAAAGTTGCTGGCGGCTAACCATTGTTGCCATCGTTGACATATATTCAAGGCGAGGACTTCTCACACACACTCTCTCTCTCTACCCGCACATCGTACCCACCCACGAAACTCACCGGCAAGGTTGCCGGTGGCCAACCATTGTATGTATATATATACATAAATGATCTTATCAATACATGAAAGTAAGCATGAAGTTCATAGGTGATTGTGAGATGCATTCTTGAAAAACTAACCATTGGATTAGATACTATGAATATGTATGGTAGGCATGCCAAAAATCACAGTGATCCAATGATCGGTTTCTCAGATATGTCACTGAGAAAAACTGTGACAGTGTTTAACGGTTAGAATTTTTCACAGTCTATATTTTGAGATTCCTATATCGGATCATTGTGATTTTTGGCAGATGTGACATTCATAACAAAAATATCTAATCCAACGGTCGGTTTTTTAAAATATGCATCCCATAATTTCTTATAAATTTCATGCCGAGAACCAAAATAACTATTAATAGAGACTTTAGGTGGAAAGTTTATGTTAAGAGTATGATGCACCCTCTTTCTATGATCTAATCTACATAAAGGTTTGAAGGCAAAAAATAAAAATAAAATAAATCTTAAAAACTTTAAAAATAAATAAATAAATAAATAACTGGAACCAAAACTTTGAACTTCTTCCTTCTTCTTAGCAACCAAATTAGGGGCAATGCAGTAGATTCAATTCATGTCTTACTCATCAAGCTCTGTCAATTCAAACCCATGCTACCATGCATGATGAGTAAAGGCATCTGGAAGGATTTGAGCTCGAACTCCTACTAGCTGCAAAACCCAATTCGTGCTCTTATTCTATTTTTGAAAAGGGACAGGTTATATGTCCATTATTTTTATTAAAAATATATTTGGAAATTATATATTAAAAAATTTATCTTGGATTAAATATCCTCCTTGCAAATTAAGTTCAAAGCAAAGAAAGAGACTTGAGAGAGAGCATCCCCTAACTATAGCTGACATCCCATTATTGATCATTGTCTGGCCCCAATTCCAAAAAATAATTTCTCATTTCAGCGTGATACCGACTGATTTTGGAGTCCTTTTCCATTAATTGACCAATTCACACATTTTGCAATTCTTTTATAATTTTTTTTTTTTTTTTTTTTTTGGGGACATTACTATTGGCCATTTTCACGTTGCCCCCTATCACATTGTCCCCTATGATTTCGATTGCATCAATGTGCCCCCTAAACTATTAGATTGTAACAAATTTCCCTCTTTTGTAAGTTAGCATTTTTCTTTTCTTTTCTTTTTTTTTACTGAAAAATGGTGTTAGGCTTGTTTTTGTTTTTTTTTTTTTATGCAATATTTATCCTCAACTGCTAATGGGTTTATAGACGTATCGGTAAAATTTCATGATTTTTCTCAATATATTTTATTTAGGAAAAATTACAATTTGGCCTCCTGAACTATAGGCCGTTTTTAAATTGTTCTCCCTGAACTATTAAACGTTTTCAAATTACCCTTTCTCGCAGTTAGTCGTTTGTGTTTTTGAACTAAAAAATGGTATTATGCTTATTATTTTTTTATGCAGTATTTATCCTGTATTGCTAATGGATTTACAGAAATATCGGAGAAGTTTCATGATTTTTCTCAATATATTTTAACTTTTATAAATTATTTTATCTATACAGTAAAAAAAATTCATAATAAATAGAATATATTGAGAAAAATCATGAAACTTCACTGATATGCTTATAGACACATTAGCAGTTTAGGATAAATACTGAACACAAAAATAACAAGTCTAACACCATTTTTAACAAACAAAATGAGGCAATTTGTTACATTAAAATAGTTCATGGGGCTCATTGCTTCAATCGATACCACATGGGGGCAATTTAAAAACGGCCTATAATTTAGGAGGGGCAAACTGTAATTTCCCCTTTTATTATTATGAATTTTATTTACTATATGCAGAAAATAATTCATAAAATTTAAATATGTTGAGAAAAATCATGAAACTTCACCGATATACTTATAGATACATTAGCTGTTTAGGATAAATACTCTATAAAAAAAAAAAAAAAACAACAAGCCTAACATCATTTTTTAGTTTTTTTTTTTTTTAAAAAGAAGGGTTTTTTAAGTCATAGGTCTTTTTCTTTAGCGGTTTAGACTGGTAGGTCCAAGCTAAAAAGTACAAACCCATAGGATCCTTACGGGTTACTATTAATAGATGAAAGTCAAATTCTTTTTCTTTTTAAGATTAAACTACTCCCGTCAGATTTAGTTTTGCTAATAATCCTTAATTCCTTTTTGAATATTTCCTATTTTATCTCAATTTCAAATTTGAATTATTTAGGAAGATAAAATATTTGAGATTTCATACAATATATATATATATTTTTTTTTTCTGTAAAAACATATGAGCATTAACACAAATTTATATGAGCATCAAGTGGCATAAAAGTATGAACACAAATTTATATGAGATGACGAACTCAAACAAATAAATTGTAATTTAAATTATAGATTATATATGTGTTTATTTACAAGATTTCTGGAAAAAAAAATCAAAATCAAAATTTTTTACCAAAGGTACCAATAAAATCACAAATACATATTTATACGAAGTTACAGAACTCAAAAAACTAAGAAACTTAACAACACCCAAATATACGTGTATTCATTCTTTGACGTAAGGTGATTTTATTGCCAACATTCTATAAAAAAATGTAAACAATTCAAACTTTATGATATTTGATTCAAATAGAATTCTCTCCCAACTTATGTAATGTGGGCTGAATGTAAAAATTTCTTTAAAAACTTGAAATTTATTAGTTTAGAGGTTTAAAAGACATACATTTTTTTTTTTTTTTTGGCCAAGAAACCCCGGAAAAGAAATCTTGTCCGACGAGATGAGTAGTGCTTGCGACTAACAATGCCCTACTTGTTGAAAGGTTGGTTAAAGATTCACTGTAGAGCTTAAGAATCAGAAAGATAGTAAGTAAGCTCATCTTCGATTCCCTCTTCTTTACTGACATACGACCAACCTTGCCCCATCTCTTCCTTCCTTAGATTTATAGCACGGTAAGCTATATAAGACTGCGTATTCTATCTCTTAGCTATTCGAAGAGCTTAGGAGATATAGGAATGAGATTTTCATTTACTTGATTCCTGCCTTTAGGAAGTACTGTATAGAGTGGAGTATAAGTCCTTTACCTTTAGCTTAGCCACCGTTTGGAATTGTTTTTTATAAATTTTTATTTGTTTTTTAAAAAATATTTTAAGAAATTACATATTGCAAATTTTTTAAAAAGCAAATAAGTGCTTACAAAAAATAAATCCAAACGGTGCCTTAATTTGCTTGAGTTTGATTGCAAAGAGTTTAGTTTCTTTTTTGAAATAAATATGATCCTTATTTTCAGGATCTTGTCATGTGGGTAGCTATATTTTTGGAATGTGGATTTTATTTTATTTTTATTTTATTTTTATTTTTATTTTTATTATTTTTTTGAGAATGCATGTTTGTTTTATTTAGGTAATTTTGTACGCAAATTTGGATGAGGTACCTAACGGGTTAGCATTTTTTTCTTTGGACCGAATAGTTTCAAACCTCTAATATGAATGACGTATGACTAAAAAAATCCAAAAACAAATGGCTAACTGACATAAGGAAGTAATTTAATACAATCTAATAATTTATGAGGCACTTGATGTAATCGAAACCACAGGGGAGGCAACATAAAACAGCCAATAGTTCAGGGACAGTGTAATTTTTTTTTTCTTTTTTTGATAAACAACAAAGAAATTGCAATACTGCTATAATCATGGGATCAATCAGAGTTGCGCACCTTTGCAACCAGAGGCATTACTGCTGAGTGCTGATCGTACATTGGTTAGCAATATACATAATACACTTGCGAATGCAGAGTGAAACATATGTTTCTCATCTCAGTTTTTATCTTTCTATTTTTGGTTCTGCAGGATAAATTTTATTTTTAATGCCAAGGAAAGAGACGTACTTGTTTGAGAATTTTTGGAAGTTTTTATAGAGAATATCTGTGGCATCTATTATTGGTACCATTCAATCTGTTAGGTGGATAGAACACATTTGTTCTCACCACAACCTCCTTTCATTTCTGATTTGGTCTGGATAGGTCCAAGCTATGTGATTCAAAAAGGCTTATATAAAGCTAATGTTTCATACTGATGGCTTACCCTTTTGGCAGGCACCTGTCACTCTTTCCTACACAGGTTTTATTCACCATTGGATTCTCTTCAATTATTCCTTCCAGTCATTCTGCCCTAAAGAGTAGGGTAACTTAAGCATGGTCTGATTAGAAGAATATTGGATGTGTTTTGTCTTGCTTTTAAAAGCAACAAATTTAGATTTTCTAATGAAGTTCCAATTGCCCAAAAGAAAGGGAAGAAAAAGTACTTTGATTTTTGGTGAAATTCAAGAAGCAAACCAAACAATAAAAAGGATAGCTACATTTTTTTTACAGCTTCAAGCATAATTATTGAACCCTCTCTACCATGATGTGTGATTAGTAACAACTAACAAGGACTGAAAATAAGCATGCTGGAAAACCATGCCCCTCCACAGTTTTAACTCTCTAGAAAGTATTGTTGTAGCAACGTAAAAAGTAAATATCGATGATGCTTGCATTGAAATAAACAAATTATAGAAAGAAACAAAAAATAGCACAGCAACATATATGTGCTTTGGCAATATTCAAACTGAAAGAAAGGATGAGGTGAATATTTGAAACTCCCACGTAGGAGACACGCTCCTTCATTGCATTATTCTGCCATAGCCCAAGCACTGTTTCAGAATTCCCTTTTCTTTTTTCTTTTTTCTTTTTTTTTTTTCTTTTTTTTTTGTACGAGTATAATTGCCTATAGGAGCACCAAAAACATAGATAACATACATGAGAGTGAGATCTAAGCAAGGTGGATCCAACTCATCAGCCAGAAATCTCTAGCAGAAACAGATTTAACATCCTATTAACGAGTGTGAAGGACCATGATCAGTTCGAAATAGAAAGGTGAGCAATCTTTGTCTAACACAAGCTGTACAGCACCGGCTGTCCTATTCTAATCATATACAAGTTTTGGAAGCAAAAGCAGTCTGTAACTTAACGTAACAGAGCAACCTTCCGAAAGTAGACAACACTGGTGTCATGTTAGTTTTTGAGTCACCCAAAAACTTGCCATGATAAGGTACTGTCTTAAAATTAAATGTATGCACATTTGGCCCTTAATATCTCGCCTAAAATGTTTATTTCAGTTTATAAAACACAATATACAAAATGTATGTTGATTAAAATTAATAACACGATTTTCATGCAACACTGTGCGTACGATATTACTGCATATCGTGTAAGAAAAAGCATAATTACTTGGTGTATCAGGTCACCTTATATTATGGTTATAACCTTCAGTAGCTTGAGGTAAACTAATTGAACACTCTGCCTTAAAGGAGAAAGAGACACACATCTCAATTTCCTCTTATCAAAATAGAACACTCACCGCTTAAATCGGTATATATAGCTTAGATAAAGGAGAGCCACCCAAATGTAAATATGGTCGTGGGAGGTACAAAGAAAATTCCCAAACCAAACAGATTGAGAATAAGGCCACATGGACCATCTAACAAAATTGTTATCAATCGTTATGACAAGGAAATAAGAAAAAACACCAGTTTAGACTCATATCAAATCATTTACGAAGAAAAAACAAGGCGGACAAATTCCAAGGGCATAAATTACCAGTGCCTAGTCATCCAAGGGCAAAAGACAGCATGCCTTACAGGCTACATCTTGACTGCCACTTGTTCTGCTGAACTTTTCTTCACGACTCCTCTAATGCACAACTCATTCAATAACTCCAAAGCTTCCTTGGCTAAGCCTTCATAAGCTACACCTTCAATGAGAATGGTATAAGTAGCTTCTGTGGGTTTACAACCCTTGGATACCATATAAGCCAAGAAGTCAATGGCACGATCAGTCTGCCGAGTCTTACAAAGTCCCAACATGATAGAATTGTAGGTGATCGCATTGGGCCTGACACCCAATCCTTCCAAGTCATGGAAAAACTTTATCGCCTCATCAACCTTGCCTTCTCTACTAAGCCCCCCCACGAGCGAAGAGTAGGTAATTATATCAGGTTTGAGGCCTTTTCCCCGCATCTCATCCAACAGTTTTATAGCTCTTTCTGTTTTCCCCAGTTTCGACAGTCCATCAATCACTGTATTGTAAGTGATCAAAACAGGCGAGCAACCTTTGCTACTGAGCTGATTAAGTATCGCAATTGCAGCATCAACCTTTCCATCTTTGCATAAAGCTGTGAGCAAAGTATTGTAGGTCACAATGTCAGGATAACACCCCCTGGACACCATTATATCCAAATACTCAATTGCCCTCTCCATCTTCTTTTCTTTGCAAAACCCATGAAGCAATGGATTATAACTCAAGGAATTTGGAGTGCATCCATGCTTAGGCATTTTCTCTAAAATGTCAATTGCACGGCCCAACAATCCCTTCCGGCACAAGAAATTAATCAAGATGTTGAAGGTGACAACACTAGGAGAACATCCTTTGCGAAGCATTTCGGTTAAGAGTTTTTCAGCATCCATCCACCTCCCAGTGCTACACATGCTACGCAAAATAATATTATGGGTAATTACATTAGGTTGGCAACCATACAGCGGCATGTTATTCAAGAACTTGACTGCTTCATCCAACCTCCCTTCCTTACAAATCCCATTAATAAGAACATTATAAGTAACCACATCTGGTTTACATCCCTTACTCCTCATCTCATCTAAGAGCTTCATTGCCTGCCCAACCCCACTTTCCTTACAAGTCGCTTCAATCAAAATAGTATACGTGATCACATCAGGATAACACTCCTTTTGAAACTGCCGATCAAGAACTTCCATCGCTTGTTTCAATTTCCCACTATCACACAAAGTACGCAAAATCGTATTATATGTAACAACGTCTGGAGCAACACTCATTCGGTCCAAAAGCTGTAGGGCATTATCGATCTCCCCTGACTTGCAATACCCACTAATCAACACATTATAAGTTATAACATCAGGAACAGCTCCGGATTCTTCAAGAATCTCCATAACCCGAGTTGCCTTCTTAGTCTTGCCGAGTCGACAAAACCCACGAATCAGACTCGTACACGGGATAATATCGGGGATATCCCCACGATAAACCATACTCTCCAGAAACTTAAACCCTTCATCCAACTCCCCATTTCTAACCAATCGACGGAGATGGATATTACTCTCGAATTCTTCAAAATTATGTGAAGAATTCGATGAACTCGAAGAAATATTCCCATTCCCCAAATGCCCATGTGGGTTTTTCTCAGGATAGTGCAATTTACCATTAGAACTAAATGTTTCGACCCTCGAAACGGCAAAAACCTTATTTCGCCTTTGCTTGCGAGACCGCTCAGATTTTCTACAGTCAACACCATCAGCAGATAAAACAAGAAAGCGAGATTTGTGGCCTATAAAGACTTTTACTGAGCTGGAGTTTGAAACCCTAGCCCCAACCCTGCCTCCAGAGCGGTTCTTTCTTGTGCAATCCCTATGAATATGTTGAAATGAGCAAAACCCTTCATGGGTTTTTTTTGTGGGTACCATCAAATCCATAGTTTCAACTACTTGTATATAACCACAGCTTATACTCAGGTGTTCATATGCTAGTGAGAAAATCCATGAAAATAGCAGATAAATGGAAGGCTTTCAAAGCAGGGTTTCGATTGTAACAAAGCAAATAAGCCGAGAGAGAGAGAGAGAAAGAGAAATTACTCTGAGTGTTTGAAAACCAAAATGCAGGAGCCGAACAGAGAGAAGCGTGGTGTGAGCCGCCTTCTTCTCTTATCCAAGTTCTGTCTTTTCTCTTCTGTCTTCCGTTGGATGAGCGGCTGTACGCTCTAGGAGGAGAACTGCCAATTGGGCCCTTGAATGATCTGGGCCGCATTCGGATCAGGACATGCTTACCAAAGCCTACTGATGACTTTAGGCTAAGGGCACTTATTGTAATGGGAGCGGATAATGCAACCCCTACCAACTATTAGCCCACCCTCTATGTTAAGTTAACCCCAATAATTTATAAGAACACTCCATGCATTCCCTAAAATAACTCTAATCCAAATAATTGTTCATTAGAGTTTATATTATCACTTCATTTAGAAATAATGTGTTGCGTTACTTTCAACCTAACATTATGGGAATGTTAGATTGATCACAACTTAACAAAACTGGTTTGTTGCACTACTTCCAATACAACGTAACAAAACGTGTTTGTTAGGTTGTAATCAACCTAACATTTTGGGAATGTTATGTTGGAAACAACGCAACAAAACCAATAAAATATATACGTAATGTGTTGCGTTACTTCCAACCTAACATTCTGGGAACGTTAGGTTGATTACAACCCAACAAACACATTATGTTAAGTTGTGATCAACCTAACATTTCATATTTGTTAAGTTTGAAGAAACCTAACAATGTTGGAATATTAGGTTAAAAGAAACGCAACATTCACATAATGTTAGGTCGTCTTCTACGCAACAAATAGAGAATGTTAGGTTCTATCTAACCTAACACCACGGGATTTTGCAAAAAAAAAAAAAGGACACCATTAAAGCTTCTAAATATTTACCTCATCACTGTTAGTTGCCTCATTAAGCTTCAAGATAAAAAACCATCATTAAGCTTCGAGAGAGAAAACCATCATCTCACGGTAGTCATTGATGAACATGTCAAGCTTTCATCCTTATTAACCATTATTAACTTATGCCAAAAACGTTTTAAAAACCTACTGAAACGATGCAATCAGATTTGAAGTGATTAAATATTACTCTATTTCTTTGGATCAAAGGTGAAATTGTATTTGGTTCAGCAGACGTACATGCTCTCTCTCCAGTCTCCACGTTTCCTGCTTCCTCTATGTGTTTTTTCTTATGTTTACTGTTGTGAACCAGCCAACCTAGATCTAGAGGCCTCTCGTTCACTCTTGGGGTGTGTCTATCTTGAGTGGATTGTGGATGATGTTTATCCGTCTCGATTTATCCTTCTCTATTATCCACGTTTATCCTTCTCTATTATCCACTCAAGATTGATTTTTTGAAAAAGGAATGAGAGTTTTATAAAAAACTGGGAGTCGCCACCTTATTTTTAGAGAATAAGGAAACCACAAAAAGAGTTTTATTTTTAATAAAACATTGACTCCAGATTTTAAGGAAAAGCTTGGTCTTCGAATCAAAGTTGGATTCGGGGGCTAGGTTACGAAGTGGGAAGGTTCCAAGGAACTCCTTGTAGGCACCCACCTCGCCCTAATTAAAGGTCTCCTAATTACTATTGGACTTTATCAAAATCTTATCATATCAATCCTATTTATCTAATCAACCATTGAAAATAGTGTAAATAATACTAGATAATAGATAATAATAAAATAAAAAAGAAATCAAAGAAATCCTAAAGACCTTAGGAGACTAGAGTCATCCTAAGATTGGACTTGCACCCTATTGATTGCCTACGTACCTTACCAATTACTTGATAAGGATCAAAGTCCACGTAGTTCGATTACCTAGGATTCTCCTATTGTAATGAACTATACTATCATTAGCATTCTATCTCATCCAAGACTCTATCTTCGAGAGTTTTTATTAATTTGAAATCCTTTTTAGAAAATAATTCATCAATTAATAAATTCCCAATGAATTTAGAATTCTTTTTAAAACACAATTCTTATCCAATCACAACTCTTTTCAAAATGGAAATTCTATCCCGAGTTAAATCCTTTCAGAGGGTGGAATTTCATTCCAAATCAAACTCAGAGTTCAGAGTTCCAATTTCATTGGGATTCAATTAATTGTAGATTAATTTTGATAAAACATTAATTTTAGAAATTCTCTTGAAGATAGGATCCTAATTCATTAGAATCCTAAATCTAGTGTAATTCTTACAACAAAGGAGAATCCTAAGTGGGGTCAAGTGACCCCCCTAATCATAGGGTTTCTAACTAATCTTAGGTTAGTCTAAGCACCTAAAATACTAAATACATACTTGCTGGAATTTAAATAAAATAAATAAAAGATACAACAAACGATGCTAACAATGCATGAAAAATATCCTAAATGCAATCTAATCAAACTATGTGAACCTAGGCATAATTCTAGATTGGATTTGGCCCTAAAAATGGTTTTTAACTTATTTTAAAGTCACTTTCAATCCATGGACAGATTTGAATATGACTTTAGAAATAGTTTAAAACCCATGAAAATAATAATAAAAAAGGGTATATATGATCTAATATGCAACCTAATATGATATGCTATCATTACTATATATAAAACAATGCAAAATATGGTCTAAAAAATGATAAAAAAATCCATTTAAAGTATATATTCAAATCTGGACAGATTTGGATACATAGTTAAAATGGCTTGAAAACCATTCTTAATCCACACAAAATTCCAAATAAAAAATCCTAATATGCATGCTACTATAATAGACTAAGGTACTCGTGTAAAACAATCGACAAATAACATATATTCATGCTTAAAACTATCAAATCTACCACAAGGGAAGAATCTTACCTTCGCATGCTCCCTCGAACACAAGTCATATCATTCCAAACAAAACGTGATTAAAGTAATGACGTAAACCTAAACTATTAACATGCATCTCTAACATGGTAACAATATAAATCTAATAAAATGGATTAATATACTTTCCTAACCTTAAGAAAATAACATGCATGAAACTAATATATTATCATATATTCTAGACATAAAATAAATCCTAATACTAATATGGTATGATAATGGAAAGAGAATAAAAGAATAAAAAAAGAAAGGAAAGAACAAAGAGAGATATGCAAACTTTTATCCTAGCATAAACCAATCCCTATCATTAATCCCTATCATGCATACTAGAATAATATGAAAACCTATTCTAAATACTTAATCCTAATACAACATAGACATAAAAGAGAAGAAGAAGAAGAAAAAGAATAAGAATAAGAAGAAGAAGAAGAAAAATACAAAACTTTAAAAAAACTATAAAACTCTACTAACCTCTTTGCCTCCTTCCCTCTTGCTCCAAGCCTTATCCTCAAGCACCAAGGACTCCAAGGATCTCAAGGACTTTAAAACTTAAGCTAGAGTGCTATGGGGGAAGCTTGTGCAATTGCTCAAGCCTCTACTCTCCAAGCTAGCTTTCTAAAGCTTATTATGTGTGTTGAAACTGATTTCAGGGCCCTCTATTTATAGGGAGGCTTGAGTTTGATCAATGGCTGAGTTTAAACCTCCTAGAAATGATCCAAGGGCTCAAAACCAGCCTTCAAAGGTGTTCATACTCATCCAAAAGCCCCCATGGCCGAACTGGACACATGGCAAGGCTTGGTAGAGTCCTGGGCAAGTAAAAGACTGATTATTAGCAGTTACTGGGCGAGAGAATGGATGACCGTCTACCCTAGGACGGCCAACCGTCCGGGGAGGGATGGTCATCGATTCTTCAGCCCAAATTTGACCTATTTTGGGCCTTTCTCGACCCGTCTCGGCTGTTTTCGGCTTTTCGGGCCCGTTTCAAGTCCAAATTCGACGATTCAAGCGCCAAAACTATCGTAATTCGATTCTCTATGTTTATAAAAGAGTTTGAAGTGAAAATGCATTGACCAAGGTCAAAGGTTTAGGGAAAAGTCGACCGATTAGCTGTTTAGGGCCTGCCGGGCCCAAATTAGGGTTTTGAAATTTGCTAACCGATTACTTTCGAAATCATTTCTTCTTCTTGAAACAAGTTTTAAAATGTTTTAGGAAAGTGTTTTGAAGCCTTTAAAGACTTTGGTTTAATAAAAATATCGAATCCCGGTCGCTTCTAGTCGAAACCCTAACTGGGCTTTGAAAGGGCCTTTCGAGCCTCAAGAGCCAATCATGAGCCAGAAAGCTCCACAGACCTTGCCATTGATCAACTTAGATACCAAACACACTTTGAATATCTATGCCAAAGCCTTGAGACCATTCGAGACAAGATCAACAGTCATTCAGGGCTTTTGTGATTCAAAGGACCAAACTGCCTTTCAGTCACAAAAGGCCTTACTTTCTGTCAAGCCTTGCTCGGAATGCCATGGAATTTTGCAAGGATGCTCCTAAACTCTCTAAAAACCTAATGCAAAAAGAACCGACTCAATCTGACCTAAAAAGACACATGTGATAATGACATCTATCTAATTACCCACAAGGGGTAAAACTGGAAACTTAGGGTTTTGACACCCTATTTCATTTCTAAACATAGGCAACCATTCATGACCATACTCATGGTCAAAAATGGATGTCTACAGAAGCCCCTCGTTGATGTTCATGGCTTCGCCAGTGAATATCAACGAAATAAAAAGACATCCTATTTTTGACACAACAAAATAGAGATAATTAACCAACAATTATTTTGAAAGCTTCGCTTCAAATTTTCTCTTCTTGGAAGTTTCACTTCTAGCTATTTCAAGGATTTTCAATCCTTTTGGAAATTGCATTTCCAATTATCATAAAAAACTTGGGAGTCTTCGACTCATCACTAGAAATTTCATTTATAGTTAACTTAAGGATTTTCAATCCTTTTGGAAATTGCATTTCCAATTATCAAAAATGAGAGTCTTCGACTCATTACTAGAAATTGCATTCCTAGTCAACTTAAGGATTTTCAATCCTTTTGGAAATTACATTTCCAATTATCAAAAATGAGAGCCTTCGACTCATTACTAGAAATTGCATTCCTAGTTAACTTAAGCATTTTCAATCCTTTTGGAAATTGCATTTCCAATTATCAAAAATGAGAGCCTTCGACTCATTACTAGAAATTGCATTCCTAGTTAACTTAAGGATTTTCAATCCTTTTGGAAATTGCATTTCCTATTAAAACTTTGAGAGTTTTCAACTTAGCTTAGAAATTTCATTTCTAATCACCTTAAGGATTTTCAATCCTTTTGGAAATTTCATTTCTAGTCATCATATCATATCTTAATATCTCCCATATATCATTTTTATAGACATTTCATGTATATTTCATCAATTTCACAAAGACTTATGAATTTGGGCCTCCAAAATAAGCTTTTCTCATTAACCACCCTTCATGGGTTTTCTCACTTCTATAATTCCCTTCATGGGTCTTACAAACTTACTAAATCAAATGTATTCCTAATCATTTCATGATTATAAAATTGATTACACAATCCTTTCATTCATTCATTTCTAAATCCTATGGTTTTCAACCAAAAATTCATCATTTTATGTGAACTTCCCTATTCACAATTGCTCAATTCTCACTTTGGTATGCACCAAATCCTCTTTATTTCTTATCAATTCATCAAATATCATTCAATCCCAATCAAATGGGCTTTCCCAAATCAAATTTTGAAAGAAAATGAGTCAAAATAGGTAACTTTCTCTCTACTCTTTCAATCACCAATGATTTCATTCTTCACCAATCTCACCTAAGCTTTGGGTTTGCAGACTTTAAGCCATCCTTCACAGGAGCACCATGGATCGAGGGAGGATCACGAGGCATCGGGTTCATGGGGAACGAGGAAATCATCCCGGCGGAGATGATTTTGTACTATTAGGCCTATAGGAGGCCTGCTTAGGATTTTCTATATAATTCTTTCTTTATGTATGTACTAAAAACCCTGATTATTATGTAATTTTATCCTAATAAGAATAAAAATATGTTACAATTGCTTTTTTGGTTCAATTTTAACCCGAAAATAGGTCAAAACTGACGAAAATTGAGCGAAAAGTCAAACCGGGTGTCAAAAAATCTCAAAAATGTCAAAAATTAGGCAAAAATTGAGATCAGGGATGGATGACCATCCCTCCATGGACGGTTGGCCGTCCCTAGGGGACGGTTGGCCGTCCTTTGGAGGATGGTCATCGACCCTGGTTCACCTTTTTTGATTATTTTGACACTTTTTAACTTCTTGAATGTTCTAGTTCGCTTCTAGAATTTTCTAGTTCTCTTCTAACTTGATTATTTTGCCAAAAAGCTATAAAAACACATCTCTAGGCTAATTTTCATTACCCTAAACACAATGGAAGCTCTCAAGTTGATTATCAACCTATTCATAACAAGAATGCGGGCAGAAGATAAGAGGGTGTTCGAACGATTCGGCTTGTCTTCATGGTTCTTTCTCTGTCTTGTGAAGCTTGAAGACAAACTTCTCAACTCTGTGATCCATTTCTGGGACTCTGATCTTCATGTGTTTCGCTTTAACTATGAAGAGGTATGTCCTTTATTTGAAGAGTTTTGTGCCTTGATGAATATCTTTGTTAATGGTCCTTTCATCTTTCCTACCATTCGTCGAGGTTATTTCCAAACCTTTTCTTCTCTCTTTGAACTCTCACCTAGGGAAGCTTTTTCATATATCCATGAAAACTCCATTGATCTTCTCAAACTAGCTTCATTTTTCTCGAGGGAAGGGGGAAAACCACTAGCTCTTCATAGGCCTACCCAGTACGCACTCACCTTATGCATAGTGGATTGTTTTCTTGTTTCGAATGGAACCATTTTCATACCCATTGAAACATGTGAACTCATTCTGCCATTGTCACAGTTTCATAACATCATCCCCCTAGTGCTAGCTGAAACTCTAAACGGGCTTGACCACTTTCACTCCAACTCTGCTTCTTGCATTAGGGGTAGCCCCATTCTCCTTCAGATGTGGTTGGTTGAGAGACTCAAACTGATTACTCCTTGTGATGGGCCTAAGCACTTGTCCCACAGCTATTGTTCACGTAGACTTTTGTTTCTTGAGTATCGCTCGATTCAGGATATGATCATCTTCTTCTCTTCTCTGACTTGGAGAGATATTCAGTGGCATGTGGTCATATGGGACTGTGGTGAAGAGTATGTATTACACACTTCGGGATGTTGTCAGGTAAAGCTTATAGGCCTAAAGCATACATCGTTTTACTAGGCTTCTCGTGTTCTTCGTCAGATGGGCCGTGCTCAAATCAATCTCCCTCTCAAAGGGCATGTTCATGGGGTAAAGGAGGCTACTCCTTCTTTGGTATCTTGGGCTATGAAGAAATGGGCTTCAGGCTTATGTATGAGTCAAGTAGAGGATTACAATGGGCCTTTTAGACTTGATGGGGAGTATCGGGCTTGGCTTAAACAAGACTTGGGTTTGAAGGTGCAGGCTATGAAGGATAAGGTTCAAAGCCTTGTTTATGGTTCTCAAGTTGCAGCTCAGTCAGCAGGTTCATCACTTCCACCAGGTGCATCACGAGTTAAGAGAAATAGAGAAGATGAGAATGAAGCCTAAGCCCGCGGAGCGAGAAGGACTTAGAGTGGATTAGGGATTACTTTTTTATTTTTCTAAGAAATGTAAGATTTGAAGAAAGTAGGAATTATGAGTACACATGGCATGTAATAGATCTTTAAAAGGTTTCTACCCTTTATGGATGAATAAATATCAATTTTATTAAAATCACAATAAATATCCCTTAATAATTACAAATGAACCAAACTTTTGATGTTTTTACAAGAAATAGACCGCATCCAAAGTAACTTTATGGGCTGCCTACGTATCCCCGTCCTTGATACAATGCTTTGTCATTTTTCTCTAACTCTTTGTGATATTTGCGGAATCAGGTCTTCATAGTTCATGAATCAAATTGAAGAAGTCCACTTCTTTTTTTTTTTTTTTTTTTTA
>JAESVK010000050.1:1895592-1907366 GCA_017140935.1 Hamamelis virginiana | reverse complement strand
TCTTTTTTTTTTTTTTTTTTTTACTTGCTCTAACTTTTGCCTAAGCAGCCTTTTCAGGTTTTCTACTTAGCGGGCTTGATTTTTTTTTATTTTTTTATTTTAATACCCTAACTTTTGCCTAGGCAGCCCTTTCGGGTTTTCTACCTAGCGGGCTATCTTTTTTTATTTATTTATTTTTATATGTGGTACTTCTTCAACCGATCCAAATTAGTAGGTTGAGAGAATTCATTCCCATCAATGTCTGTAATCTTTACGGCTCCGCCTGACAATATTTTTCTGATGATGTAAGGGCCTACCCATGTGGGCTTGAACTTTCCTCGCGGGTCATGGATCGATGCTCGGGTCTTCTTCAGTACCAGATCTCCTTTCTTCAAACCTCTGTGCTTCACTTTTTTGCCAAACGCCTTGATTATTCTTCTTTGATACCCCTGAATGTGGTACAGTGCCCTCAATCGCCTTTCATCCAGTAGAGCTAACTCTTCATACCGGTTCCTTACCCATTCTACCTCTGCCAGTTGACTCTCCATGGCAATTCTTAATGATGGGACTTATAATTCTATAGGTAATACAGCTTCAATCCCATATACGAGCGAAAAAGGTGTAGCCCCGGTCGATGATCTAATGGAAATACGATATCCCCACAGTGCTAATGGTAGTTTCTCATGCTAGTCATTGTAAGTCTCGGTGGTCTTTTTCAGGATTGACTTGAGATTCTTATTTGCTGCTTCAATAGCCCCATTCGTTTGTGGTTTATAAGGAGATGAGCGATGATGCTTGATACTATACTTCTGTAGGAGCGCTTCGGTTTCTTTTCGGAAATGCTGTCCATTATCAGAGATGAACTCATGGGGCACTCCATACCGATAGATGATATTATTCTGTATGAACCTCGCTACTTGCTTGGCATTCAATGTCTTGTAGGATGCAGCTTCTACCCACTTGGTGAAATAATCTATTGCGACCAGGATGTATTCGTGCCCATTTGATGCTGCAGGGGTTACCTTGCCAATGATGTCAATGCCCCATGTTGCAAATGGCCATGGCGAAGACATGGTAGTGAGTGGCATCGAGGGTTGATGTTTTCCACTTGCAAACACTTGACATTTATGACACTTCTTGACATGTAAATGGCAATCCCTCTCCATGGTTGACCAATAATACCTTAACCTCACGATCTTCTTAGCTAGCATGTATCCATTCATATGCGGAGCCCCAGCCCCTTCATGTACTTCCAATACTATTTTTTCAGCTTCTTGTTCATTGACGCATAACTGATGCACTCCGTCGTGTGATCTCCGGCACAGCTTTCCTCCACACAGAATACACTAACTGGCTAATCTTCTTATGGTCTTTCTGTCTACAGATGACGCCTTTTTCGGATATTCTCATTTTTCTACAAACTGCTGAATGTCATAGTACCATGGCTTTCCATCATTCGGTTCTTTTTCTTGGATAACACAACAATAGGCTGGCTTTTCTCGGGATTCGATAATGAGAGGAGTTACACCTTCATCTTTAGGGATATCTACCATGGATGCTAGAGTGGCTAAGGCATCCGCAAACTTATTCTTTAACCTAGACAGATAAAAGAAGTCGATTCGACGAAATTCTTTCACCAAGGTCTCTAAGTATTCATGGTAAGGTAACAACTTTTTATCCCTAGTCTTCCATTCTCCTCTAGTCTGACATATGATCAAGGCGAAATCCCCATATACTTCTAATTCTTTTACATCCAACTCCAAGGCAGCTTCCAATGATAGGATACAAGCTTCATATTCGGCTATATTATTAGTGGCATCAAAGGATAACCTGACAGATAATGGTATCAAGTTATTCTCCGGTGTGACTAACAACACGCCTATTCCACATCCTCTCTTATTATGAGCCCCATCGAAGAAAACTTTCCAAGGCTCTTTAATTACTTCTAGAATCTCTTCGTCGGGAAACTAGTACTCAGACGATCTTTCTACTGACGATGGATGATCTGCTAGAAACTCTGCCACCGCTCTCCCTTTTACTGATTTCTGCACCACATATTGAATGTCGAACTCTGATAACAGCAATAACCAACGGGCTGTCCTATAAGATAACACTGGCTTCTCCAATAAGTACTTCAGGGGGTCCATACGACTAATGAGTTGCACTTGGAAAGACAGCATGTAATGGCGGAGCTTTTGGGTAACCCACACCAATGCCACACATGTCTTCTCCAATGCATCATATGTAACCTCATAGTCAGTCATTTTCTTACTCAAATAGTACACCGCATTCTCCTTTCAAGATTCTGGGAGATACTGAGCTAACATAGCTCCCATCGCAGTTTCAGTGAGTGCTAAATAAAGTAGCAAAGGCTTACCTTGCCACGGGGGAACTAATATTGGTGGGTTGCTCAAATACCTCTTAATGGTTTCAAAGGCTTCTTGGCACGGGTCATTCCACTTTGTGGGCACATCTTTCTTAAGAAGCTTAAAGATAGGCTCACAAATCATGGTTAGCTGTGCTATGAATCGACTGATAAACTGAACTTTGCCTAAGATTCCTCGAATCTCTTTTTCTGTCTTTGGTGGCTGCATCTCTGTGATGGCTTTAATCTTTCCCGGGTCGACCTCTATTCATTTCTGAGTGATCATAAATCCCAACAACTTCCCCGCAGTTACTCCGAAGGCGTACTTTTGAGGATTCAATCTCAGGTTATATTGCTTAATTCTTTGAAGGAACTTACTTAGAGCATCAAAATGACTTTCTCGATCCTTAGACTTTATGATCATGTCATCCACATACACCTCCACTTCCTTATGAATCATATCATGTAATAAAGTGGTTGCCATCCTCTGATAGGTAGAACCAGCGTTCTTTAGGCTAAAGGGCATAACTCGATAGCAGAAGGTCCCCCATTGAGTGATGAAATAGGTTTTTTCCATATCTAGAGGGGCCATCTTTATCTGATTATAACCTGAGAACCCGTCCATGAAGGATAACAGAGCATGATCGGCGGTGCTATCTACCAGGATATCTATGTGTGGCAACGGGAAATCATCTTTAGGACACGCCTTATTCAATCTCGGAAGTCCATGCACATTCTCACATTCCCATCTTTCTTAGGCACTGGCACAATGTTAGCTAACCACTCGGAGTATTCCACTACTTGGAGAAATCCAGCGTTCATCTGTTTTACTACTTCATCCTTGATTTTCAGGGCCCACTCTGGCTTCATTCTTCTTAATTTCTACTTCACCGGCTTAATCCCCAGATTAGTAGGGATAAAGTGTTGTACTATGTCGGTGTCTATTCCTGGCATATCCTTGTACGACCATGCAAATACTTCTATGTTTTCTCTCAACAATCCTACCAACTTTTCTTGTTCTTGTGGTGACAGAGTTGCCCCAATGTTAATTATTTTAGGCGATTCATCGGATCCTAAATTAACTGATATTAATTCATCTACATTGGGTCGAGCATGTTCCATTTCCCTTCGTTGTTCAAACTCAGGGGGAACACCCTCTCTAGGATCTATATTCATGCCATATATACTCATTAAAGACAGAAGAGATAAACTGCAAATGCAAAGAATGAAGAAAAATGAATACTTTATTAATCGTGAAGAAAGAAGAATAACAAAAACTAAGCTATCATTCGCCTCTTAACAAAGGAGGGATGATTTTATTGAAAAAGGAAAAACAAGAGTCCTATTCTATGATCTTATGGAAAGAAAGTATAGAAATCCTACAAGATATCATCTGATGGTAGTGAATCTTCCACGACTGAGTCTTCAACTCGAGGCTCATACCAAGGCTCCAATTGTTCAATGGATTGGAGGTTTTTTCAATGAGGTGAATAAGATCGGGTTTACGAACATGCTCTTCGATGTAGGCGATCTCTTTGAACATAGCCCCTATGGCGACTTCATCCATATGGTCGACCCAGTTAAACTCTGCATGCTTTTCGGCTGTGAGGGTAGTTGGAGTGAGAGGTAATGGTGTGTTGAAGAAGATTTCGAACCCAGGAATTCTAGCTTTCTAATCTTCAAGGTAAATAGGCTCGGGGAACCCACAATAAGGGAAATCATCCCCTTCTTTGACAAAAGCCCCATTCAAAGTGGGCCGATAAGGTTTCAAAGTGAGGTTAGGGACTCATCCTTCTTCTTTGGCCAACTGTCTTTCTCTTCTTTTCTATGCCATCTCTTTTCTGTCAATTTTGGTACTTTGATAACCCAATCCGAAAGGGTAGATTGCTGAGGGGTACTCTATAGAATCAGGCGTGCCTTGATGACGACGACCTAAGCCCATTCCTGGAAAGAAGCCCATATTCTTCATGATCTGACCTACTTGCATGTTCCCATATGGACTACAGTCTAGCACTATCTTCTCTTTACATCCTGGTTCAACCTCTACACACTGTATGTATTCAAAGCCTGTCAATGGTACTTCTTCGATCTCTAGCTTGATCTCACATATAGGTACACGGGTAGGAATGATCTCAGAATCTCCTTTCAATATCACTACTGAACCTTTGTAGGGGAACTTAACCTTTTGATGGAGGAAAGAAGGCACAGCCCCAATTGAATGGATCCAAGGCCTACCAAGTAGAAGATTGAAACAAGCAGGGACGTCTAGCACTTGGAAATCAACTTGGAACTCTACAGGCCCAATAGCTAGAGATAAAGTGACCATGCCCACTACTTCTCTTCGAGTATTGTCGTATGCTCTCACAGTTTGCCCTGACGGTTTGAATTCTGACTGTTCGATACCCAAGGAAGTGGCGGTGCTGAGGGGACACACATTCAAGGCTGACCCATTATCTATCAATACTGTAGGAATTCTCTTGCCCATAGTATCTACCGTGACATACAAAGCTTGCAAATGATGAGGTCCTTTCTTCGGAAGGTCTGACTCTGTGAAGGATATTGACTGCCCATGCTGAATTGGACTGACCAGACTGACTAAACCCTCGAGTGAAGTATCGATGGGAATCTGAACTTGGTTGAGTAGTCTGAGTACTGTCTGCCTGTGCTTTTAAGAGGCCATTAAAAGTCCCCAGATGGTGATGTTGGCTTGAGTACGCTTGAGCTATTTCAGTATCTCTTCCTCTTCCTCTTCCTCTTGAACTTCAGTGCGTTGAGATCTTTCTAACTCTCCCAAAGGATTGTCGGATTCCAAGTTGGCGGGCTTAAAATGATGACCTTCTCTAGTGACATGCTTAACATCTTCCTCATCACTGACCCAAATATTTGCTATCTCCTCGGGTGTGTTCATCAAATCTTCCCACTCTATGATATCAATCTCATTCTCTGACCCATCATCTATGGTAGACTCGGCGAAAGTCGAACTTGATCCGAAATTCTGGGTGACCCATGGTTGCCTTAGATAGATGGTTCGGTGATGGGTGTCCCCATTCATATGGATGACCTTGGTTGTGAAATACTTCTTGAGGATACTCTGGCTAGCTTTCTCAAAACATGTGAGGTTTGGATCTTCGGGTTCAACCTGAGCCACAGGAATGTCTTCTTTAAGTGAGTCAGGGTCATCACCCCAACCAGAAGGAGCAACGGGTTCTTCAAATGTAGATTTTTCAAAGGTGGGCTTCTCCATCTTAGGGTAAAGGACATAGAAGTCGAACTTCCCACTAGGTTCCCCTAACAGGCCTACTTCGAGATCTCCGGCCTCATATCTTTTTCGCAATTCCCATTGGCTAGTTCCAGTCTTGGAAAAGGCTTTCTTGGTTCTACCATTAGATCTAATGGGTTCAATCTTTGTCATCTCAACTTCACAAGATTTTTCAGGGCAGAGAACATAGAAACTAAACCTCCCCTTTCTTTCTGTCAATAAAACTACACAAGGATCTCTTGCTTCAAACCTTTCTTTGAGAGCCCACTGACTAGTACCATTCTTTGACGACTGATCCACTTTGCAAGGCTTGGGAAGCCTATTCGAACTAAAACCCGGGAATGTTTTCTCAAACTGTCTCCATGAACGATAAAGTCCTCTTGGGCTAGTGAAGGGTTGAGGGATTTCAATCAGACCTTGATCAATGAACCCTTGTACTATATTCCGCAATGTATCACATGATTCCGTGTCATGGCTATGGGTGGCATGGTATTGGCAATAAAGCTTTTTGGATCTTGGCTTGTACGGGGTGATGAGCCCACGGGCTTGACAGTGATGAAACATTTCAGTTATGGAAGTATGGAATGAAGGGTGAGGGAGGATAGGCTCACAGTGGACATAAGAGTTGGCGTGGATAACATTGATATTAGCTGGTAGTGGGACTGCATGGGTAGGAAGTGGATTTTGGGTAACATTGGGTTGAGAAGGTGGGGAAATGGTTTTATTGTCTATGAGGTCTTGGACTTCATGGCGGAGACGGAAGCAATGGTTGGTAGTATGGCCTTTGGATTGATGGAAATGACAGTATTCATTTTCATTATAGTTCTTGGGTAATGGGTTGGGTGTAGGTCTGGGTTCAAGAGGTTGGAGCAGGCCTCGAGCTTTTAACTTCTCAAAGACTTTTTCCAATGGCATATAGAGCTCGGTGAATTTTCTGGATGGTTTATTTCCTAAGGAAAAGGGTTGGGTAAATGGAGTAGGCTGAGATATGGCATTGACTTCGGTAGCCTTCCCATTGATGACAGGTAGGCGGTTCTTGTAGGGTTCATCAGTTCGAAGAGCCCCATCGGCTAGAGCGTCCTCTACTTGGGTACCGGCAGCGACTAGAGCTCGGAAATTTGGGAGATATTGGAAGAACATGTGTTTGTGATACACTGGGAGCAAGTTCTTCACTATCATGCGGATTTGTTCTTCTTCCTCAGGACGGTTAGCCATTTTAGAAGCCTTGGCTCTCTAGCGGGTGAGAAAGGCCGAGAAAGTTTCCCTCGATTCCTATTTAGTAGTCTCCAAGTCCCTCCTAGTGATATCAACTTCTGTGTTGTACCGGTAATGATTACTGAACTCAGTGCATACATCTTCTCATGTCTTCATTCTATACTCATCTAGTGACAGAAACCACTTCAGAGCGGATCCAGCCAGTGTCTCATGGAATATTTGGGCTAGCAGGTCATCATCAGCCCCTCGTGGGTGCATGGCTCTCACATACATCTTCAAATGGGTCTTAGGACAACCCATTCCATCAAACTTCTCTAACTCGGGCATTCTGAAATGAGTGGGCATACGGGCCTTGGGGAACAGAGACAATGAAGACATGTCCACCAGATCATCAGACTTCCGAATACCTTTCAAGGCTTTTTTCAGGGCTTCCACCTTACTACTCAACAGTATGGGCTCAGTGGAAAAGAAAGCGGGGGTCTTGGGCTTAGACTCTTTTTCCAGATCAACAGGCTGAACAAATTCTGCACAGGGCCTAGTGGGTTCAGTGATTGTTTTAGGCCTAAGGAAACATTCCTCTTCATCAACATTCTCAAACAAGGGATTAGTACAGACTCGCATCTTATCTTTCTCTTCTTTCAGGCGAACTAACTCTTGAACCACAATTTAAGAGTGCCTCAATCTTCTCATCAGTCGTCTTTCCACTGTTTCCAATGGCAGTAGGGGTATGATCCTCATTACTAGACATCTTTGAATCAACAGGTAGACCCTTAAATAACCGACCGCTAGAATCACGACGCCAAGCCAGAATGCTGGGAAAATGAAAAGGTTTGAATCAACTAAGAGCTTCTAGTGTGAAAAAGGATGAATAAGGATAATCTCACATGCTCACAAAAGTTTAGGCCTAAAGCCTACAGATCAACCTTCTTATTTTATGAAAAATAGGCCTAAGGCCTGAGTACGAATCTCATTCTTACAGCTCACAGCTTACATCTCAATCTTACCACAGGCTTATATCTTCTGACATGGGCCTAAATCCCACATCCTAAACTCACAGCGGATCAAACTCTTGTATCCACAGGACATGGGCCTAAAGCCCAGTCTCATATCTCACGTCTCACGTCTCACGTCTTCTCCTAAGACTCATAAATCAATACCACAATTCGGGCAGCATAACACTACAACAGGCCTAAGCTCATGAACCTATAGGGTAATAGCCTTCATTAGGTACCTTGACTCTTTGAGAATACATCCCTTAAGAGTTTAGGTCATTTCATAAAGGTTTAGTCCTACAGATCCAGGTCCTAGTGGTTCTACACATTTCACAATCATGGCTTAAACAAAATCGGGGGTAAAATCCGGCGGCATAACATTACAATAATGTGCTTAAAAATGACGTAGGGTATGTGTCCTACAGAGACAGTCTATATGGACTAATGCAAAGGGTAGGATAAGTGTCTTTTACTCGCTCGGTCCAATCGATATACCTAACCACATGTGACATCAGGAATGCCGCGTGGGTCCAACAGTACGTGATTGGTCCGTTTGATATACCCGATGGTACTTGGCAAGAAGGGTGATGGCTTTCGCATACATGCCCGAGAGTCAAAGAAATCGGGCCCAGGGCTAGGCTCATCGTTGGCTTTAACATACAACGTCCAAAACATGCAGAGTCAATGCGCACACAATGCAGAATTCAAAGTCAAACAATCATGCAAATGCCAGTGGTTGATTTTATTAAATTAAGAAATTGAAAAGCCCAAAAATAATTAATTAGAGTTTAGCCCTCGACATCTCCAGCGGAGTCGCCAGTTTGTGAACCAGCCAACCTGGATCGGGAGGCCTCTCGTTCACTCTTGGGGTGTGTCTATCTTGAGTGGATTGTGGATGATGTTTATCCGTCTCGATTTATCCTTCTCTATTATACTTCTCTATTATCCACGTTTATCCTTATCTATTATCCACTCAAGATTGGTTTTTTGAAAAAGGGATGAGAGTTTGTAAAAAACTGGGAGTCACCACCTTATTTTTAGGGACCAAGGAAACCACAAAAAGAGTTTTATTTTCAATAAAGCATTGACTCCATATTTTAAGGAAAAGCTTGGTCTTCGAATCAAAGTTGGATTCGGGGGCTAGGTTACGAAGTAGGAAGGTTCCAAGGAACTCCTTGTAGGCACCCACTTCGCCCTAATTAAAGGTCTCCTAATTACTATTGGGCTTTATCAAAATCTTATCATAGGTACTAAGCCCACACTTCAAACTCACCTTCCATCCAAAGAGTATGGGCCTAAAGCCCACACTTCAAACTCACCTAAGGCCTATAAACGGACATCACTATTCGGACAGCATAACACTACCACGGGCCTAAGTCCAAGGATATGTAGGGTACTAAGCCTTCATCAAGTACCTTAACTCTTTGGAGACACTTCCCTTAAGAATTTAAGGCATTTCATAAGGTCTAGACCTACAATCCCTGGTCCTAGTGGTTCTACACACTTCACAATCAAGGCTCGGACAAAACCGGGGGGTCAATTCGGCAGCATAACATTACAATAATGTGCCAAAAAGTGATGTAGGGTATGTGTCCTACAGAGACAGTCTATATGGACTAATGCAAAGGGTAGGCTGAGTGTCCCTTACTCGCTTGGTCCAATGATATACCTAACCACATGTGACATCAGGAATGCCGCGTGGGTCCAACAGTACGTGATTGGTCCATTTAATATACCCGAGGGTACATGGCAAGAGGAGTGATGGCTTTCGCATACATGGAACCCAAGAGTCAAAGAAACCGGGCCCAGGGCTAGGCTCATCGTTGGCTTTAGCATACAACGTCCTAAACATGCAGAGTCAATGCGCACACAATGCAGAATTCAAAGTCAAACAATCATGCAAATGCTAGTGGTTGATTTTATTAAATTAAGATATTGAAAAGCCCAAAATAATTAATTGGAGTTTAGCCCTCGACATCCCCAGCGGAGTCACCAATCTGTGAACCAGCCAACCTGATCGGGAGGCCTCTCGTTCACTTTGGGGGTGTTCTTGAGTGGATTGTGGATGATGTTTATCCGTCTCGATTTATCCTTCTCTATTATCCTTCTCTATTATCCACATATATCCTTCTCTATTATCCACTCGAGATTGGGTTTTGAAAAGAGGATAAAAGTTTGTAAAAAATTGGGAGTCGCCACCTTATTTTTAGGGAACAAGGAACCACAAAAAGATTTTTATTTTCAATAAAACATTGACTCCATATTTTAAGGAAAAGCTTGGTCTTCGAATCAAAGTTGGATTCGGGGGCTAGGTTACGAAGTGGGAAGGTTCCAAGGACCTCCTTGTAGGCACCCACCTCGCCCTAATTAAAGGTCTCCTAATTACTATTGGGCTTTATCAAAATCTTATCATATCAATCCTATTTATCTAATCAACCATTGAAAATAGTGTAGATAATACTAGATAATAGATAATAATAAAATAAAAAAGAAATCAAAGAAATCCTAAAAACCTTAGGAAACTAGAGTCATCCTAAGATTGGACTTGCACCTTATTGATTGCCTACGTACCTTACCAATTACTTGATAAGGATCAAAGTCCACGTAGTTCGATTCACCCTAGGACTCTCCTATTGTAATGAACTACATCATTTAAAAGTGTTCGACTTTATCTAAGATACTATCTTCAAGAGTTTTTATCCATTCAAAATTACTTTTCAAAATTATTTGATAATTAAAAGATTTCCAGTACGTTTAGGATTTTTAAAAGATATAACTTATCTTCTAGAAGTAAACCTCAATTTAAACTTCCTTTTTCAAAATCAACATTATCCATGGAATTTCATTCCAAAATCATTTCTTTTTCAAAGAAATTATTTCTAATATAAACTCTTTTAAAAGATTCCTATCTCATGAAAGCACCATTTAATAAATCAATTTTTAATAAAAATCATTTTTTCAAAATCTCTCTTGAAGATAGACTCTTAGACTCAATCAATTACTTGAATTTGAATATAGTCCTTACAACAAAGGACAGTCCTAGGAAAGGTCAAGTGACCTTCCTAAACCTAGGGTCTCTATCTAATCCTAAGTTAATCTAAAATCCTAAATACTAATAATAATGCATGCTTAAAATTAAATAAACAAACATAATATTAACCCTACAATGCATGAAAAAATGCCCTAAATGCATGCTAATTTAACTACGTGAACCTAGGCATATTTCTAAGTTAAATTTGGCCTTAAAAATGATTTTTAGAAGTGATTTAGAGATATAAATAAATCTAGACAGATTTAAATATAATCTTTAAATCACTTTAAAAAACCTTAAAAAAAATAAGAAAAATGTGACAATGCCCTAGCATGCATCCTACATGAATATACTACAAGACTACATGAAGAAATTATGTAAAAATAGGCTTAATAATAATGATTAGGCCACTCTAAAGTATACATTCAAATCTGGACAGATTTGAATATATGCTTTAAATGTCTTAAAAATCAATATTAATCCATGAAAAATTACAAACAAATGTCCTAATATGCATACTAACATATTAAACTAAAAACTATACAAAACAATAACTTTAGCTAAACACAAGGGGAGAAACTCACCTTTGCAAGTTCCCTCGAACACATTTCATATCATTCCATATTTCAAATAATAATGAAGAAAAGAGAAGTAGAATAAACCAAAATATGAATGCATGTTATTCATAAACTCATATAAAAGAATACTCAAACTTTTATCTAAACATACATTCTTATGTGAAAACATGAAATCACATAGACAAAAACTAATTCCTAGTATGCATTCTAAACATGAAATGAATCCTAAACATGCTCCTAACAATCAAACAATAGCTAATATATTAAAACAAAACTAAAGACTCAAAACCCTAAACATACAATATACTTTATGAACCAAACACACAATATGGACTCAAAACAGAAAAACATGCAT
>JAESVK010000050.1:1870634-1895192 GCA_017140935.1 Hamamelis virginiana | reverse complement strand
AACATACAATATACTTTATGAACCAAACACACAATATGGACTCAAAACAGAAAAACATGCATCTATATTAAACAAGCATTAAACCAAATCTATTCTACATCATTCACTCTTATTCCTAACCATTAATACTTGAACTTAATATGATTCCTAAAACATAAAAGAAGAAAAAGAAGACTAACATATATAAACTACCCAAAAATCCCTAAAATTAAACTATGTTATGCAAAAACCCACTACAAGAATAATGGTGTGTTTAAACATACCTTTAGCCTCCTTCTTCCTTGCTCTAAGAACTCTTCTTTAACCTCCAATGGCTCTATATTTCGTGGCTAAGGTTGCTAGTGGCTGCTACAAGTGCTCCAAGTCTCCCAAGATCAAAAACTTGCCTCCAACCTAATCCCTAAGTGATGTATATATAGGAAAAGGCTTCAAATATATCAATGGATGTCATTAAAACCCTAAGAAGTGATCTAAGGGTCTCAAATCAGTCTTCCAAGGTCTCTAAGGTCGTGCCAAGTGTCCCAAGCTGAGCTAGATAACCAGGAAGAGTCCCAAAGCATCCAAACTTTCAAAAAATCAAAATTGGGCGAATCTGGGCATTGGGCATGGATGACCATCCACCCTAGGATGGTCGACCATCCAGCTTGGACGGCCAACCGTCCATTGAGGGATGGTCATCGATCCCTCAGCCCAATTTTGCCCTATCTCGACCCGTCTCAGCTGTTTTCGGCTTTCCAGGCCCGTTTCAAGTCCAAATTTGACGATTCAAGCGCCAAAACGATCGCAATTCGATTCTCCATGTTTCTAGAAGAGTTTGAGGATGAAAAACCTTAACTAAAGTCAAGGGGTTGAGAGAAACCAAGCCGATTAGCTGTTTTGGGCCTATCGGGCCCTTTTAGGGTTTTGAAATTTGCTAACCGATTGCTTTCGAAATCATTTCTTCTTCTTAAAACAAGTTTTAAAATTTTTAGGAAAGTGTTTTGAAGGCTTTGAAGGCTTTGGTTTGATAAAAATATCGAATCCCAGTCACTTCCGGTCGAAACCCTAATCTGGGCTTTGAAAAAGCCTTTCGAGCCTTTTGAGCCAAATATGAGCCAGAAGGCCCCATAGATCTTGCCATTGATCAACTTAGCTACCAAATACACTTCAAATATCTATCCCAAAGTCTTGAGACCATTCAAGACAAGATCGACAGTCATTCAAGGCTTTTGTGATTCAAAGGACAAAATTGCCCTTGAGTCACAAAAGGCCTTGTTTTCTATCAAGCCTGGCTCGGATTGTCATAGAGTTTTGCAGGGATGTTCCTAGACTCTCTAAAAACCTAATGCAAAAAGAACCGACTCAATATGACCTAAAAACCTACATGTGATAATAACCTCTACCTAACTACTCACAAAGGGTAAAACTGGGAATTTAGGGTTTTGATACCCTATTTCACCTCAAATCAAAGGCAACCATTCATGACCATACTCATGGTAAAAAATGGATGTCTACAACCGCATGTGGCTTTTTAGATAACGGCCATTAATTGGCCGATCATGTATATTTGCATCTAAATCTTGCAGGTGGTTTGCTCAGCCTTTTAATACTTTAAAAATTTTAAAAGGCCCTTCCCAATTTGGGGACCATTTTTCAAATTCGGCGCTTTTGGTACCAATCAGTAAAATGACTTTCCAGACTAAGTCATTCTCATTAAAAGTTTTTGGCCGAACTTTTTTGTTATAAGTTCTAGCGACCTTATCCTTTTGTGCTTTTAAATGATCAAGTGTTGTAAGCCTTAATTCATCAAGGTCTTCAAGTTTGGTCATCATGGCATCAAAATAGTCTTGGTTTAGTAAACAATTTTGTTGTGTCACTCTCATTGACCGAACTGTTATTTCCATAGGTAGAACAACATCATGACCGTAGGTTAGTTCGAAAGGAATTACTCCTGTACTTCCTCTCTTGGAATTTCTATAGGCCCACAATGCCTCAAATAAGAACTCATGCCATACCCTTGGGTTGTCTTCCACCATTTTTTCAATATTGAGTTTCAAAATCTTGTTGGTGGATTCGGCCTGTCCATTGGCCTGAGCGTAATAAGGTGTGTAATGTATTATTTCAAAACCATATTCTTTTGCAAAAGCCATTACTTCACTTCCAGTAAAGACCGATCCTTGATCAGTCGTGATCGTTTGTGGAAGGCCGAATCTATGGATAATGTTTTCTTTAAGGCATTTTATTACTTCGGTCTGTGTAACCGTTTTTAAAGAAATAGCCTCAACCCATTTCGTAAAATAATTAGTGGCTACTAATATAAATGCATGTTTTTTCGTCGATAGTGGAAAATTTTTTCCTATTATATCAATGGCCCATCCTCTAAATGGCCAAGGTTTCACAATGGGGTGCTGTGGAACTACAGGCACATGTTGGATTGGGCCATATCTTTGACATGCTTGACATCCTTTAGCGTATTTTAAACATTCTTTAAACGAATTCGGCCAAAAATAACCGTACCGTCTTATTAACCACCTCATTTTTATGTCGGCTTGGAGTGCACCACATATTCCTTCATGGACTTCGGCCATTACTCGCATTACTTTTTCTTGTGGTATGCAAAGTAATAATAGGCCGTCTGGGCTTCTTTTATATAATTCGTCATCTAAAAGGACGAATTTCAATGAGAATCTTCGAATTTTAATATCGGTCTCTTTGGTTGGATTTTTTAAAATATTTAATGATAAGAAATCTCCAATCATTTTAAGTGATATCTAAAGTCATTATCTCCTGATTGATCAAAAATAAAACTGACGATTCAATCCTTTTTTCAATTGTGACCACTTTTTTAAGTATCCCTAATGGAATTTTAAGACCTGACGTAATTTGGGCCATTTCATTGGCCTCGTTATTTTTGTTCCTTGGGATAAACTGCATTTCGACCTCCAAAAATTGGTCAAATAATTCCTTGGCCTTGTAATAATATTTAATTAAGGCCTCACTCAGGCATTTATATTTCCCCGTTAATTGTTTAATAAAAAGTTGGGAGTCACCTTTAATTTTTATAGCTAATACCCCCAAGCTTAATAAAATTTCCAAACTGATAATTAACACTTCGTATTCGGCCTGATTATTCGAACATTCAAAATCTAATTTAAAGGAAAAACAAGTTACCTTTTTTGTAGGGGAAATGATAATAATCCCCGCTTCGGCACTTCCTTCCGTTATTGAGCCATCAAATGCAAGAGTCCAAGGTGCTATTCCGATATTACCTATCTCAATAGTAGGAAAAATTTTAGATTCGAGGTTAGTATTAGGGTGATCGGCCAAGAAATCGGCCAATGCCTGGCCCTTTATAGCTTTTTATGGAACATAAATTAGGTTAAATTCAATTAACACTAAAGTCCACTTGGCGATGCTTCCCCTCACAATCGGTCTGGTAAGCAAATATTTTATAACATCAGTATGAGAAATAACGTAAACTTCAAAAGGGATCATATAATACCGAAGTTTAATACATGCAAAATATAATGAAAAACATAATTTTTCGACCGAACTGTACTTTATTTCTAGATTATTCAGCGATTTGCTTAAATAAAACACGGCCTGCTCGTATCCTACGTTTTTGTTTTGGGCTAACATTACACCCAATGAGCTTTCAGAGGCCGATATATATAATTTGAGGGGCTTCCCTTTTATTGGCGGCATTAAAATCGGTGGTTTACATAAGTACTCTTTTACTTTCTTGAAGGCTTCTTGATGATGCCTCTCCCATCTGAAGTCGTCTTCTGACCGAATCTTAAAAAGAGGCGAGAACGCTTTTGTTTTGCCTGCACAATTAGAGATGAAACGGCGCAAAAAGTTAATTTGGCCGAGGACTCTTTGTAATTCTTTCTTATTCATTGATGGTTTAGCATTCTGAGTGGCTTTTGTTTTGTTGATATCGACCTCAATACCCTTTTGATGGACTAGAAATCCTAAAAAATTACCGGCTGAAACGCCGAATGCACATTTTAAGGGATTCATTCTTAGCTTGTGTTCTCTCATTTTTTTCAAAAGATTGCTTTAAATGAAATAAATGCATCTCTGTGCTGGTCGATTAAACCACAACATCATCAACATAAACTTCCATAAATTTCCCAATGAAATCATGGAAAATAACATCCATTGCCTTTTGATAAGTCGATCCAGCATTAATTAAGCCAAAAGGCATGACTATCCATTCAAATATGCCTATGTTACCTGGACATCTAAAAGCGATCTTGGGTATATCTTTTTCGGCTATAAATGCCTGATTATAGCCGGAATGGCCGTCCATAAAGGATAGCATTTGATATCATGTGACCGAATCTATAAGCATATCAACTACTGGCATAGGGTATTCATCTTTTGGAGATGCCTAATTAAGGTCTCTGAAGTCGATACATACTCTAAGTTTTCCATTTTTCTTTATTACTGGGACAATATTGGAAATTCAGTCCGCGTATTGTGCAGGCCGAATGAACTTGGCCTTGAGTAATCTATCGATTTCTTCTTTGACCTTTGAATGGATTTGTGGGGCCATTCTTCTTGGTGGTTGCTTATATGGCCTAAATCTTTTTTTGATTGGCAACTTGTGCTCAACTAAAGATCGATCGAGGCCTGGCATTTCATCATAACCCCAGGCAAACCAATCTTTATATTCACTTAACAAGTCAATAAATAGAATTTTATCTTTTTCAAGTCGACTCTGACTAATATAAATCGGCCTATTCTCCCCTAAAAAGACTTCTTGTAATGGGTCTTTGACTTCAGCCATTTCACCATTTAACTTTTTTGGCTCAAGATTAAGGTCTTGCCATGTAATTTCATCAATGTTTTCATCAACACAATCAGCTAAATTAGCCGTGGTATTTCTGATGACTTCATCTGTTACGATTCGGTCAAGTATGTTGTAACCCTGGCCAAAGTTTCTGTACACTTTTCCTTTGACGTATGATTCATAAACATTTATTCAAAAGAATCAGTTAGGCTTCCTTCCTCCAGAGAGGAGGTAGCGACTTTCGTAGGTCGGCCATATTTGTCCATGCCTGAGAATCGTAACGGCATGGCTCCAAAGTTGTATAATTTGGATTCAACGATGTTGGTTGTGATAGGGAAAGGATTACTATCAGCCTAAATAAATTCGGCCTTAGAATCTTGCCACATTATCAAGATTTGGTGTAAGGAAGAAGGGACACATATGTTGGCATGTATCCAATCCCTTCCTAGCAAAGCATTGTAGTTGGCTTCTGAGTCCATTACAAAAAATGCTGTCAACTTAGTCGTACTGCCAACCGTTACCTCAATAGGTGTTATTCCTAAAGGCTGTACTGGGCTACCAGTAAAACTAGCTAGTGAAATTTCGACCGGTAAAAGATTGGTCTCAGTTTTTTCTAACCTTTTGAATACAGAAGTTGGCAAAATATTGACCGACGCTCCATTATCAATTAGGACTTTAGAAATCGGTCTTCCATTAAAATTAGCTTTTATATATAATGGTCGAAGGTGTTTGGCTATGTTACTTGCTGGTTTTAGAAAGCAAATCCCATCGCAAGTTGTTCCTAACGGTTGTTTGATCAGTAATTTAGACCGATCATCTGTTGAGGATAAACAGATAGCTAATCTCCCATCTAATTTGATATCTATATCACCTTCTAAATATTTTAGTTGGTCATCCTCAGCAAGAAATTCAGAAGGGGGAGTGAAAACCATATTTACCTAGGCTTCGGTTGGTAAAGTCCCAAATTGGATGAATTTTTCTTTTTCTCCATGCTACTGCTCCGAGTTGGCATTTTCTTTATGTTCTCCTTGTAGCTTTTCTAGGCTTTTCTCTTCTTTGGTGTCATTAGCCCGTATCCATTTATTTTGGCCGATACGTATTCCTCCAGTTTGTGCCAAGATTTGCTTTCTCTGTTTGGCGAACCTCCGTTGCGCACGTCTCAGCTGTGTTTTGGTTAGTTCGGCCTCCTGATGTTGAGGGAACTTGCGATGCTTTACTTGGAGCCATCTATTAGGTTGCGTCTGAGGTGGCTTAACCATCCTTGCTCGAGAAGATATTTCGATCTTGGTTTCGGGAGATGGTTGTTTCTCTTTTCCACCTTTGACTACCCATGCTTGAGGAGACTTTTCGGTCTTCGTCTTTGGAGATGGTAGTTTCCCTCTTTCGGTGTTGCTGTTCGATCCAGCCTCTTCTATTTTCAAATCATTCCTTATGGAAATTTGAAAACCCATGCCTCATGGACTGAAAATCTTTTTAACTTTTCTAGAGCCAATGACTTCTTTTTGTTTTTCAGCTTGGAATTCGTAATTTGGCCTATAATTTCCAATCTGTGACCTGTGGCGTTTATTTTCAATGATTGTACGCTCAACACTATTAGTACCACTGGTGAAACGTCTCTGCTCTTTCGGCTTTGCTAATTCCGCGAAACACTTCCCACATTGGACTGAGTGTCCATTGATCGAACTAAACTAGTGAAGAGACTGTTTCGACCATTTCCTGTATTTATGGAAAGTGCCTGAAAAAGCGTAATCCTATGGATTTGGCTCTATCCTGGAGATGGTAAACTTTTGCATGACCAACTTTTCTGCTGATTCGACATTTGTTTGATCAGGTGATGTTAGTTTTCCTTTCTCTTTGGCCGATTCCGGAGTTGGTGGAACGGCCATTTCTTTGTTTGAATCATGCATATACAACATGTTAACTGAAAATTCGGCAGGAAAAGGATCATCTTCATCTATTATATTAACTGCTTTATCGGTCTCACCAAACTTCAACTTTTGGTCACCGATAGACTTTTGAATTGCATCTCTTAGGACAATACAATTATTTGTATTATGTGACCATAGATCATGCCATTTGCAATACTTTTTATTTTTGATTTCTTCTCTTAATGGTATGATGTGACCTTCAGGCAATTTTATCTGTCTATCTTTGAGCAAGAAATCAAAGATCTGTTCAGTTTTTGTCACATCAAAATCATATTTTCTTTCTTTAAAATTATTGTTGTTCGGCCTTCTCTGACCATTCGATTTTGGTTCTGTGACTTCTGGCTTAGCCCTTACTAGGGCCTTGCATAAATATGGCCGATTTAATGTTAATTCGGCAAATGCAATTTCATTTTCCGGGTTTTCCTCGTCCTCATTTGTGATTTCAAGATAACCCGTATCCCTGTTTTGATTTCTATAGTATATTCCTCTGAAGGATATCTTTTTCTGGTTTTCTTCCTCTAGAATCCTTTTGTATCTAGAGACTGCTGATAGAAGTTGACCGAGGTCGATAAATTCTTGACCTACAAACCTTTTTCTATTCTCTATATTGAGACCACCCATTACCATTTTTACAGAGTCAGACTATGATAAGGTGGTTTTGCATTTGTTTTCAGCAGTCCGAAATCTAGAGATAAATATTTCTATTTTCTTTCCTGGTTCTTGATACATCCGAGCCAAATCTCCGACCGTAACTTCGGCCTCTGCTCTATAAAACCTGAGGTGGAATATTCGTTCCAACTCTTGCCACATTGTTATTGATCCTGGTGGCAGGTTTATGTACCAATCAAAGGCTGAACCAGTTAGGAAATTAGAAAAAAGCCTTAGCTTAAGAAAACTATTGGCCGCTGTTATTCCACACTGGGTGGTGAATCGGCCAACATGCTCATAGGTGGATTGCTTGTTATCCCCAGAAAACAATGAAAAATCTGGAACTTTATATTGTCTAGGAAACTCATATAATTGGTCAATATAGTATGGGTAAGGTTTGCTATATGCAGTCCTAATGTTAGGGCCACATAGACCTCCGACTTGTTCCCTAATTATTTCGGCCGCATCATCTCGGTTGAGATAAGGCCGATTTAGGTGACCAGGCTCAAACATATTTCCCCCCATCTGGTTTCCTAAGGGATATTCGGCCATATTTTGTCCCAAACTATGTTGGTCGTATATAGGATGGACAGGAGGTGCGAGTATAGAATTATATAGTGTTTGGACCTGAGGATACCCCTGTAGGTATTGTCCACAACTCTCCATAGGTCCCATTGGGAAGTTTGGAACTTGAGAATTGAAATGCAGTTGCCCCCCCAGTATTGGTCATTTGAGTTTGGCCAAACACTTGTTGCCCCCCGGGTATAGGGGAATGTGTAACATTGGTCTGTGTATAGTTCATGGGAATTTCATTTGTCCCACTTGGGCCAACGTTTGGTCTATATATGGGGTTAGTATAAGTAGTCTGTACGGGTGTACCAGAGATTTGGTTTTGGTTTATGCTACCCATTTGACTAACTGGTTCAAAGTTTCCATTCGGCCTTTGTTGTATTCTAACCTGGCCATATTGAAAACCCTGGTTTTCCGTTGGGTCCGGATTGCGGCCTCTATTTCTAATACTTAAGACCGAATCTTGATTTATTGTTGGACCGAGTTTCTCCGTCATAAAGTCCATGACCCTGTCCATATTTATTCTCAAACCGTTGGCCACCATTTGATTAGACTCTGTAAAAGTCTTTAATATATTGGTCATTTGAGACATTATGGCTTGGCTTTGTTCATGTATTCTTTCATCGAAATGCATTCTGCATACGGCCAACACGTTGTTAGCCAAAGCTTGTTCTTGAGTTTCTCTAAATTCCTCAACACTGGTTGGAGGACTAATGACAGTATCTTCTGGTGAGTCGGATACTTCTATATTTTCTTTAGCTTTATCTTTCGTATTATCTTTCTTAGGAGCCATATGAATAAATTGTTTTTAACACTTGGGTCCCACCGGCCGTGCCAAAAATGTCGGCAACAAACTGGTTTTTTATGAAATATGTATGTGAGTCGCAGGCGTGCCAACTACAAATGATCAAACAATTGTAGGTTCTCCTTGCCTTGAAGCCTCAAGAACTTTTGCAGTATTAAATACAGGATATATATAAATGGAATATAATAAACTCAAAAACAAATACGTACCATATGTTGGCTTTGCACAAATTTGTTAACTGAGCTTCGAATGAACTAAACAGAGAATGTTCTATGACCAAACCGGAGCTTGGATTCATTGATTACACAGTAATTTACTCCTAAGAAATATGAAGAGCAACTAGAAAAGACTAAGGAAACTGAGATAAAAAATTTGAAAACTGATGCTTGTAATTGATCGTGGATCCCCTGTGCTTCTGTCTCCTCTAGCTTTTATAGAGGCTGACGTTTTATCTTTGTAGCTACTTCCACGTGTCGATTTCTATTTGGCCAAGTATTATAATTGTTCCTCATTTCATGATGTTAGTTGAGATCGAGAGCAGAGGTATATCTTCCATATTCTTGACCTGGTCTTCTTATATGATCGTGCCTTGAGTTTCGTACCAGATGCTGCCACGTTCCTCATATCTTTTTTCAAATGTTAACACGTGTCTTTTGGTTACTTGACCATCTGATTTAGTTCCTGATTTTATGGCAATCTGGTAGTCAACATTCTGGCCATGTCTGGTTGATGATGGTATATTGGTGCGGCCTTTCAATGATCGATTATTCGTAGGCCAAATATATATGTAACTGGAAGAAGTTACTCTCTTTCTATTTTTCTATCACTCTATTTTTATAAAGTTCGGCCTAATAAATCATGGCCGATTTTTTAATGTGACAACAACTCCACAAGAGTAATATTTTATCTTCTTTCCATTAAACACTTAATTTTAATATTCAAGTATTCGAATCAGATATCATCGTCTCATAACTGGAGGAAAATACGTCTCGTATATTTAACCAGCTATATATAAAGTCAGTCTCATATATTTGATCATTTTGATCCTAACGAAATTCAACTAGCCTAAAATTAAAACATGATATATTAATTGTTTGGAATGTTTCAATAGAATTTGACATACAATCCCCTTAATTCTTTTCTAAATATTGTATACTTAATTCTTTTCCAACGGATCATTATTAAAATTTGATAGATTGAAAAAGTAATCATATAGCCTAAAATTTAAGCATGTTATATTAATTGTTGCTATGTTTCATTAAAAATCTAACTGATTGAACAAAAGGTTAATGGCGTTTTTTTGTGCTAAAAATAAATAAAATAGAGTATAAGACACATAAATAAACATTTAAAGAATGAAAAATAATAATAATAAATATTGGATATGTTGAATTTTTATGCAAAAATTTTGTATAATTTTGAAATAAATCATCTTCCACGAGTCGATCGATCAATCATCTCTACCTTCTTGTTAGGTTGGCACTGATCTTGAAATTTTTGCACGTGACAGAAATACCCCTTATTTTGAATGTATTTTAAAATTTTAACAATATAATTATATAAAAAACAGTATTGGTAAATCTGTTAAAGAAGTATTACTTTTCCTTGTCACCCCCAAGAAAAATATCACGGTTATAATTGTCACCGCATCTGCATTGCTCAAATATCTTCGTCCTTTCACAATATTTTAATTGGGAATTATGGATCTACAACAGGACCCAAGTCCAAACATCGACACGTGTCTCTAGGACAGGTACGCAAGGTACTTTCTTACCCTTTTTGTTTTTCTATTTATATTTTTTTAATACCTGAGATTTCTTTTCTAGATGCATCGATTCGAAACCGGAATTAAAAAAGAGAGAGACTCTATTGATTTAAAACGGATAAACGCTAGGCCAGTTCATAAGCTACGTGTTCGTTTTGGATTTATTATGATTTATGCATAGAACCACGTTATACGACCCAATTTCCGTGTTGTTCTAGGTGATTCTGCGTGTCTATATCTGGTCTCGACACGTGTATAAAGTTGGTTAGCCTAACTATAGCGACTACGCAGTTTTCAAACGGCGCGGATATTGGCAGCGGCTTAGCTTAGGCTTAGGCCGGTTGCCCCAAAACCATGCCTCCATGTTGGTCGGGTTTCTTCCTGCTAAAGTAATGACTGCAACCGTGTACTAAAAATTTGTAAGCACTTTCTTTTTTTTTTTTTTTTTTTTTTGTAAAATTTTTTTTTTTTTTAAAATTTTGTTGACAAAGAAATTTTTTTTTTTTTCGAACCAATATATATAGTAGGGTTAGAGTATTTCTAAAGTATTCGTGCCATTTAATGTGCCAAAGTTAAAGTTTGGCACCTTAAACGACACTTTTTTTGTCAACCAATATATATGAGTATGATTAGAGCATTTCCAATGCATTCGTGCCATTTGATGTGTCAAAGTTAAAATTTTGCACTTCAAATGATACAAAATGGCATCATCGTTAAATTTTGCACAAATGTGCTCCAATGTATTAATGATATATTTTGGCATTCCTCATCTTTTTGAAGAGAAATTATGAGTTGGCACAAATGACAAGTGCTACTTGAGGTATCATTGCCAAAATTTGGCACTCCAAATAGCACCCCATTAGAGCAAGTTATTCGGATGCCAATGCCAAATTTTGACAATGACACCTCATCTAGCACCTCAATTAGAGATGCTATTAGTTGTTAGTTGTTAATGAGATGGAGAGCAACAAATGGATCAATTCTCATATCCATTAAAAATTAAATTCTAGAATTTCATCCCATAATAGATAAACTATTCGGTGTGCCGGTTTTATATAGACACATAACACCTATCATGTACTTTTCACGTGTATCTAAGAGATTATACATATCCGATACACCGAATAATTTTTCCTCATAATGGGAGAGACATGAACCATTGAGCCAAAGTTCATGTTGATTAAAAGTAGATAAAGATAAAAGGAAAGATTAGTGACATCTCTTCTCTTATTGTAAGAAAAATATTTCAGACTTGGGTTCTTATATTGTACTTTGTTTGCTTGTTTAAACTTTTGATTTTGTTTGTGAAAAAAGAGAGAGTAAGCAAAACGTGTGATTAATGCATGTGTTGCAATTGGAATTAGCCTAGTTGACTAGGGTCCATGATTCTCATCTAAGAGGTCATGAGTTCAATTATCGCTTTTGGTGAGTTTGTGGTGGCTTGCTTTAAGTAGTGAACTTGTATTCTCACATGCCCTATAATTTCCGCGGTGTTTCCTCTCTCCTACATACCATGTGACAAAAAAAAAAAAAAGCTTGTGAAATGAGTTCTCATTTTTTTTTTTTTGGTTAGTTTTTCTAGCAATTGGTATATTAAATATAACTCATGGTTGCATATTTTTTTTAATTAAAATTGATCTATTAAATGTGACTCATGGTTGCTTTTTTTTTTTTTTTTTTTTTTTAATTCTCTTGCTCATGGTACTTTTTCTTTCTTTTTTGCTTTTAAACTTATTTTTCTTTAGAAATTGTGGATGATAAATTTTCATTCAATAATTGTCTTAAGTAGTTAGATCTTGCCATGTTAGAAACAAAGTAATGAACAATATTTGTTGTCCATATTTTTGTCAATAATTTTGATTTGTGAGAATGTTAAGTAATTGAATATTTTGATATTTTGAGTATTGGGCTAATGAGGTTTAGGTGGGATCGAATTATTGAATAAGTTAGATATCCATAAGTATTTTAAATTAATGAGCATTTTATACTACTTGGTCCAAATGTCTTTTTAACTTCAAAGGAATAATTTGATTTTGTGTTTAGAGATGGATTATAATTCTGTTTTCATTAGCTTACTATTCAAAAGAAATAATAGAAAAAAATAAAAAGAAAAAAGAAAAACGATAGACGTTCCTATAAGGAGTGTCCTGATGATATGTTTAATGATCTAACCCCCCTTAACTATCACCCTGTGACATTTTACCCCCTCAAATATTGATGACAACACTTTGTCTTTCTAAACTATTGAATTGTGACAAATAATCCCATTCCATGATTTTCACAATTTGTTTTATGGCAAACCGACCGTTCTATCACTGTGATTTTTGGTGTGCCTAGCATAAATAGATAGATTATCCAATCCAACGGTCGGTTTTTTAAAATACAGATCATTATATTAAAAAATGGACTATGAAAATACAGACGTCTTCGAAAAAATATATTATTAGATTGGATAATCTGCCCGTCCATGTCAAGCACGCCAAAAATCACAGTGATCCAACAATTGGTTTGCCATAAAACCGACTGTGAAAATCAAGAAATTGGGTTATTTGTCACAATTCAATAGTTTAGGGGGGCAAAGTGTTGCAATCAATAATTGATGGAGTTAAGTGTCACAATGTGATAGTTGTGGGGGATTTTTTGTATTCTTTTTTTTTTTTTTTATCAAATTCTTCTAATGCTAAAAAGGATTACTTTTTTTTTTTTGTGGACAATATAGAGTATCCTGGGTCTATTCCTGCTAAGGTTCGGGCCCAAACTAGACAATATCACCTACAAGTTATGCTCATCCTAATAATTAAGATGTCAAAATTTAATTTCAAGACCTCTACGCAAGAGACGTGATCCTCGAGCTTAAAAAAGAATTATATAAACTATAAATTATAGTAATGGGAATAATATAATTAAACTATTGCATTTACAATGTGGGAATGATCATTAAAGATCCATTTGAAAAAGATCCGAGCCCAACAAATAACCGCTTCATATCATAACCCAAGCGCCGAGACTTCAACCAGACACTTCGTTACCCAAGCCGACTCCTGTATTATTTATGTCCTGCTCGCTCCGGTGGAACAGAGCTGTCCCCAAAAACGCAGAAAGCGAATTCGGAGAACCCGAAACCTTATAATCTAATTTAAAAAAAAAAAAAAAAAAAAAAAATCAAGCGAGCAAAAGAAAAAGCCAGATTAGATTGATTACGTGCATAATATCAAGTGGGGGCATCCTAACATTATATAATGGCGCTCCTGTTTCAGATATTTTCATGCCACTTTCTCTCTCTCTCTCTCTCTCTCTCTCTCGTTTGCCTTCCTTCTTTTCTCTTCTTCAATGCATAAAATCAAAATCTTCTTTGTCTCAGATCTGTAACTCTCTCTCTCGCTCTCTCTGCGATTCTTCCATTAATGACCGATGATATCTTTCATTCTCTATGTCTTGAGATTACAATTCTTGCGGATTATGATCGCATATCAATGCATTTCTTACTCCATATGTTTGCGCTTAATGCTGTTTCGTTTGTGGTATGATTTTGCTAGCATTTGAGTGCTTCTTATTCGCGTATCATTCGGTGTTTTTCATGTTACGAATGATTTTGTTTGATGCAAAATGTGTTTTCCGTCACTTTCTTTACGCTCCGTTGATTCCCGAGAAATCGTCAAAAAAGAAAAGAAAAATAAAACTGATTGGAATTTTACTTCAAAGTACTCCGAGCTTAACCTGTTATAAGATTCTGAGTTTTCATTTCTTTTTCCATGTTTTGTCAGCAACCAAACGGAGCCTTGAGCCTTTTTTTTTTTTTTTTTTTTTTTTTTGGGGTTTTTAATTTTTATTTTTGGGTTTTTTTGTATTTTTTTTTTTATTTTTCCTTTTTTTTTTTTTTTTGAATGTTTAAACAGATTAATTTGAGGAATAGTGAGTTTCAATTGGATGAGGGCATGCTTTACGGCTCTAAGGTGAGGATTATGTTTTTCCGTTGTATTCTTTACCTTTCGTTTTTCTAGTTTAGCGCGTACCTCATCCTGCTTTTGATTTGATGGATCACTTTTACTTGGTTTTATAACTTTACCTTATTTAATTTCACTCGCTCACTTTTTTTCACTGATTAGATGTGAAATGTCTGTCTCGGGGTATATATTTTAATCATAGCTTGTAATTTTTAGTCCATTAGATTTGTACCATAACTATATTTTATGCTGCCATTGTTGGAGAATCAACACGGTAGTGACTGCCAAGTTTCATAGAATTAATACATGTTTCCTTCTTTTAAGCCTATCGCGGAAAAACACATAAAATATTGTGAAGAGAACTATAGAATATATTTTATTTTTCAATATGTTAGCAGTTCGTTGAGTGTTGCAACATTTGGTGGTCAAGTTTATACACACAGTCACTTGTGCGTACAAACGCATACATATTACATAAAGCTGTATTTACTTCCTTTTTTTGTTTCTGCTGCATTGTTCCAATGGTTGTAATATTACCATATTGATTTGTTTCATTTTTCTTTTGTATATTGTATTTCCTTGAATGTGTGTGTTATTTATTTATTTATTTTTGGAAGGGTTGGGGATAGATGGGCAAGTCAAATTTGTTTTTAGTTCACAATAATCTAAAGAGTTTGTTGTTGTTGATTTTTTAATTTTTTTTTTTTTTTTTTTTTATTTTTAATAATTTAATTTTTAATTTTCAAAACATAATTTTTTTTTTTTTTTTTTTTGTTTTGTATGGTATGACCTATATATAATTTTTTTTTTTTCGTGTTTTGGATATAGTTTAATACTACTTCATTGGGAAAAAGGAAAACAAAATATTTGCAACATTTAATATCAACTATTGGAAGAACTATTATAGAACTTATAATTGAGTAATTCGTAGCCCATTAGTTACCATAGATATTATCATATGAAATTATGGAATGACATTTACAATCCTTGAACTATTGGTGTTGGAATATTTGAAATGTCTAAGTTAGGCATGTGATAGAGTGGGCGATATGGTGGATTCTTTTTATTTTTATTTTTATTTTTAATTCCTTTTTTATTTAATTTTTGGGTTTGGGGTGGTTTTTTGTATTTGTTTTTCTCGTGCGTGGGGGTTGGGGGGGGGGGGGGGGTGAGGTATGGTGAAAAGAGTCTTTTGTCCCTTCTTTGTATGAGATATTGAGGATAAAGAGTTTTTGTTTGGAACCATGTTGGGATTTTTGGAATCATTTGATTTTGACTATTCGTAGCATTCTAACACCAATTTTCTTGATTTAGGATGTGCATCGAATTTGGAAATAAGATGAAACTTTGTTGGGGGTAGTATTTGTTTTAGTTGTGAATAAATCTCTATTGCTCGCCACCTACCAATTTATGTAGTCATTTTGTTTGAAGATACTTATTAATAAGTGAATTAGTTTGAAAGAACAACATGAACTTGTTAAACCTTGATATGTTTCTCCATGATATGAAAGGTGGAACCAATTGATGAGGCATTAAGGGTGCCCATGGTTCAAAGTCTCGGTTGCGGCCGTCATTGCATCTCGGTTACAGACGTCTCGATTAAGAACATCTTGTCGCTTCTTGGATGGGATGGACATAATCCTCTTGTTTGGCAATCAAGAAAATGCAAGAAAGTTGTTTATTATTGAGAAACTTCCAAGTTATAGAAAAGAGAGAGAGAGATCTCTTCTCAAATCGATATAATTAAAATATATGATCTAAAAACTGAACTAAGGATGCTAACTAATCTTTATTTATAGAGATTCTTTCGGTTCGGTTACACAAATTAAAGTGACTAGGTTGTAACAAAACATGATGACAATAACTAATAAAGGAATAAAAGCATGTTAAAAGCATATTGCTATAGTAGCTTAGCTATCATAGTAGTACTTTAGTAGCTAAGTCATGGATCAACAACAATCAGCAGTAGTAGCATTTAACAAGTGGCTCGTTATAGCTTCATTTACATCATTATCCCCCACTAAAAAAACAATTTTCCATCAAGTTGTAGTAGAATAGTAAGGAACAAGCTATTTCACATTGAAAACATTGGAGACATTGAAATAAGTAGGTAGCTGCATCATATAATCATTATCATTCACCTTTACCAGAATTTTGCAAGGCCTAATTTTTCTTGCACCCATTTTAGAATAAGAATCATTGGGATATTTTTCCTCGGTCAAAATCACCCAAACAAGGTCCCCTTTATCAAATAAAACTTTCCTTTCAATTTAGCATGGACAGATTTAAGGAACCCCACAAAATTATCAGGCCTCACATTATCCTTCTTAGTAGTAGGTAAAGGATCTAAGTCCACAACATTGTAAGGCTTCCTTCCATAGACCACTTCAAAAGGAGAAAAAGCAACGGTCCTATTCATAAAAGAATTGTATGCAAATTTAGCTAGAGGTAAAATATTTTCCCAATTCCTGGGATTCTCACCAACTAAGCATCTGAACAAATTTCCAAGACTCTGATTGAGACTTTAGTTTGTCCATTTGTTTGAGGATGAAAGAAGTACTAAAGCTTAAAGTAGTGCAAATCTTTAACCGCAAAGTTCTCCAAAAATGAGCTAGAAACTTGGCATCCTTATCTGAAACAATGGAAAGTGGAATCCCATGAAGTTTGTAGATTTCATTGAAAAAAAGATCGGCTACATGAGTAGCATCCAAAGATTTGTTACAAGGGATGAAATGAGCCATCTTGGAAATTCTATCAACCACCACCATGATGGAATTATGCCTCCTTTATTTTGGTGGTAAACCAAGCACAAAATCCATGCTTAAACATTCCCAAGGTCCATTTGAAACCGGCAATGGCAGATATAACCCTGCATTACTTGCTTTCCCCTTACTTCTTTGACATGCTTGACAACATTTCACCAATCTTATAACATCTTTTCTCATACTCGGCCGAAAGAAATCATTTTGGTGTCTTGTTGACCCCAAAATTACCCAAGTTATGTTGCTCAACAAGTATCAAATTCCCTAGAGAACATTAAGGAACTCATGTCTTAGGTAGAATACTTGAACTTTTCATCAAATGAAGAAATCGATAGATTGTCCACATTGGCTAAGAACATCCCCGATGCCAACTTTTGAAGCATCATAAATCTAACTAAAACACCTTTTCAAAGTCGACCAAAGCAAGAATAGGTGCTTCGGTTAAATTTTTCTTTAGGAAATTAAAACTCCTTTGAGCCTTTTGAGTCCACACAAAAGTTTTTTTCTTCAAACAATCTATGATAAGTGTAGTCACGGTAATAAAATCATGAATAAACCATTTATAAAAGGTTGCAAGCCCATGGAAACTTCTTACCTCATGAATACTTGAAGGAATAGGCCATTCCGTGATTGTTTTTGAAAACTATCTTTAAGAGAAAAGAACAATATCTTATTCAAAGTATGAACAATATGGTTACAAACCTAGAATTTATAGAGAAACTATTACAAAATTATGGAAAGTCAACTTTAAGAAATATAGAAACTCTTAATACATGAAAACTAATAAATTATGGAAAGTCAACTCTACAAAATAACACAAAATATTATGTACAGCTCACATCCCCCCTCAAACTCATGATGCAAGTGCAGAGAGCATCGAGAGTTTGTTAAGTAAGGAACGAAACCGAGCAGATGTGTGAGTCTTAGTAAAGAAATCGGCCAGTTGGAGAGCGGATGAAATATGAAAAAGCTTAATAGTCCCAGCTTGAACATGCTGACTGATAAAATGATAGTCGATCTCAATATGTTTGGTACACTCATGAAAGACTGTGTTGTGGGCAATCTAAATAGCACTGTGGCTATCACAATAGAGAGGGGTAGAAGGAGAGACATAGACACCTAAGTCAGAAAGCAGCCATCGAAGCCATATCACCTCAGCGGTGACTTGAGCCATAGCACGATATTCAGCCTTAGCAGTAGAACGAGCAACCACAGTTTGCTTTTTGCTTTTTGCTTTTCCAGGAGAGGAGACAAGAAAATCACCGAGTAAGACACAGAAGCTAGAAGTGGATTTGCGATCATTAACATCACCAGCGCTAACAGAATCAGCATAAGCCCTCAACTTAAGTGTAGAAGAAGATGATAAGTGCAAACTCTGAAAGATAGTGCCACGGATATAGCGAAGAATGTGCATGAGAGCACCCCAATAAGTAGAACGAGGAGCAGAAACAAACTGACTGAGAATATGAACTGCATAAACAATATCAGGTCGAGTCACAGTGAGGTAGACTAAATCAATTGAGCCCGATGAATCAACTCATTAACATACTTAGCCCGAGAGAGCAAATAACCAGAAGGAGAAGATGGAACTTCAATGCCCAAAAAATAACTAAGGGGTCCTAAGTCTTTCATCTCAAATTCAACAAAAAGATGACGTTTAATCTCATCGATAGCAGAAATATCAGAACCAGTAATTATCATATCATCCACGTACAGAAGAATAACAACCAGACGAGTAGAAGTATGGCAAATAAACAAGGCAGAATCATAAGTACTCGAAGTGAAGCCGATTTGAGAGATATTGGTCTGAAAACGATTTACCAAGCACGCAGAGACCAAGCACGCGGAGACTGCTTGAGACCATATAGAGCTCGACGAAGACGACACACCAGTCCTGATGTGTGAGAAAGACCAGGGGGAGGACACATATACACTTCCTCAGACAAAAACCCATTAAGAAAAGCATTTTTCACATCAAGCTGAAAAAGAGTCCAATGATGAACAGCGGACAGAAATCAGAATACGAACAGTAGTCATCTTGGCAACAGGGCCAAAGGTTTTCTCATCGTCAACACCATACTCTTGAGAAAAACTTTTGGCAACTAACCGACCTTTGTATCTTTCTAAAGAGTCATCAGAATTTGTCTTGACCTTGTATACCCATTTGCATCCAACAAGATTCTTATCTGCAGGTAACGGAACCAAATCCCAAGTACAAGTCTTATGTAGAGCATTCAATTCAGTTTGCATAGCATCAATCCAATTAGGATTTGAACAGGCGTCCTTATAGGATCGAGGCTCAAAATAAGAATGTATAGAAGTGAGAAAACTCCGAAAAGAGAGAGTAACAAGTATTAGAAAAATCAAGTCTTACTGAAGGGCGACGAAGGCGGGAGGACCGGCGTGTTGGCGGATCATCAGTATCCAAGTCAGCAGTTGGTAGAACATCAGAAGGGGCGTCGAACGAGAGAGGAGAAGGAGAAGAAGTCTGGCGAGAATAAACTAAGGGAAAAGAAGGAAAGTCAGAATGATAAGCATTAGACGAAACAAGAGGAACAATAGAAGAATCCAAATTAGAGATATACTTATCTAGAGGGACAGAGGAAAGAAAGGGATCAATAGAGACGATATTTTTTACTAATAGGAACTATGCGAGGAGGAATAGAAAAGAAAGGAACACGTTCAAAAAAGGCAACATGATGAGAGACATACAATTTTTTAGAAAGAGGATCATAGCAACGGAAACCTTTCTGAAAGGAACTATAGCTTAAGAAGACACATAAGATAGAACGAGCATTAACTTTAGTACGAGCTCGTTTAGGAAGAAGAACAAAACAAGTACATCCAAACACCATAAGAAGAGAATAATTTGGAGGTTGACAAAATAATTTTTCATTGGGAGACAAACCAGAAAGAAGATGAGTAGGTATACGATTAATGAGATAGACAGCAGTGAGAACAACTTCACCCTAGAAGACAGAGGGAACAAAAGAAGAAAGAAGAAGAGAAAGAGCGGTGTCAAGAATGTGATGATGTTTTCACTCAGCAACACCATTTTGTGCAGGAGTATCAGCACAAGAAGACTGATGAAAAATGCTCATGTTAAGAAGAAAATCAGTAAATTCTGTAAAAAAATATTCATCCCCTAAGTCAGAACATACAACTTTAATAGTCATGGAAAATTGGTTTTGAATCATAGAGTGAAATTTTCTAAAAATGCGAAAGAAATAAGATTTATGAGACATGAGATAAACCCAATAGAACTTACTACAACCATTAATAAAGGAAACGTAATAAGAATAACCACCCTTAGTAGTAATCGGGGAACGACCCCACACATCAGTATGAACAAGTGCAAATGGTGAATCAGAAATAGACATACTTTTATTAAAAGACAAAAGCCTTCATTTTTGTAAGTTTACACTCACTACAATCTCGAATATCATCAATAGGGACTTTGCCTAAATGGCTAGACATAACAAGACTTTTTAAGAGACAACTAGACACATGGCCTAACTTAGCATGCCATAGATAAAAAAGAGAGGACTTATTTGTAAGAGAAAAAGAAGATAAAGTTGAAGAAAAACTGGACTTGGTAATATGAAGATTATCCACCACATATAAGTCACCATTTCTATGCCCTGTCCCAATCTGCTTCTTGGATACCTGATCTTGCACAACACAAGTCAAAGAAGAAAGATAATATCAAAACAAGAATTAGATAATTGACTTGTAAAAAGCAAACAGACTGACAATTAAGGAACATAGAACACATTAGGAATAGAGATAAATGAGCTAGAGGAAGGAAGGACAGAGCCTATATATTTAACATTCATGTGAGATCCATTTGCCGTAGCTATGGTAATAGGAGAAGATGGAGGGATTCAATTTTTAAGAAGAGAGAAGTTTGGAGTCATATGATGAGAGGCACCAGAATAAAAGATCCAAGTGGTGGAAGAAATACCTAGTTGTTTTTCATGATTCTATACTATATATAATAGTATGAATCTAGGAAAAACTTTTGATTAACCAAAATATCCCTATATAATTACAAGAGTACATAAATAGACATGTCTTATAAAATTCCACCCATAAAAATAAATAGGCTTTCTAATTGAATTAAAATTACTTGTGAACACTAATTTGGTTTTAGGTCTAACTCAAGTTTTCAAACAGAGCTTCACTAAATTTCATCAATCATAGTAAAAGTCTTTTAATATAAAATTCTACTAAATAGAGTAACAATATTCTTTAATTAAATTAAGTTTTTTATTTTTTTTTTAAATCTAATTCATTTCTATATAAAACATGATTTTTCAAACAATTAATTATGATAAAGTACCGAATAAATTACTCTTTATTTCTTATTTCTAATACAAAAATAAATGTCGTTTTGATAACATTTTTAGTATTCTTTTTTAAAACTTATAATATGAAAATTTTATAGTTTAGTAAGTTCATTTAGGTTTCTCAAATTTTTTTACGACAATTTTTTAATAACCTTAAATATTTCATTTTAATTATTGCTCACAATATATTTGATTTTTTTTTAAAAAATACATTTTATTTTGCACATAAAAGGATAGTTCCTTAAAAATATAAAATAGACTAATTTATAAATTAAGTAAATATGCTGAAATGATCCAGATTTCGGTCGGGTCGGGTCGAGTCGAAGTGAGATGAGACAAGATGATCGATATTTCGGCCGCGATGAGATGAGACGATCGATCAACTGCAATAAAAGTGCTAGTATCTCCATAGCCAATGTTCTTAATGATGGAGCGCTATTCTCATATATATACTCCACCAATCAACCACCATAAAAGAGTAAATGTCAGTTAGCTTTGGAAATTGGAAGTAAATTATCACTAATTACTATCCATATTCTATATTCATAGGTGCCATTGTTTCCCTTGATGCAATAGTGAATCTATCTCCAAATTGTTTCCTCGCATCTCGAAACAATATAATCTACGAGAAAAATTTCATTGTCAATAAATTTCACATAATATACATAATATTTCAAAATTTGATAATTATTGTTAACTTTTTACCTCATTAATGATATCTCCACTCCTTGGGGAGTTTGGCTTCAAGGATTGAAAGATTTGCAACACCAAGCGATTGGGGCTAGCCTAGTGGTGAGGGTGTAAGGGGGAAAGGATTAGGATTAGGCTAGGTCAAGGGGTCGAATCCCCTCCAATGTAACCAAAAAAAAGAAAGATGATTTGCAGCACCACATTGGTGAAGTCTGGGTCCTCACCAATACCCTTTTTGTATTGGTATCTTGGATTAAAGTAGCGCACCGGTGTTCAAATGAAATGTAATTTAGTTAGCAAAACAATGTAGCTATTATTATAGGGACTTCTGTGGTAGTATTACACGTGAAATTAAATTAGATAGGAAATGCTATATTTGTTGACAATAAAGGATGGTTTATCGATTTATCCTAGTGTTTCTCTATAATATTTAGTACCCACGCTACGTTTCAACCACTAAGTTGGATGGCTTCTTTCATTACTCAAAATTCTTCGTAGACAACACCCAACGTTAGGTGAACTTTGCTATCCACAAGGTGCAACTGTCATAAAGGGGGCTCGTACATATCACAAACTCTTGCAACCTTGTTTTAGAAGCAGAACAAGACCATTGACTCAATGTCACGGCAACCTTGTCTTAGAAGAGGAACAAGACCATTGACTCAATGTCACGGCCTATATGGCTTCAATTAATGGGATTAGCACTTCATTCATTTGAAGTGCATAGTCTCTTCAAAGTAGCCTTCTTCCTCTTCGATAAACTTTTTAGTGCTATGTAATTTCTGGCAAATTGAGTGGCGCTGGATTGCACAATATTCCCTCCATAATATTTTCTTGTTTGATCCAGCAACCAGTTATGGTTGTATATAAAATTTGTAATCACCCTCCCCGAAAGATCACATTTTTTACCCATTGTTTTTTAGCAATTCTTTTAAAAAATTAGGTCAACACAGTAGGTAATACAGAAATAATGTATATTTTTCCATTAATTTTTTTCTCACCTCATATAATTGTTGCCATTGTTGGTCACCACCTACAAAACATTTTTGTTTTCAACCTTTTGCACAACATTTTTAATCAAATTGTAAATGTACTTGTAGTCCTTGATCTTGTTGGAAGCATCGTCTGACTTTAAGAAGATTATTTTCCCTCTACAGTATACCACGAAGTTACCAATGGACTGTTTGGTGGGACCCAGCCATCTCACATAATGGCATAGCCATATAACTGTAACTTTGGCTTTATACTAGCTACATATTGATATGTCTCCTGCACCTGTAAAATATTTCAAGAAAAATGAAAAAAAAATCCAATCATATATACATTTAAAAATTAGATTTTGGTAGTAAATTGGTAACTACCTCTATATCTAGATATTTAGGTCCGATCTCTTATGGAGTGGGAGGATCCACTCTGGTTCCAGCTACTTTTGCTGCAGCAATCATATTTTTAAAATGGTGGGAGGCCGCCTTCTTAGGAGGGACATTCTCGTGTATAAAGAATTTTGAAATTAATCTACTCATTCCCTCCTTCAGCTTACCTTTGCTGAACATATATTTAATTGTTTTTTGTTTTGCTTATTCCGTTATATAGTATGACGGAATTGGCAGAATATGGATTTTTGGCTCCTAAATGCTCTTACTTTTCTTACCCAATAAACTCAAACCCTAGCCTCTTCTAGAGCCAAAGCCACCAGCACCAGCATTGCTAGACCTGCTCTCTGATTGAATTATTGAAATCATCTTATTTGCTCTCTCCCATTCACTAGGTTTTGAAATTTGAAGCATGGTGTACTCTCTTATAGGTTGCCTTATCACGTGGATCTAAGTTTGTTGGGTATACCAATTCATCATCAGATGAGTCATCGTCATCGTCATCGTCATCATGATCATCCACCTCCTAAGGTTTCAATATTCCTCCCCTAAATTCTTTTCTAATTTCTTCCATTCTTTTCACTTTTATCGTTTTTCCACTAACCTTACCCATCAAAAGAAGTTCGATTTCATCTTTAACTCCAGGGGCACAGAATTGCTAGCAGCTTTTTGGATCCATACTCGTTAAATGGAATATGGGACATATCATGTCATCACTTTTCCATTGCCTGATACAGTGCTTGCATATATATATATATATATAGTGAAATGATCCTGGTAGCATTCGTTGACCTTAATAATGTCGGCATTTGTTGACTTTGTTAAAGTCAACAAATGCTCCATGGCCATTAGATCCTAGCCATGGGGTGAGATCTAATGGTCATGGAGTGTTTGCTGACTTTAATTCAGCTAATGCTAACAAGATCATTACTTTATATATATATATA
>JAESVK010000050.1:1849720-1870534 GCA_017140935.1 Hamamelis virginiana | reverse complement strand
TAATTTTATATTTTTTTTTTTTTTTTTTTTTTTTTTTTTTTTTTTTTGCTTAGAAGAATGGGTTTTGGAGGAATTGGATAGAGATATGTATTTTAATAGTCGTCTATTTTGTGATTTTAAATTCAAAACCAAATGGATTTTCAAGAAGTTCGAGGGGACTTAGACAGAGACGCATTATCTCCTTTGTTGTTGATTTTGTTATGGAGGCATTCAGTAACTTGATTACAGGGTTTTGAGGTGGAAGGGAGTGGAGAAGGCAGGGGTCTATCTCACATCTTTTATATGCAGTTGATGCAGTAGTTTTTTGTAACTTAGTTGGTGAGTTGCTACAATATTGAGAATGGTAATGCTTTGATTTGAAGTAGTTTTGGGATTAAAGGTAAAGTTAGCAAAAAGTGAGTAGATTCTGGTGGGGAATGGAGTGGATGTTGGTAGTTTGGCTCAGATTTTAGGATGTGGGGGTGGGTCCCTCCCCATCGCGTATTTGGGATTGCCATTAGAAGCATCATTCAAGTTAAAGGCAGTGTAGGATCTGATTGTGGAAAAATTTTCGAGAAGGTTGAGTGGATTGGAAAATAGTGTACTTATTTAAATATGGAGAGCTTACTTTTATTTGGAGACCTTAGTAAGCTTACCGACTTGTTTTATGTTTCTTTACAAGATTCTTGTGATGGTGGCTAATAAATTGGAGAAGCTTCAAAGGGATGCATTGAAGAGGGATGCTTCAAGATTTTTGTGAATCAAGCTTTATTAGGAAAGTAGCTTGGAGATTTTCAGTGAAGAGGGATGCATTGCGGTGTCAGGTTATTAGATGGAAGTAAAGAGGGAGATTGTTGTGGAAGGAGTGTTCGCGGGAGACATTGGTTGGGTTTGTGGAAAGTTGTTATGAAGGCAATAGAGATTTTTGAGAAGGGGTTTAGGTTTAGAGTGGGGAATGTAAAAGATTCTTGTGTTGTTGGGTTATACCTCAATCGGTTTTTCATATTGTTGAAGGTTGGTGATGTAGAAGTGGCAATAATACTGCGTTAAAGGCCTGGAGGTTAGTGCCACAAGCTATTTTTGGGATTCAATGGATGGAAAAGAACAGAAGAAAGAAGAGTCAGTTTCAAAGCTAAAGTGTAGGGTAGCCAGCAAGCTTTTTGCTTGGGTTGGAGAGGATAATTTTGTCTCTAGAGGTTCTTTTGATGGGTTTTTATGTATTGAGTTTGTAATTTCTTTAGTGTTTTTTGCTGTTTTTCCACTTCTGCATTTCTGTTGTATACCCTGCGTGAACAAGGGCTACTTTGGCCTCACATTTTCTTATATCTATAACATTATATTTTACCTGATAAAAAAGAAAACAAAAGAGCATTTATGATCCTTGGAAGCACATTTACATGGTGTGTTAATCTAGATTGCTTCATATTGAAAACTATCTTTAAGATAAAAGAACAATCTCTTATTCAAAGTGTATTCAATATGATTACAAACCTAGAATTTATAGAGAAGCTATTACAAAATTATGGAAAGTCAACTTTACAAAATATAGCAACCTAAGAAACATAGAAACTCTTAATACATGGAAACTAATAAATTATGGAAACTAAAATATAGCCAAATATTATGTACAGCTCACACCCCCCCTCAAACTCATGATGCTAGCGCAGAGAGCATCGAGAGTTTGTCAAGTAAGGAACGAAACCGAGCAGATGTGTGAGTCTTAGTAACGAAATCGGCCAGCTGGAGAGCGGAGGAAACATGAAAAAGCTTAATAGTCCCAGCTTGAACATGCTGACGGATAAAATGACTGTCAATCTCAATATGTTTGGTACGCTCATGAAAGACTATGTTGTGGGCAATCTGAATGGCACTCTGGCTATCACAATAGAGAGGGGTAGAAGGAGAGACAGAGACACCCAAGTCAAAAAGCAACCATCAAAGCCATATCACCTCAGCGGTGACCTGAGCCATAGCACGATATTCAGCCTCGGCAGTAGAACGAGCAATCATAGTCTGCTTCTTGCTTTTCCAGGAGATAAGAGAATCACCGAGAAAGACACAGAAGCCAGAAGTGGATTTGCTATCATTAACATCACTAGCCCCAATCAGAATCAACATAAGCTCTCAACTCAAGTGTAGAAGAAGACGGTATGTGTAAACTCTGAAAGATAGTGCCATGGATATAGCGAAGAACGCGCATGAGAGCACCCCAATGAGCAGGACGAGGAGCAGAAACAAACTGACTGAGAATATGTACTGCATAAGCAATGTCAAGTCGAGTCACAGTGAGGTAGACTAAACTACCAACAAGCTCCCTATAAGGGGTAGGATCATCCAAAAGCACACCATCAGAAGTAGAGAATTTGGCATTCAACTCCATAGGAGTATCCACAAACTTAGAATCAGTCAATCGAGCCCGATGAATCAACTCATTAGCATACTTAGCCTGAGAGAGCAAATAACCAGAAGGAGAGGATGCAACTTCAATGCCCAAAAATTAACGAAGGGGTCCTAAGTCTTTCATCTCAAATTCAGTAAAAAGATGACGTTTTACCTCATTAATAGCAGAAATATCAGAACTAGTAATGATCATATCATCCACATACAGAAGAATAACAACCAGACCAGTAGAAGTGTGGCGAATAAACAAGGCGGAATCATAAGTACTCGGAGTGAAGCCGATTTGAGAGATAGTGGTCTTAAAACAATCATACCAAGCACGCGGAGACTGCTTGAGACCATATAGAGCTCGACGAAGACGACACACCAGTCCGGATGTATGAGGAAGACCGGGGGGATGACGTATATACACTTCCTTGGACAAAAACCCATTAAGAAAAGCATTTTTCACATCAAGCTAAAAAAGAGGACAATGACGAACAACGGCCGTAGAAATCAGAGTACAAAAAGTAGTCATCTTGGCAACAGTGGCAAAGGTTTCCTCATAGTCAACACCATACTCTTGAGAAAAACCTTTGGCAACTAACCGAGCTTTGTATCTCTCTAAAGAGCCATCAAAATTTGTCTTGATCTTATACACCCATTTACATCCAACAAGATTTTTATCTGCAGGTAACGAAACCAAATCCTAAGTACCAGTCTTATGTAGAGCATCCAATTCAGTTTGCATAACATCAATCCAATTAGGATCAGAACAGGCTTCCTTATAGGATCGAGGCTCAAAATAAGAATGTACAAAAGTGAGAAAACTCCGAAAAGAGAGAATAACAAGAATTAGAAAAACCAAGTCTTATCGGAGGGCGACGAAGGCGGGAGGATCGGTGTGTAGGCAGATCATCAGTATCCAAGTCAGCAGTTGGTAGAACATCAGAAAGGGCGTGGAACGAGAGAGGAGGAGGAGAAGAAGTCCGACGAGAATAAACTAAGGGAAAATAAGGAAAGTTGGAATGAGAAACATTAGACGAAAGTTGAGGAACAGTAGAAGAATCCAAATCAGAGATATACTCATCTGGAGGAATAGAGGAAGGAAAGGGATCAATAGAGACAAGATCTTCTTTACTAATAGGAACTATGCAAGGAGGAATAGAAAAGAAAGGAACACGTTCAAAAAAGGCAACATGACGAGAGACATACAATTTTTTAGAAAGGGGATCATAGCAACGGAAACTTTTCTGAAAAGAGCTATAGCCTAAGAAGACACATAAGACAGAACGAGCACTAAGTTTAGTACGAGCTCGTTTACGAAGAAGAACAAAACAAGTACATCCAAACACCCTAAGAAGAGAATAATTTGGAGGTTGACAAAATAATTTTTCATAGGGTGACAAACCAGAAAGAAGAGTAGGTATACGATTAATGAGATGGACAGCAGTGAGAACAGCTTCACCCCAGAAGACAGAGGGAACTGAAGAAGAAATAAGAAGAGAACGAGCGGTGTCAAGAATGTGGTGATTTCCGCTCAGCAAGACCATTTTGTGCAGGAGTATCAGCACAAGAAGACTGATGAGAAATGCCCATGTTAAGAAGAAAATCAGTAAATTCTGTTAAAAAATATTCACCCCCCAAGTCAGAACGAAGAACTTTAATAGTCGTGAAAAATTGATTTTGAATCATAGAGTGAAATTCTCTAAAAATGCGAAAGAAATAAGATTTATGAGACATGAGATAAACCCAACAGAACTTACTATAATCATCAATAAAGAAAACATAATAAGAAGAACCACCCTTAGTATTAACCGGGGAAGGATCCCACACATCAGTATGAACAAGAGCAAATGGTGAATCAGAAATAGACATACTTTTATTAAATGGCAAAGCCTTCTTTTTTACAAGTTTACACTCACTACAATCTCAAATATCATCAATAGGGACTTTGCCGAAATGGTCAGACTTAACAAGACTTTCTAAACGAGCACTAGACACATGGCCTAACCTAGCATGCCGTAGATAAAAAGGAGAGGACTTATCGGTACTAGAAAATGAAGATAAAGCAGAAGAAAAATTGGACTCGGGAATCTGAAGAGAATCCACCACATATAAGTCACCATTTCTATGTCCTGTCCCAATCTGCTTCTTGGATACCCGATCCTACACAACACAAGTCAAAGAAGAAAAGATAACATCAAAACCAGAATCAGATAACTGACTTATAGAAAGCAAACTAACTGACAATTGAGGAACAAAAAACACATTAGGAATAAAGAGAGAGGAGCTAGAGGAAGGAAGGACAGAGCCTATATATTTAACATGCATGTGAGATCCATTTGCAGTGGCTATGGTAATAAGAGAAGATGGAGGGACACAATTTTTAAGAAGAGATAGGTTTGGAGTCATATGATGAGAGGCACCAGAATTAAATATCCAAGTGCTGGAAGAAATACCTGAAGAATCAAAATTACTCAAACCTGAGTGCAGAGTGGACATAGCAGAAGCCTGTGACTGAGTTTGAGATGCGAGCCAATCCTGAAACTGCTGAAATTGGTCAAATATGGATGGTGTTGGGCTAACAATTGGTGGAGCAGCTCGAGGGCGTGATTGAAATTGAGATGGGCGCGGAGCAACTAGTTTAGGGCAATCATGTTTCCAATGCCCTTTTTGGTGACAAAAAGGGCATTGGAAAGTAGCCACACGAGGTTTTGGTTTGCCAGTGACCTTGATGATAGGACCAGGTGGTGTAGGAAGTAACAGTGCTCGTGAAGCAGCAACAAACATAAAAGCATATGAAGAACTAGGTTGACACAACTTGAGACGAGTCTCCTCAGCAATGAGCTCTCGAACTGTTGCAGTAAGAGAAGGGAGAGGTACCCGGTGCATAATAACCCCTCGAAGGGGTTCAAACTGTTCCCGAAGAGCCATCAAGAATTGAGTGAGACGCTGACGATCCCTCTTTTGGATATAGCTATCCACACTTAGCAAGTCAGACGGATCCATGAGGGCCAACTGATCCCAAAAGTTAGTTATCTCAGTGTAGAATGCTTGAATCGATTTCGCACCTTGTTTGGCAGTCCGAATATGACCTTCGATTTCATATTCTCGAACATAGTTGGATTCCAGATAGGTGTCGCGAAGAAATTCCCAAACCAAATGAGCATAATCAAACTTCGAAATTTTTTTACCAATACTTTGTTCCACTGAATTGTGAAGCCAAGTAAGAACCTGAGCATTTTCCATCTTCCATTTGGCTAGATGCGAAACATATCCATCAACTTTAGGATCCATAGGTTTTGGACTAGTCTTGTCAATGTGCCCCCACCGTCCACGACCAAGAAGAAAATTTTTCATAACGTTGGCCCAATAGGAGTAGTTAGTCTCATTCAAACGGATGCTAATTGTTTGAATTTCAAATGCTTAACCAAGGGAAACAGAAATTCAAAAAATAATACAAATCAAGCTTAACCAAGAGAAGAGGAAGAGGGAAGGGAAAAAAAAAATAAAAAATAAAAAAACTGTAGCGAAATACTGTAGCGGGGTACTGTAGCGGGTACTGTAGCAAAGAGATAAAGAAGAAGGCAGCAGGAAAGAGAGAAAGAAAGAAGGCAGCGAAGAGAGAAAAAAGAAGCAATAGCCCTAGGGCTCTGATACCATGAAAACATCTTTAAGAGAAAAGAACAATCTCTTATTCAAAGTGTATTCAATATGATTACAAACCTAGAATTTATAGAGAAGCTATTACAAAATTATGGAAAGTCAACTCTACAAAATATAGCAACCTAAGAAACATAGAAACTCTTAATACATGGAAACTAATAAATTATGGAAACTAAAATATAGCCAAATATTATGTACAGCTCACACATATTACCAAGAATGGGGTGTGGCATCCTCCTCTCCTTTGGAGGATAAAATGAAATTTTGATGAGTGCGCTTTAGGTAAGCTTAGGGCTTTTGGGTGTAGGAGACATCTTTAAAGACCATGAGGGAAGGTGGTGCATGCCTTTTCTTTGCCTTTTGGTTTGGGGTTTGCCATTAAAGCAGAAATTGGAGCTATCTTAGTTGGGCTTAGATTTGCTAAGTTTAAGAGACTCGGGCACCTCTTTGTGGAGGGGGGCTCTTCTATTGTCATTGCTTGGGATGAAGATGGAAATGAAGGTAGCCAGTGGAATTGGCTTTTCATGAGAGATTTTGGACATTATTAAAGAGATTGGTGTCACCTTCGATTGGGCCCACAAATCAGCTTTCAAATATACGGACTTTCCAGTAAAAGGAGGAGCCTCATTGTCTCAGTCTTGTCCTTCCCCATCGTATCATAATTTTTGTTTATAATATAGTTCTTTGTCAAAAAAAAAAAAAAAAAAAATCAATTCCAAAATTTTACAATTTGAATTGAAAATTTTGACATTTTTTCCCCTATAAGAATTGACCATCTGAACTATCGTGTTAGGACTAAAATTTGTTTGAACTTTAAGATCTCAACATTTAATATACATATATTTTGATGATACCCATCTTTTCTTGGGCTTGGTGTTTTATTTGCAAACCCAGTACCTAAAAAGTAATGGACTTGTAGAGGTCGTTGGTACCCAGATTTAAAATCTCTTGTTCCCGATAAATATTTTGATGCCAAATTGTTTCTTTTGCCAAATAATTCATTATTCCTGAATTTGACATTGTCATACAATCTTGTTAGGAAAGAGAAGCTATTTTCTTTCTTACAAACGTCCTAACTTTGAATACTGAATTGCAGGACAGTGGTCACTTTTCAGGATGGATCCTTACTTTTAACTTTGTAAGTTGCTGTGAGTATTGAACTGTGTTGGTACCTCGAGTTATAATGTGGAACACAACATTCTCAAGTAATGGCTATGGCTGTGGAATGTCACATTGAAAGCTATGTTGTATAGGTAATGCAACAAAGATTATCCTTGTGCCACTTTAATTGTTGGATATTTTCTGCGTTTGCTAACTAACATATGTGGGCTTCTTTTTCAAACTTTATTTTTTAGCGGCTTCTTCATTATAGCCCTAGCCCCTAGGGATCCTATGAGTTTTTGTGTTGAGACTTTCATATTCTTTTGATTGTGCTGATGTTGTACTTCTGTCAAACATGTGACGCTGGTCCATTCTCATTGGTTTTGATGGTGGTCACTTATCAAAATAAAAATAAAAAGAAAAAGGGTTTTTACCTACCCAGTATGTTTTTTTAGCCTATATCTTACATTTCATGCTCTGGATTCTGAAGCTGCATTAATATCATAATATGAACAAAGTGGTGCATGTTGATGTATGTTTCATTCTTCCTCATTCTTTCTTTCCTTCTTTCTTTTTCTATTTTAATAACTATCTCCTGGAGTCTTTAATTTTGAAGCCTTTTTAAATCCTAAATATCTCAAATCATCTCTAAAGTGCATCTCTCTCTCTCTCTCTCTCGCGTGCGCGTTTAGTAGTTTGTAATTTGTGTTGAAATTTCTTTTTTGTTGATCTATATCAAGAATGTCTATGACCAGGTGTCCTTGAGTACGTGTGATTATACCTTCATTATTGCAACACAGATCATGAGATCAATAATTGAGTTTGATCGTAGAATGTCGAGTCAAAGCAGAATAAGAAGGTAAATACTACATTATGCTCTTTGAACTTAGTAATTGAAAGTTGAAATCCAACTAGAATTTGATTCATTTATTGACATAGGGTACTGTGCTATTCTTCTGATATGAGAGTATAGGACTTCTTTGCTGCTAATTGTAATCGCTATTCATATTGCATGGATTGGGGCTACTTAATTATATATTTATTAACTTTTCTACGAAATTTTGACATGATGCATAAATTCCTCTTACTGCTACAGAGTGCAGTTGAGTCTTTCGAGTATTATGTTGAGATGTTTTGAAACTATTGTTTTCCCCTCCTTTATATTATTAGTACTTTGTAGTTACCTGCATGCTGATGTTGGTATATATGTGTTTGACCATAAAACTCAATACATGTTTTTCAATATTGTCTTTACTAAAACACATATAAGTATCACTTTTATATCTCGTTGTTCATTTCAAAGATAATGAAAATTTTAAAGACAACTGAAATTATGCAGTGCTTTTCCTTTCTTCTTTATTACATTTAATCTTAATTTTACACAAGTAGTTTGTTTCTTTGATCATTTCACACATGCTACAGTTGGTTTCACTGGATATGTCAAACCAAAGTCTGCTAAATGGTACGCGGCTTATATACCACATCTCATTAATAGAAGTAGAACTTTGTAATGATGGGGCATCTTGCTGATAGGAATGTAGTATCATCCATCCACAGTCAACTCCATCTTCGTTACTAATGCAGCTGTAGTCTGCTGCAGTTTCCAAGGAAACAAGTTTTGGATCAAGATTCTGGCAAAGTATAAGTTTTTCTTGATTGAAATATTTTAATTGTACAGAGATATATTTACCCTAAGTTTGTAGCTCTTGTTGGTGTCTCATAGTTCTGTTGCTGTGGCTGGCAAAGCTGGAGATGGACAGGTACATGTGAGTCCTCTCCGATGCCTGAACCATTTGTGAGAAGGGTATTTCTGTTGGATCCATTCACATCTCTTGTTCCATAAACCTGAGATGTCAAACTTTTTTTTTCTGAGGATTATTATAAAACAGCTCATAATTTGACACAGGACTTTAAAGATGGAAATATATCATTGCTTTTAGTTATATTTGAAGCTTCTTTTACTTATCCAAACAATACCTTCTTATATAATTCCATGTTTTCTTGACGAATTAGGTTTACCTTCTTATACAGTTCCACATTTTCTTGGTGAATGAGGTTTCCCTGCAACAATGCTAATAAAATTGAGCTACTTGAAGTAGAAGAAACAAAATGGACAATTAGTAGCCACAGCTTTCAGGTTTGACCTTTTGGTTTAGTTCTTGTATTTCATCCATTAAAATTTGGTCCTACACATGTCAAAAATAATGTTAAGGACAATGCATGTGCCTTATTTGAGAGTATATGGAAGATTACAGAATTAGCATTGCTTTGGGGATAAGTGTTTCAAAGTTCAAACCTTTTTCATACGAACACCCCGAAGACTCATTTCCAATTGGTTCTCCAAATTTTGCAGTTCTTTGACATTTAAACTGGAAAGCTCTTCACCCATCATTTGCCTGTAGTTGTCAAATGGAAATGTATGATATGTTGTTTAGGTCTTTGAATTTGAATCTTGAACTTTTTCGAACAATTAAATATTTACTCTGAGCATTAATAGTTTTGATAATTTCTATGTTCATAACTGTATCAAGATCCTTCTTTTACCTCCAGATGGAAGTCTTGTCTATTTATTGATAGCTTCAACTCATTTAGGTGGATTATCCTTTACAAGTATGTATTTGATAAATCCCCCAGTTTCTGCGCTGCAAGTGTTGGCTGGTGCATGAAAAAATGTTGTAGTTTTTTTACTTCCCTTGTATTGTCATGTTATCTGGAATCAATGCCACATTTATTAATAATTCAACTGTGATGCTAGATAGCATATTGTATGCCTAGCCCCACCTTTTCTCACTTAGTATATCTAGCCTTGCTCTAGCCTTATATCAAAGAACACGTCAACTTAGCCCAATGTAGTGTATCTGCAAGTTACTCTTTACTCGCCTTATTTGTGGATTAGGCAGTTAGACTGTTCAATGTGGCTGTTAACATTGTAAGAGTTACAAGAGGTGTTTATAGAGATATTAATGAGGTTATCATATTTTAAAGGTGTGCGAGGCTTTTGCCTTGAGTTTAGATCGAGGCAAGGCTTAATGGAAACACATTGACAACTACTTGAGGAACATTTTTGGAGCTTAGAACTCCCCCGAGACTTATTTTTGTAAAAGGTGAAACTATTCCATCAATATTGTTAGGTTGAAATGAACTGAGTGTTGTTTCGTACATCGTAACATTCCTTCAGGTTACTGTAAAGAGTTTAAAATGTGAAAAAATGCAGGTAATGAGAAAAAAAATAAAAAAAGGATTTTCCATGTGGACCACAAACAATTATAGCATAAATAAGGCTGTTATGTGGTTTCCCCAATGCGAACTAAGAACCCTAAATTTATCGACAAAGCAATATGCAACATATTATAGTCCAATGCAAGTATACAACAAGCTAAAAAGAAGTTTTGGAAGATAAAAACTAGCCTATCAACTCAAATTTCTGACTTGTTAAGAATATAGACCCTATATTTATTTTTAATTTTTTAAATTAATTATCGCATACTCATTTCATTATAATTGTTACATTAGTTTCTCAATTTGTTCAATTTTTTTTTTTCTAACTTCAATTTTTTGGTGTTATTGTTTTTTTTTTTTTAGATCTATCGATCAAAATGCTTTTTACATACATGAAAAGACCAGTGATTTGACATTTTCTTTCATAGAAGTAGTTTCCCCCCTATTGTGCAATATAGCGTCAATAATTAAAGTGTTCATTGTTTCATCAAAACAGCTTCTATATATAATGCATGACTCGGAAATTTTGGATTTAAAATTTGTATACTACACCTTTAGATTGAAAGGAAAAGTGTAAGATTCTTATCAAAGGGTGAAATAGGTTGAAATTATGTAGCTTAAAAATTGATGTTAATCCAAGGATTTAAATAGATTTTGTAATTTTTTTGTCAACAATGTTATGACTCATGCCTCAATGTGTGAGGGACTCATGAAGCACATGCTTTACACCTTGAGGTTTTCCTTGTCGCTGGTATGTTTCCTTTTTTTGTGCATGTCTACCAGGCTTTCTTCTCATGATACGGAGAAGTTGATAGTGTCATGTTCTTTTGTGCTGTTAAGAGTAGGTTTGAGAGTGTTTCGAGTTTCGAGTTGGAAATTCAGCTTCAAAATAGGGGTCACCTAGCATGGTAGTTTGTATAACTAATATATCGACATTTTTTATTTATTTATGAGAAAGAAGTGATTGAGGCATGTTTAGCAAAATTACATGTATCATCCTCTCTCAAGGTAGTGATTAAACATAGGGTCCGTTTGGGATAGCTTCAACTTGTACTTTTAAAGCAGAAGTAGAAATCAATTGTGTTTGGAAACTGGGAAACATTGGGGATTTATTTTTTGGGAGGTTAAGTAACAGTGGCAATGTTGGCATTTGTAATTTTCATTAAAGAAAAGCTACTTATGCTTTTCTTAAAAGCAGGTGGCTAGGTGCTTCATCCAAAAAGCAACTTATCTACTTCTCTATTTTTATCCATATTGGCTCAACTTGTGCTTTTGGGCACCAAAAGTAACTTTTGGTGCTTATGCTTCTCTATCCAAATAAGCACATAAAGTATTGGGGTTTCTTTCTTTTTTCCTCCTTATTTGACTTATCCGAAAGCAAGGTTTTAGCTACACAAGTCTCACTCTAGGGAAGGTCCAAGAAAAGCAAGACCAATCTGCAGATATGGTTGGGGTCTAGTTTGGATTGTGGGGGGGTTCTCAACTTGTTTAATTTTTTGGGAAACACTCTTCATCTATTAAGCATAGACATGGATAGGAGACATGGGTATGACATGACATGACAGACACGTTGATATGGGAAATTCTAAAAATCTTTGATGTGAGACGGCGGGGACATAGCATAAATAAAATTTATATTTTTATAAATATTGTAATGTTATATCATGTAGCATACTAACATCACATAAATCATTCTAAATGCATTTCTTTGTATCGTTCCAGAAACCCCATTTGAATTGTTCATATAGAAGATAAGCACAAAAAGGGGAGGGGGGGGGGGGGGGGGAAGGGGAAGAGAGTGGTGTCATGTCGGAGGCGTGTCTTGTGTTTGACATTGCCACAACACCTCCAGGGAAGTGTCCATGCTTCTTAGCTCTTTATGGTGTGTGTGAAATGTATATTGGCATTTGGGAGGTCTATCAAAACTAGATGGACTTGCTTATAGTTACAATAAATATAGAATGCCAATTTGTGTATTTTTCTTTGCAGTTGGGGGAGGAGGGCGAATTGGAAGCATTTATAGTAGGCTTTCAGTGGTGGAAGGCTCACATTAAAGGTGGAAAATTTTGTTGATAATGGAGGCACGTGGAATTTTGGAATGTGTTCCCATGTGTTATAGAGTTATTAAATTACCTAGAATGGAATGTTTCATTGGTGGGGGTGATGCTTCTTTCATTTTGTGTTTCTATTGATGCCTACATGGATGTTTGATGCTTTCAGGGAGATGATGTTGGCTAATAGTGTGGCCAACTCACCCACTGCTGTGATAAAAATTTAGGGAAGGTTTGACATATTTCAAGAGTTTGGATTTAACAATGCCAGGAAGGAGACGCATAATGATTCTCGAGGCAGGTAGGGTATAGGAAGCTGAAGAAACAATTCACAAGGAGCCAATGTGTTGCTTTTGTTGAATAATACTCTGGAGTCTCTCTTGGAGATTGTGGGTGAATAATGTGGTGATGCGCAACTTTATAATTAATAGACAGAACTGGAGAAGTTGTACAGGAGGATGATTTAGTGTTAGGGGGACCAGCACATGATCCTGGTGGCAGGTAGGGTAAGGGAGTAGAATAAAGGGTATACAATGAGTCATGATGTTGCTTTTGTGGAGCACCCTGGAGTTTCCCCGGTAGTTAATGAGCTTTAGGGACAGTGCGTAATCAAAATAGTTTGGTGGAACTACTATCCATTCGTTTATTAAGGAGAATTTCAGTGTTGTGGCTTGATTTAATGCTTGGGAAGTCATCCATCTTTGTAAGACTTAAAACTTTGTGACACTTTTGAATGTGTTCTCTTAGCAGTCAATGGATGGAACTATCTCTGGATGGATTTTTTTCTTGTGGAGAGCAACAATGGGGCATTCTTGTAAGAAATGTTTCTGTTATTTGATTTGTATATTTGTATTGTAATTAAAAACTTTACTGAAGTGAACTCAACAAAGCCTTATTCTATTTAGTTGGTGTTTTCTTCTCCATAAGTGATGGGAATATTTACTTGGGGTTGGCTTCACGAATCCCTCTTAAAACTCTCAATCTATTAGCTCTATCTAGGTCCATTCTCTTCTTTATGCTGCTTTTAACTTGAAACATGGTAGTCCTCCTTGCTGGTGCAATTGGCCTTTGATGTTCTTGACCAAAAAGCAAAAAGTGTTCTGCAAACTAATGGTAGGTTTTATTGATCACAAGACTCTCTAGGAGTGCTTCTTTACCTCATCATCCTACTTTAATTCACGGACGTATTATTTGATCTCCTCCTTGTTATGAACGATCAACCCAAGATAATAAAAGTGCAAGCTTTAAAGCTAGTTCTAGTGCTCTTTAAATAAATCATATTGTTCATGTGTTTATGTGCCCTGAGGTTTGCAACTGCATCTGTCTATTTAAGGTACATGAATTTTTATGTATATGTGTATCATGTTCTTTCTTTGTTTGTGCATGTTTCAGATTGTTGTCATTTTTTTCCTTTTTTTTTTTTTGTTTTTTATTTACCCATTTTCACACACACACACACACACACACACACATATATATATTTTGTTGTTGTGCATGTTTCACAGTTTTTCCACCTATACAACATATTTTTATCTCTGTCATAATCTTGGTTTTAATTAGATGTCCTATTTTTGAAGGACCAAAATTCAGATGCTGACATCTTAAGATATGCAGTTTACGTTGACATAGAAACTATACTATGGGTCACATATTAAGAAAGGATAGAACACGTGCCCTTCACATGCATTAAGTGAATAAGGGTTGATTCTTTTTTAAGTGTTTGAACCAGTGTCCAGTACATGTGTACACAGGTTTCATATCTGCAAGTGTTTGACATAACAATTTTCAATGAAGATAAGTGTCCTAAATGTCCAAAATTTTTGGATTGGGCATATCTAATTCATTGTACTTTCTCTTATGTCACTTTTCTTGATTAATATCTAATACCATAAAGATCATGTCTGGAGGAAAAAGATTGTACCGGTGATTTTCTTGCAAGTTTTGCAGTTGTTGCCTTAACGTTGCTGCTTCCCTTTGCCAGAACTAGCAAGAACAATGCACAAGTTAGTGGCATACCCAAATACTTCTGATCTGCATGAGTAAAATGAAATAACAAACTATTTCTTTTAAATAATTACCATGATCATGTCTTAATAAAAATAGAGAATAAGTGTCTTTTAAAGACGATGCTTTCTTCAAAGTTGGTAATTTACTTGTCAGAGATCGAATTAAAACCTCAGGGATGTAATCCATTCAAAGTAACAAATATCCAATAAAGATATTATAAACTATCTTTAAATTTTGTCTCATTAGACTTTATGAAGATTGTTCATGTTGAGATGCTCGGGTTACAAATTTTGATTGTTTTACTTATATAGAATGAGATCTCAACATTCTGAGATATTGAAAACTTCTATGGGAGAATTTCTTAATTAAATGAAGAAAGTGCATAAAAAACTCATAAAACTTTAAAAATTATATAATAATGTCTAAAAAATAACTATTAGTAAGAAGGAAGTTGTTTAAATACAAAAAAATTTCTGTTTATAAGGTTTAGTGACTGGGATGTGATTTTCGAAGGCTTAAAATGAAATCATATGAGATAGATTATATATAAAACAAGAAGTTTGCGCTCTGGTTTATATGTCATGTTTTACCTTTATAAAGGAACAAAGTAGGGCTCCTGTATGATACTATAATTATTTTTAAATATCTGAAATTTTACGTGTTAATACTGTTACACGGTCTTGGGTAGAACTCAATCCCAAAAGCTAGCTCAAGAGGTAGGGGTGCCCTCACGCTTATTTACAGCACATTACTTTCATACTTAGGCAATGTGCTATCAGAGCTAACATACCAAGGGATGGGTAGGGTGTGTGTCCCTGGCCTACACGCGGCAGGTGCTGCCGAGTGAGCACGCTGCGTGTGAGGGAGGGTGTGAAGCGAAATCCTACGTCGCCTAAGTAAGAAAGTAATGTGCTGTATATAAGCGTGATGACACCCTCACCTCTTGAGCTAGCTTTTGGGGTTGAGTTCTACCCAAGACCGTGTAACAAATCCTATTTTTGATGTGACCAAATTTTGACCATCTGTTGAAGTTCAAAGCCTTTTTTGTTTTTTAATTTTATTCTTTAAGTTCTGTTTCTGGAGCGATGAAGGTTAACCTGAAGTTGAATTCCAGAACTATGCCTGAAGCTCACTTGGTCTTAGATAAGTCCAACCAAATACCTTTTGAAATGCTAGTTACGTGAAAATGGATTCACTTTGCTGCCTTCTGCTCTATGAGATTTTCATGGTGATATAACAGCAATTTCAGGGTTGCTATGCTAGTACAACCCTACTTGCCTCAACTTTTTTGTTTGTAAGGCTGGAATGTTCTGCATATCTCTGTCTGTTACTCCTGGGTTTTTCATTGCTGCATCCTGATAGACTGAAACATGCTCCATCTATCTCATTAATTGGTTTGAATCACTAAAACAAGTCCATCCTCTTAATAGTTTTCCTGCTAAATAAGCTGATGAGTGATATTTTGAGGTTTTCATTCTTGAACTCTTGTATGACTTCTTGTTTCATTGTAAGTACTCTGTAATTTCCAAATTCGATGTTGATTTAGCGAGAACATATTTTCTTGGACATATTTGAAGCCTCATGCACTAAGTTATATGACGTTGTATATGGTTTGAGTGGAGCAGCTTATAGGAGGCTGCAACTTGTAGTATTAGATTCAAAAGCTGACGTTGATGGTTGAATCTGAATGATCTAAAGAAAAATTGGCAATTCACTGATGATAAAAATCTGCATAACAAAGTCAAGCATTGTCTTATGAGTGAATTGTAAAACAGGTGTCAACAGTGTATTGTTTATCTTGAAGAATACCCAGAATGGAATTCAATTACCTGATATCCTTTTGGAGAGAGAGCCATTTTTATCTCCAAATTATTGAATGTAAACACTTGGACCTTTGCATAATTCGTAACTATATTGATCTATTGAGAACTCTCCTAAAATAGAACTAGAAAGACCTATAGAGTTATGTTGCACTTTTTGACTTAAATTGAGCTTTATCAAGAACATAATCTGTATTTTCATAAGCAACCAACAAACAGTTTTTAGTTATTGCCAATTGTTTTATTTAACTCAAGCAATTAGTAGCTTGGTGTTACGTTACAGAATATACTGCTGTATATTAGCTATCTAATTAGCTTAAATTTAGGTTTCCTAATTGTAGAGTTTCCTTAGATAGTTTCTTTATTTTGTATAAATATGTGTATCCTATTTCAATGTAATTAACTTGAATACAATACTTTTTATCTCAATAACATGACATCAGAGCATTAGGATTTCGAAATTAGGGTTCTTTGTTTTTTGGGTTTCTTGCATAAACAAGGGTTTTGTGTTTTTAGGGTTCCAATCTTTGGTAACCCTATTTGGAGTAATCACCGGTCCTCACCACCTACCTAGTAGTGACCACCAGCCGCCGACCGGCGCTCGACCGGAGTCCGGTGACCAGAAGCTCCGCGCGTGAGCCCCACGCGCCGCTATCTCCTTTTTGGCTTTGAGGGTTCCATTTTTTGGAAACCCTATTTGGAGGAGGTTTCTGTTCTCACCGCCTGCCCAGAAGTGACGGCCAGCCGCCGATCTGCGCTCGACCGGAGTCCGGTGACCAGAAGCCCCGCGCGTGAGCCCCACGCGCCGTCGCGTGTGTCTGCGCGTGAGCCCCACGCGCCACCCTATTTGACCAGCTTCCTCTTCCGGTTGTTCCTCTCTTTTTCTTCAATGGTTCTGTTCTGATTTGAGTCCGTCAAGGAACTATGACTGAAAACAAATCTGTTGTTATGTCGAATATGGTGCCCGTGATGTCTAAAATCACGGACCATAAGCTAAATGGCTCGAATTATTTGGATTGGAGTAAGACCGTTCGACTTTATCTTCGGAGTATTGACAAAGATACTCATTTGACTGATGATCCTCCCACCGATGATTCGAAGCAGACATGGCTCCGAGAAGATGCTCGCTTATTCCTGCAGATTCAAAACTCTATTGATAGTGCGGTGATTGGCTTGATTAATCACTGTGAATTTGTTAAAGAGCTGATGGATTATTTGGATTTCTTGTATTATGGTAAAGGGAACGTTTCTCGCATATATGAGGTGTGCAAAGCATTTTATCGTGCAGAGAAACAAGATCAGTCCCTTACGACTTATTTTATGGCATTCAAGAAAACTTATGAGGAGCTTAATATGTTGTTGCCTTTTAGCACTGATGTAAAGGTTCAGCAACACCAACGAGAGCAAATGGCTATCATGAGTTTTCTTGCTGGTCTTCCTTCTGACTTTGAGACTGCTAAGTCACAGGTTCTTTCTGATTCTAAGATCTCTTCTTTACATGAAGTTTTTAGTCGAGTACTCCGCACAGAAGTTACTCCGCCGGTTCAACTCAGTGGTGCTTTAGTGAGTCGAAATAATAATTATGAGCCTGGACGACCAACCAATCAACGTGGAAACAAAGGAGGAAGTTCACAAGGGTTTGAAACTCAGCCACAGAATTCTGGAGGAATTGTGTGCAATTATTGTCATAAGCCTGGACATATGAAGCATGAATGTAGAAAGCTTCAGTATAAGAATCAGAGAGCTCATTCGGCCCACGTTGCATCTGCTAATGATAATTCAGAAAAATCAGTTCTTATCTCTGCAGATGAATTTGCTGAGTTTTCACAGTATCAGGAATCACTAAAGTCTTCATCTCCTTCTATCACTGCCATTGCTGATTCAGGTAAATCAAATGCGTGTCTCTTTTCCTCATCCTCCAAATGGGTCATTGATTCTGGTGCCACAGATCACATGACAGGTAATTCTAATCTTTTTTCTATGTTTAAGTCACACACTTCTACTTCAACTGTTACTTTAGCCGATGGGTCACCATCTTGTGTTCGTGGGTCTGGCACGATTACTCCTACCCCTCTGCTTCCTCTGTCTTACATTTACCTAATTTATCTTTTAATTTGCTTTCTGTCAGCCAGCTTACTCGTAATCTTAACTGTTGCATCTCATTCTTTCCTGATCATTGCTTATTTTAGGATCTTATGACGAAGAAGATTATTGGTAAAGGACATGAGTCTGGAGGCCTCTACATTCTTGGCACACCAATACCTCAATCTGTTGCTTGCTCTGGTGTTACATCTCCCTTTGAGGCTCATTGTCGGTTGGGTCATCCATCTCTTCCTTTGCTCAAGAAGCTTTGTCCATAGTTTAGTCAGGTGTCTTCATTAAATTGTGAGTCGTGTCAGTTTGCAAAACACCATCGTCTTAGTTCGAGTCCAAGAGTCAATAAACGTGCTAGTGTTCCTTTTGAATTAATTCATTCTGATGTTTGGGGTCCTTGTCCTATTGTGTCTAAACCTGGATTTAAGTATTTTGTTACTTTTGTGGATGATTATTCTCGTGTAACTTGGTTATATTTAATAAAAAGTCGTTCTGAGTTGTTTTCAATTTTTTGTGCATTTTGTGCTGAGATTAAAACTCAATTTAATGTTTCAATTCGTACTTTGCGAAGTGATAATGCCAAAGAATATACGAAAACTTTGTTTCAAACTTATATGGCTCAGAATGGCATGCTTCATGAGACTTCTTGTGTTGATACTCCATCTCAAAATGGAGTAGCAGAACGAAAGAACAGACATCTTCTTGAAACTGCACGAGCCTTATTATTTCAAATGAATGTTCCTAAACCTTTTTGGGCCGATGCAGTTTCTACAACATGTTTTTTAATTAATCGCATGCCCTCATCTGTTCTTCATGGAGAGATTCCTTACAAAATCCTTTTTCCCAACAAGTCTTTATTTCCTGTTGATCCTCGGATATTTGGTAGCACTTGTTTTGTTCGAGATGTTCGTCCGCATATAACCAAATTAGATCCCAAGTCTTTGAAGTGTGTCTTCCTTGGTTATTCTCGTCTTCAGAAAGGTTATAGATGTTATTGTCCTAGTCTTAACAAATATCTTGTCTCAATTGATGTTACCTTCATGGAAGACACACCCTATTTTCCGTCTTCTCCTCCTCCCGCACATCAGGAGGAGGATGATGATTTGTTAGTCTATTCCATCAAATCCTCTGGACCTGTATCGGAACCCGCTCCCATCAAGCCTCCTATTCTTCAAGTCTACTCCCGGCGTAAACCTCTTGATTCATGTCCTGCCCCTACTCCTTCGTCATCAGATCCAGTCCCGAGCGATGATCTTCCTATTGCATTACGCAAAGGTAAACGTCAATGCACTTATCCTATTTCTTCTTTTGTTTCTTATAACTGCTTGTCGTCTTCTTCTTGTTCATTTATTGCATCCCTTGATTCTATCACTATTCCTAAAACCGTTCATGAAGCAATATCTCATCCTGGTTGGCATAATGCAATGATAGAAGAAATGAATGCTTTAGATGACAATGGTACTTGGAACTTGGTTGATTTACCTTCCGGGAAACGGGTTATAGGATGCAAGTGGGTGTTCACAGTTAAGGTCAATCCAGATGGGTCAGTTGCTCGATTGAAAGCCCGTCTTGTCGCTAAGGGATATGCTCAAACCTATGGAGTGGACTATTCTAACACTTTTTCTCCTGTTGCTAAATTGACATCTGTTCGGTTGTTTATCTCTATGGCAGCTACTCACCATTGGCCTTTGCATTAACTCGATATCAAGAATGCTTTTCTTCATGGTGATCTTCAAGAGGAGGTGTATATGGAGCAACCTCCTGGTTTTGTTGCTCAGGGGGAGTCTGGGCGAGTTTGTCATCTTCGAAAGTCTCTGTATGGTTTGAAACAGAGTCCTCGTGCTTGGTTTGGAAAATTTAGTCAGGCTATTGAAAAGTTTGGGATGATAAAATCTAAGTCTGACCATTCTGTGTTTTACAAACAATCAGAAGCCGGTATCATTCTTTTAGTTGTGTATGTGGATGACATTGTTATTACTGGAAGTGATACTACGGGGATCTCATCCCTTAAGTCTTGCCTTCATACTCAGTTTCACACAAAGGACTTGGGGATGCTAAAGTATTTCTTGGGTGTTGAAGTCACAAGGAGTAAAAGGGGTATCTTTCTCTCTCAGAGAAAATATGTCCTTGACTTATTAACTGAGACAGGAAAATTGGGAGCAAAGCCTTGTAGTGCTCCAATGACTCCGAACATGCACCTCACAGGAGATGGGGAACTATTTGAAGATCCTGAGAAATATCGAAGGTTGGTTGGAAAGCTGAATTACCTTACCGTGACTCGTCTAGATATTGCATATTCTGTCAGTATTGTTAGTCAGTTCATGTCATCTCCAACAGTTCATCATTGGGCAGCATTAGAACAGATTTTGTGTTACTTGAAAGGAGCACCCGGACGTGGTATCCTATATACAAATCATGGACACACTCACATTGAATGTTTCTCAGATACAGATTGGGCAGGTTCCAAAGTGGATAGAAGATCCACATCAGGCTAT
>JAESVK010000050.1:1830749-1844720 GCA_017140935.1 Hamamelis virginiana | reverse complement strand
CATACATAAGAAAATTATCTGATCCAACGGTCGGTTTTTCAAAATACCATCGGCTGTGTGAGAAATGGTGAGTGGACCTTAATGAATCAAGTATGGTACTTTATGTATTAAATACTTATTCATATTATGCATGCCAAAAATCATACTGATCCAGTAGTCGGTTTCTCAAAATACTGACCGTGACAATTTTTCAATGTACGTTTTTTCACTGTCGGTATTTTAAAAAATCAGCTATTGAATTAATGTGATTTTTGGCATGCATGACATGCATAAAAAGAGTCTAATCAATTGGTTGGTTTTTAAAAATGCATCCTTATAATAGTCTACTTATATATAGAAGTCTATAATGAGGTCACCTTATGCAACTCTATGAGGTTACCTTTGTAAAGTTGTGTGAGGTGATCTTGTAAAATAGATATTGAAAAAATGATTGTTGTATTAGGAAAACTTTTTAAGAATTTCATATTCGCCAAAAATTAAAGTGATCCAACTGTCAATTTTGAAAAAATCGAGTGCAAAAAACTAGCGACATTTTAAAGAACAAAAAAAGTCACTATTTTACAATGGCATTTTTCAAAAGCCAATTGGTGAATCACTTTGATTTTTGGCAAACGTGAAATTCAAAAGAAGTTTTCTTAATCCAATTGTCTGTTTTTTTTTTAAATGTATTTTGCAATTTGCCTAGGTCAATTTACGCAACTTTACTTAAGGTGCATCTTATAATAGACTTTCTGTGTTTATATATATACATAGACAATCTATCACAAGGTGCATCTTATGCAAAGTTGTGTAAGTTGACCTATATAGGGCCAAATGTATAATGGATTTCGAAAAACTGGCCATTAGATTAAATACACTTTTTATGAATTTTATGCTCACCAAAAATCATAGTGATCCGATGGGTTCTAATGCACATATGCATGCCATTCGCCAAAAAATCACAATGATCCAACGATCGATATCTAATTGCAAAAGCTGACCATTGAATCAGTGTGATTTTTAGTATGTACGATATACATAAGAAGAGTATATAATCCAACTGTTAGTTTTTCAAAATACCTATTTCAATGAAAGTGGACTAGTATTTCAAAATGTTTGGACACTTTCATCGGGATATGTATTTTGAAAAACCAATCATTTGATTAAATATCTTTCGTATGCATGTCATGCATGCCAAAAATCATAGAGATTCTGCGGTCAGTTTTCAAATAGAGATTGTGAAACAATTGTGATAGCATTCTAAGGGTAGATATTGTAAGAATTCTTTAGTCTATATTTTAAAAATAGCATTCTAAAAGTAGATATTGTAAAAATTCTTTAGTCTATATTTTAAAAACCAATCATTGGATCATTGATTTTGATAGTTGAATCACTATGTTTTTTGGCATGTGTATTAGAAGTGTATTTAATCTAGCAGTCGGTTTTTCAAAATACCTATCCAACAGTTTCTATCAAAGGTGGCCGACAATTTGAAATGTCACCTAATCATATCTATATATTTGCCAAATAGTAGAAACCTATCCTTACCCCAAACCCTACTAATATTAACAAATGGATATTAGTGTACTTCCATATGCTTGAGCTTGAAATCCCTGGCCAACAAGTGGGATACATGCTATTATGCTAATGGGTCTCCAGTATTTAATAATATATATCGAAATGGCCAAATTTCCAGAGTGTTTTTTTTTTCCTCAAAACTCTCCCTTCTACCTAAGCGAGGCAATGCTTTTCTCATCAAACATTAGGTATACGAGAATCTCCAAATTTTTAGAAAACACTACAGCTAGGTTGTTCAAAGCTATACAGGTACATTATAGTTCTTGTATGCTAATGAAGTGAATAGAAATAGCATGACAGCTCCTAACAGGTCTGTGATTCACCATGGATTCATTGGGTGGATTTCCATCAGGTCCCTTTTTGAGAAATGGTTTCTTAAACCTTCAACCAACCAATTTCCCCACCAAAATATAAAATAAAACTAATTAAACTCCATAAACCGAATGACCCAGAAAGTTGCCTAAACTGCGCAAGACTGACCATTGGTTTCCTCTTTAGACATTATTTGTCACCACTTTAGCCAATGGACATTGTATTTAGCCTTGCCCTTCTTTCCAATTGTTGAGGCTTGAATCCAAATTACTTGCTGCTGGTTTGGCCATGAAAGCACCTATTTTTCTGATTTAGTAGCAATGGCTGCCGTTGGCTTGAGTCTTTTTTTAACATAGCCTATCATGGCCAGCGGTGCCATATTTTCAGTCTACACTGTGGCTCACACTAGGACCACTCCACTATTGCAATATTCTCTCTTCACGGGGCATACACGAGACCAAAGACCCTGTACCATTACTTAAGGTTATAGGTTTTTTTTTTTTTTTTTTTATTTAATTTTTTTTATGTTTTTAATTTTATAAGTAAGATCACAGTTATCCAACAATTGGTATCTGGAAAAATATAACTTTGAAAAACTATGGCTTTTTTGTTCTTTGAAATGTCACCCTTTTTCAAAATCGATTTTTTCATAAACTAACCGTTGGATCACTGTGATTTTTTGCAGGCATGATATACATGAAAGGAGTATCGAATCTAACGGTCAATTTTCGAAAATATACTCAACAAATGGCTCTAGAAGAGGGCACCTGATGCAACTTGCATCAGGTGCACCTGATAACAACGTCTCTCTCTCTCTCTCTCTCTCTCTCTCTCTCTCTCTCTCTCTCTCTATATATATATATATATATATATATATATATATATATATATATATATATATATATATGAGTCATATTCCTGTGAGGACTTCTTTATATGAAGACTTGGCTTTTTGGCTAATGTAAAATGAGTATTTTGAAAAACTGACCGTTGGATTTAATATTCTTCCCAGGCATGCCAAAAATTACAGTGATCGGACCACTGGTTTCTTAAATACAAACTGTGAAAAATTAAATACTTATATAATGCTTAACAGTCTGTATTTCAGAAACCGATGGTCCAATTACTGTGATTTTTGGAATGCCTATCCTACATATGAAAAATATTAAATGTCGGTTTTTCAAAATACCCATTTTACATTGGCCAAAAGGTCAAGTTCTCATATAAGGAAGTCCTCACAGGAACGGGACTCTCTCTCTCTCTCTCTCTCTCTCTCTCTCTATATATATATATATATATCCCACCCACCATCCCTAAAAGCACTTAAAGACTTGGTTTTTTTTTCTTTTTCTTTTTTTACACTTAAGAGTATATTAAATCAACATTTTATGCTTGTTTAAGCCAATCAATTTGGAAAAAAGAAAGCGTTATAGGTATAATAAATAGAAAATGCTATTATTTAATCGGCTCCATTGAATGAATAAATCTATGATGATAATTTGAGTCACAGCCCGCTCAACCTGCCTAATCAATCTAATGGTTCTAAGTTGTCAAGAAATTTAACAAACCAACCGATTTTTGAGAACAACGATTTGGGGAAGAAAATTTTTTACCTGCCAAAATAGATTGGGTTGGTGGTTTTATCCCTAATCCACTCTCAACAGACCCGTAGAGCACTCTTTTTTGTGTTCAGGCTGACTTACGCTTTCCACACCTGGATTAAAGGTTTTTATGAGGAATATTAAATATCTCACAGTCTCCGCACCTTAAATAGCTCCCAAGAGGAATCAAATTCACAATCCGTGCGCCTAACCACATAATTGCAGGTTCGCCTTACCAAGTGAGCTACCATCCCCCTCTCATGTAAGAGATCGAAATAGTATATTACCTACCGGTCCAAGCAATTATTTTCTAAAGAAAATATTGGTAACCTCAAAGGTCTAAGCTAGGAATAATCAATCTAAGGAAGTAATTTTACTAATTTTTATTAAGTAAATTATGAGGAATTATGTTGACCTCCCAATATTGTAGCACTTACATTTCCCTAAAAACTTTTCGTGAAAAAGAGAATTTTTAACAACTTTTATTTGTAAAGAAGATCCTTTACTTTCTTCTTCTCTTACATCCTCGTATCCAAGACGTGGTCCTATATATGAGTGTACACTATAGATAATGTTTTTTATATCTAAAATGGTAAAAGAGGCAGTAAGGATGCCCTATTTCATATTTAATTGTAAATAGTCAAAACTCAACATTAAATGGAGTTCAAAGTATAGTTAGTAATTCCTCTTTTAATTTGTGAATTATTCAATAATTCATGAATAGTTCATATAACTATTTTAATATGGGAATATTTTAATTATTTGCATTCTTTTTTTCTTTTTCTTTCTTTTTGAATATTTACAGCCAACTAATTATGACACGTTGAATTTGGCATGTAATAAATATTTGATGAAGAATTCACGAATATGATGATAAAAGTTTAAGATTTTAAAAAGTTGACACTCCACGCTTATGTTTATTAATGATAAATAATTAAATATAACTCCAACTAGATAGAAGCCTTATTTATTATCTTTTTAAATCTTCAATATATCTTAAAACTCCAAGCTAATTTACTCTAACTTTAAAGCATAGGATTTACATAAAATTATACATATAAATACATATATATAGAGTTCCGATCTAGTAAGCAGATGCTGATTTTCGCAAAAATCAGCATGAAGCTCATAGGGAATGTGGGATGTATATTTTGAAAAACCGATCGTTCGATTAGATATCATTGTTATGGATGTCACGTCTGCCAAAAATCATAGTGATCCAATGTAAGCATATCAAAATATAGACTGTGAAAAATATGATCACCGAAAACTGTCAATTTTTCTCAGTGACATAACTAAGAAACCGACTGTTGGATCGCTTTGATTTTTGGCATACCTACCTAACATGTACATAGTATCTAATCCAACGGTTAATTTTTCAAAATATACATCCCACAATTACTTATGAGTTTTATAATGACTTTCGCGAAAGTAAGCATATATTGATAGAATGATTTCTGCACATATATATATATATATATATATATATATATATATATATATATAGAGAGAGAGAGAGAGAGAGAGAGAGAGAGAGAGATGTGTGAGTATAAATTCTTTTATATATATATATATACATAATCAAATAACACTTGAATTTATATATATTGGAGCTTATTTTTTAAAAAATTCCGAATCTTTAATCATATTTTTTAATAATAAAAAGAGAAATGATTATTGAACTTATGTGGAATCAATTTTTTTGCAAATTATGAATTACTATGGTTCTAAGAAGAGATTTTCGATTCCTGATGTTCTTATGTTATACCCAAAAAAAAAAACACAGAAGAGGAGTTTTAGTAGTATTTTCAACAATATTGTTTGGAGAATGAACTGTGTAAGTTTGAAAACATATACCCTATCTACACTTTGAGAAAATGGGGAGTACGTTTAAAACTTATTATGGGCATTAGTGAGACTAGTCAATGCAATCAGTATTACTATTGCATGGAAAGTACGTGGGTTTGGTTTCAACTTTCAAGGAGCTAGCTAGGTTAAAGGTTACTTTTACTATATATATGGGCAGAAAATACAAAAGTTAATCATTAATCCATGACTTCCAACGCAATTCGATCTCTCCATTGTAGAAAAATAGAAAGGAAGATGCCACAAGACTTATATTAGTAAAGTCCATAGGCGGCTTTTTTGCAGATGACATGTACGTAATCACCTAAATGCCCATCTTCGATCACCAGCTAATTAAATCTCTAACGCTTAAAACTTTTATTATATATATATATATATATATATATATATATATATATATATATATATCCCATCCTTTTCTTTTAAGAAGAATATGGCTGGCTTCCTGTACTGTGGTAACAGATATGGATTTATATAATCCTCTGCACATCCAAGACACTGACGCAAGGTATATCTTCATGGGAAGGAAGCTATCTTTATGTATTTTATGTAAAATATGTGCAGTGCGCGCTTATTAATATTTTATAACAATAATTGCCCTTGCTCCCCATTCTTTCCTAATTTAATAATAATAAAGTGAAAACCTTCTCATAATTACAAGAATGAGAAACCCTTCTCATAATTACAAGAAAGAGAAACCCTTTTTATATGGGAAAGTACTCATGCTTGATTATCCACCCTTCATCTTCTCTCCTAGCTTTTTCCCCAAAGAGACTTGTTGAATGTTTTGAACTCCAAATCCAACCCCACGCGATTGCTTAAAGAAGAATGCATTCACCGTACCAAAATTACTTGAACTGGGGAAGGCAAAGTTCCCTATTTAAAAATGTTAATTCTTAATAATCCAATAAGAGAAAAGATAAACCCTCGATCCCATCATTCATTACAACATCGAAGAGGGAATCCACCAATTGTTTTTCATATTCCTTTTGGTCATGTACGAACATATTTTACACTTATGTTATCATCTAAATCTTATTTATCTTTGACCGACAAATCTTAACAACATCCACCAAATCACTCATAATTAATATACCCATCACGAAAAGACATACAACGCAGTTCAATTCTTTCATTAATGCTGGTTCAATAAATCCATGGAAAGTATCCAAAATACTCTTAGAAATTTTTATTGATTATGAGTTGGACTAATGCATGCCTAATAAACCATAATTAATTACTTTCTCATTTTTAAAAGGAAAACGTTCAAAATTTCGTCAATTTTCATTCAAATTTTCAACTTTAAAGGATCAAATGACCTAATAATAGAAAAATTGGTTTTCACCTAAGACCTGAAGACTAAAGTCACTTGTGTAATGGATGGAAAGGTCTTTAATTCTATGTTAAGGCTTTAAATCAAACCATAGGAAAAAGGGCATTTTTATTCAAAATTCAGAAGTTTTTATGGAAGCTAGCTACAGCAGTGTAACTTTTTTTTTTTCCCTTAATTTTTTTGACATGATTTAGTCATTATATGGTGTAAAATGATTATAAAAAATAGATAATGGATTTTTCCAAGTTAAATAATTTTTTCAGCATAATTATTGATATTTCCTCTATAGCACAATCCTATTTTTGTTTTAATATTGATCATTGATTTTCATATTCATCATCATTGTCATATTTATCATTTCCACCATCATTATCATCATTGTCAAATATTTTTATTATACAAAATCTATATTATTATATATCTTCCATAGTTTTTTGGTCACATGCTAAAAATTCAAAATCCACAAAGCCACAATGGGAAAGATAGTAAAGAGAAGGTGGTTTGCATTATAGCTATGTTGACAACTAGACTAAACCTTTAGTGAAGCCATTAAATATGAAAAGAAGCCCTGAGAATCCTGATCGATCTTCTGCCAGATCAAGCTTAGTGGAAAAGAATTCATATATAGTGGACTCTTGATAGTTGGAGTAAGGCTCTTAATTTTGACCTCACTAAACTGATTTGCTTAGAAACTAAGGGACAAGGCAGGAGAAAGATACTTTCAGCACTTTAGGATTTAATTTTCAAGAGTTTATAGAAAGGTTCTCACAAGGGGCGGAACTACGTTTGGGCTAGGGAAGGCTATAGTCCGCCCCAAACTTGCCAAATTCTAATTATCCAAAAAAGAAAGAAAAACTTGCCAATTTTTTTTTTTTTTATAGGATTCTTAGTTTTAGAAGTCAGTTCATAAAACTGACCGTTGGATTTGATGCTCCTCTTCTGTATGTTATGTCTGCAAAAAATCATAGTGATCCGACGGTTGGTTTTTGAAAAATGTCATTGTGAAAATATTCAACTTACTTGTTTTTCAACATATCACCATTTTTTTAACGCCAATTTTTTCAAGAACCAACCGTCGGATCACTGTGATTTTTTTGTAGATATGACATACAGAAGATGAGCATCTAATCCAACGGTTAGTTTTACAATATATCATCTAAAATTAGCCATATGGAAGCGACCTAACACAAAATTGAGTCAGGTCGGCCTGGTAATAGGATTATTGTATATATATATATATACACACACACATACACATACGTATGTGTGAGATTGTATGTGTGTTTGGTGCTTATTCGTTCTTTATCGTAGCCCAGCGTAATACTAAATCCTGGCTCCACCCCTGGTTCTCACGTCTTACTTCAATATATGAAGTAGAGTTAAAATATTTAAGAAGTTGAGATAAACTAGCTAGACTCATATATATGTAAGAATTTTCGTGTTCTTAAATTTTTAAAGACAAAGCCATCAATTCTAACAACAAAAAGAAAAGCCAGTGCTTAAACACTTGACATGAAATCCTTGTAACCTCTAAATTAATGAGACTTTAAACTAGAATTAATCACCAAATCTAGCTTTTCACTGCTTGGTTCCACTCTAGGCAGCAGTTTATATATAACCAAGGACATATTCGTCTGTTAATTAAGCTGTAATATATGTGTGTGTGTGTGTCTATATATATATATATATATATATTTACCTTTTTGAAAAAAGAAAAGAAAAAACTATAGAATATTTTAAATTTTCTCAATTGATATATTATTTTTCTTTCGTACTAAATTACATTATTTAATATTTATATATAGATGTGCTGTGTGTATATTTTGGTACCCATTCCATTCTCCAAGGTACCATTGAGTACTCTAACTTAGCTAGCTCACCTCCATTTTAATATTTCTCCTACAATTAATGAAGATTATGATCACTCACTTGCTAAAATTGCAATACCCTAATCATGCTCCTAATTTGGCTAATTCAGCCATTCTTATCGAAGCATAGACATTCAGAGAGCTTAGATAAACCCTAGGCAATGTCATGTTAATAAAAAACAATGACACTGCTGCATACATATATTTATATATATAGCGCCACTATCATAATCTCAAGCATTCTTATAACCAAAACAATAACCACTGACAAAAATCAATGAACACTCCTATAAACGTTCGATCAAGAGTTAAATAGTAGATTTTGCATCAGAAAATTACAAAATTTAACCCTATGATAGCTCAGTGCAATGCATGATAAGTTCTATATATGAATCAATTTGTTGAACACACCATCATCATTCAAAATAAAGCTCTTATATATCTAAGAAACTAGTGATAAAAAAAAAAAAAAAAAAATGTCAAATTTTTCAGCTAACAACTGAAGCAAAATAGAGAAAAAAATTTACAAAGAATTTACAAGTAAAAGCCATCATTAATCGTTGAGGACAGAAGACGAGCATCAAATATGCATATATTAATTTTTGTAAGGAATAATATATAGTTAGAGTTAAAGAGTGAAGAAGGAAGCATTGATATATATATATATATATATAAGATCTTATATATATAGAGGACCTGGTACTTGCGAAATCGTAGAGCTTTCCAGTGCTTGAGAAGATCATGACTCCGACTTCCGCGTCGCACAGGATCGCCAACTCCTTTGCCTTCTTCAGCAATCCATTCCTCCTCTTTGAGAACGTCACTTGCCTGCTCGTCGAATTGTCGATCCTACGTATCACGATCTTTCCTCTCCCCATCCTCACTTATTAACTACTTTCTCTAGCTAGGTTGTAGAGAGAGAAAGTAATGAAGGAGAGAAAGAAAAAGAGATGGCCGGGGAGAATTCAAAGTGGAGATTAGATACAGGAAAAAAAAAATGAAAGAAAAAACAGCTAGTTTTATATATACATATATATATAGTTAGAGAAAGAGAGAGATTTTAAAGTCTAAGATCAGGTGAAGAAGAAAACCGAAAATCAGAGAAATATCGGTGGAAAGAGAGAAAACCGAGGGAAAAGAAAAAAGGCAGAAATTTCCCGAGAAAATTAAACAACTTACTTGGTGAAGCTTTAATGGAGACAAAGCGAGGTTTCGCAATCGAAGTTTTGGTCGTTCTGATTCACATCAGCAAGTAGCTATATAAGGAAAGTGTACATATAAACAGTATTATATAGAGAGAAGAAAAACCGCTGATTCAGTGAGAATACCACTAGTGGTTTTCAGTATTCGGGTTACGTGTACCAATCGGAGGTAGAGAGAATTTAAATTTATTCGTTATAGAGCCGTCCGCCTTGTAGATGACTGACGCGTGGTTCTACGTATTCGTACATAGTAGTTTCCTATTTTGGGAATTTCGCTTTGGAAATTGCTTGGGGAGACAAAGTTGCCCTTGTGTTTCCAAAATGGCCGATGTGTCCTTTTTGTTATTTTCATAGTGTAGGGTAGAAGAAATGCGGCTAACGTTACAGGGGGCTGTCGTTGTCATGGAGATGACCAACCCTACTTACTTCCTGCTTCTAACTTCACACCACCACCCATCAACTTGCTCTCTAATCATTTAACAGTAAAATACTAAACAATTAAAGCTTTTTTTCAAAAAAAAAAAAAAATACTAGCACGGCGGCGAGGATTGAGTGCCAATTTTTTTAAATGATATAAATTATTCTCATCTCAAATATATCTCTTTGATATTATTAATAAATGAATATCGATATGTTTTCATGTACTGGATTAATTCTTGAAATAGTTTTCTTTAAAGTAGAAATATATGGTACTAGATTCACAAATAATTAACCATTAGTTGATATCATAGCACATCTTTAGCTACCATATATTAATTAGTTTTGCAATTATATATGGGTTCACTATTTATAGGTACTAAGTTATAAGTTAATGGTGGTTTCAAGAGGGACTCTTTAATACACTCTTGTATAAATATTGTCAATATTTTAGATTAATTCCACCTCTTAGTATATAATGCAATTGCAAACCTTTTTTTTTTTGGGAACAAATTAAAACTCACAAGTAGGAAGGCCAGGGCATGATGATCAATACATATTTGACTTGTTTCCCTTAATTAGTACTCCATCCAATATCGATCATGTCTTCTTTAGGGATTAAACTTTGATTAAACTTTAATATGCTATAATGTCAATGTAAGAGAAGAAATTTATTGCCTGTTAATTGAATATATCGAGAGTTCCACGACTTCAATTACGAGTGTTCTGTTGCATATAGGTCAATTTCAGGTTCACAAAATAGAATTGACGTTACTAGTAATCGACTTTAACTTAAAAATGGTATCTGATGGGGAAGAGTATGGGAAGTCTAGGGTTCAAGTTCCTTTGATTTAATCAAAAAATAAAAAATAAAATGTATCTACAAATTAATGATCAAAATGCATAAAATAGTTCTTTGAAAGCACTTCCCTTGTACTTTTTAATTTTATAAATTGCATGGTCTTCTTTTCATTTGTCATTGCTTAGAAATAGTCCACAGTCATATTTGGATTTTTCATTTTATTACAAAAGTGCTTAGAAATGTCGATCAATCGATCCCCTCTCCGATCGAAGAGCATGCAAAAACTCACTCCAATCATGCTGATCGAAGGATATAGTTCAATTAATTAGGTTCAATTAGTGAATTGAAGTTAATTTATTGAAGGTTTCTCTATAGATTTAAGTTCAAATCTCATAATTGTTCTAACACTTTCCCTAGCTTTTTATGGCAAAAAGTTACATTAAAATTAGGAATGGAATCCCCCGAAATAACAGCGTGTGGAATATATTAATTAATTGTACAATCGAAAGAAATTCACAAAAAAATTGGTCAAAATTATAAAGTAAATTATCACATTTTTAGATGGCTTTTCTCCAATACAAAATGTACTTAACGACCATATATTACTGTAAAAAAGAGTCCCTTTTACCTTTATATATTTTATTTATTTGTTTTTTGCCAAATAAAAGAAGTTACCCACTTTCCCAAATTCTTAACGTTAATAAATGAATACCAATGCATTTTTATGTGTTCGAATCTGAGATCTCACTTCAAAAGGTCAGGGATATATACATGTCACTAAGCTAAAAGGAAATTGACAGTTGCTCTATAATTTTTTTTGGACCAGAGAAATACGATCCCTCCTATATCCCATTTTGTTAGAATACATCTTATTTTTGAATATTTCAAAACAATTTACCATTATACAAAATTAAGACATGCATTTATTTTACTTTTTCACTAAATCTGATACTATACTAAAGAAAACTACTATACGAATCAAATTTTATATCAAATTTTTTAAATCACCTTACATAACACCAAGATAGAACTTAAATAAAATGTCAATTTATTCTGACCAAATGAGACAGAAAATAATAATTATTAAAATAAAATAATGATAATAATAATAAAAAGACAGGATGACCCTCACACGTCATAATTACAAATCAGGATGCTGTCGTCATTTGGTTATAAGTTAGGGGTGTATTTGAACTTGCATCTAAAAAGAAGGGTGTCAGAGTCATTTAACTCTGCATCCCCTTGACTCAGTGCAGGTCGCTGCGGGGTAATTAGGGAATTGTGTGCGACACATCGTGTAAGAAAAACGTGGGGAATGAAAAGTAAATGGGGGCAAAAAAGAGGTTTCCGCTTTTGCTGTTTAAGGTTTCCATATTTGGAAATTGGGGAGCGCGCCTACCTCTGCAAATCCAAATTTGAGGTCAAGTTCCAGGACAGATCCTATTCTCATTTCTCCCTTCTGACAAAAACATGGATGCACCTTGCAACTTGCCACTGTCAGCCATCAGCCCCTCTTCAACCCCAAAATATATATATATATAGAGAGAGAGAGAGAGAGAGAGAGAGAGTATAAGACTTCAAAATAGGTGTATTGTACTCATTGAATGAAATGAATACCTTTTTTTTTAAATAAATAAATAAAAGACAAAAGAAATAATACTTTTTAACCTTTAAAAATGAAGAATATGAGACATTATAAATTTAAGACTTTGCTTCGAATCACTATAAAAGGAGAATTTGCATACACAATAGACATATTGCCGCACAAATCATATTGAGAGAAAGTGGCTAATTTCTTTATTTATTTTGTAACCTATTTAATTTATGAAAACTAATTCATATTGTTTATTCGTAATTCATTTCTTTGTTATTTTGTAAATACTCCAAAAGTATATATATATATATATATATATATATATATATATATATATATATATTGCAAGGATTTTTATGATGTGAAGTGATAGAACAATAGATCATGCAAGTTGCGCTTGCAATATATAGTTAGAATCCTCACCAAATGCTAATTGTTCCGGTAAACCGTCATAATCAACATCACTAATGAATGGAAACCCCAACAACAATGCTTTATAAGCAAAATCAATAAACCTTAATAGATAATGGTTTTATATTATATTTTATTTTAATTCATAGAAAGATCGACTAGATCTAGAGAGGAGGGCCGATGGGTATCTTTAAAAATGATGACTCAAATATCAAAATGAAACCAAATTAATAAAACAAAAAAAGAACTAGCAAAAGAGTTCATAATAATTATACTATTCATAATCAAATTGTCTGATATCTCTCTCTCTCTCTCTCTCTCTCTCTCTCTCTCTCTCTCTCTCTCTCTATATATATATATATATATATATATATATATGCCTTTATCTCTACTTTTTATACAGTCTAATTCACAAGTTCACGAGCATACAATGGCATTAGACTATACGCTACGAGAATAATGGGCTATGACTACGACTTTGGTAGACAAAAGACTAGTGTTTTTTAAAACCTTAGTTAAAAGGTATGAAACGACTAGGGTTTTTTAAAACCCTAGTTTAAAGGTAAGAAAAGACTACTATTCCTAGGACCCAAGTCTTTTCTTACCTTTTAACTAGGGTTTTATAACACACTAGTCTTTTGTTGGTAACAAAAGACTAGTGTGTTATAAAACTCTAATTAAAAGGTAAGCAAAGACTAGGGTTTTTTAAATACCTAGTTAAATGATAAGAAAAGACTATTGTTCTTAAGACCCTAGTCTTTTCTTTTCTTTTAGGAGAAAATATATATATATATATAATAGACTTTGGGACAGGTTCCCCTTACACCCTATTTTGACACCTATGTTTATAACTCGTTTTCAAATACCCACGTAGGTCGAATATTTTGAGAAACCAACCGTTAGATTATATACTTATCTTATGTTTGTCATGTATGAAAAAAATTGGAGTGAAAAGCGGTCGTTTTATGTACAAAAGAGGACAGTTTAGAAAAGCGATCGTCTTTTAGC
>JAESVK010000050.1:1818316-1830349 GCA_017140935.1 Hamamelis virginiana | reverse complement strand
TATATATATATATATATATATATATATATATATATATATATATATTGCAAGGATTTTTATGATGTGAAGTGATAGAACAATAGATCATGCAAGTTGCGCTTGCAATATATAGTTAGAATCCTCACCAAATGCTAATTGTTCCGGTAAACCGTCATAATCAACATCACTAATGAATGGAAACCCCAACAACAATGCTTTATAAGCAAAATCAATAAACCTTAATAGATAATGGTTTTATATTATATTTTATTTTAATTCATAGAAAGATCGACTAGATCTAGAGAGGAGGGCCGATGGGTATCTTTAAAAATGATGACTCAAATATCAAAATGAAACCAAATTAATAAAACAAAAAAAGAACTAGCAAAAGAGTTCATAATAATTATACTATTCATAATCAAATTGTCTGATATCTCTCTCTCTCTCTCTCTCTCTCTCTCTCTCTCTCTCTCTCTCTCTCTATATATATATATATATATATATATATATATGCCTTTATCTCTACTTTTTATACAGTCTAATTCACAAGTTCACGAGCATACAATGGCATTAGACTATACGCTACGAGAATAATGGGCTATGACTACGACTTTGGTAGACAAAAGACTAGTGTTTTTTAAAACCTTAGTTAAAAGGTATGAAACGACTAGGGTTTTTTAAAACCCTAGTTTAAAGGTAAGAAAAGACTACTATTCCTAGGACCCAAGTCTTTTCTTACCTTTTAACTAGGGTTTTATAACACACTAGTCTTTTGTTGGTAACAAAAGACTAGTGTGTTATAAAACTCTAATTAAAAGGTAAGCAAAGACTAGGGTTTTTTAAATACCTAGTTAAATGATAAGAAAAGACTATTGTTCTTAAGACCCTAGTCTTTTCTTTTCTTTTAGGAGAAAATATATATATATATATAATAGACTTTGGGACAGGTTCCCCTTACACCCTATTTTGACACCTATGTTTATAACTCGTTTTCAAATACCCACGTAGGTCGAATATTTTGAGAAACCAACCGTTAGATTATATACTTATCTTATGTTTGTCATGTATGAAAAAAATTGGAGTGAAAAGCGGTCGTTTTATGTACAAAAGAGGACAGTTTAGAAAAGCGATCGTCTTTTAGCAGCCATATACATATCCCTGTACCTAAACGGTGACGTTTTGAATTTGTTTTTTTTTTTTTTTAAAGACCATACGATGCCGTATTTGGAAGCGCGCCTGTCTGAATTTGTTCCCGCCTCTTGCAATATCTCTTTGGCTCTGTCTCCACTCTCTCTCACTCGATCTCACTCCCTGTCTCTCTCCATTCTCTCACACTCAGAGCGATAACTATTTCCCTCCTCTTCGCCGGAACCCTAAACGCTAGAATCTAAATGGAGGCCAGAGCTAACCCACTGTACCATAGTTGAGCGGAACCCTCTTCTCCGGAATCTCACGAGGCACAGAGAAAATCCACCGTACCCCAACTGAGCAGATCTGCCGGAACCCTCATCGCTGGAGTCCTCTCATTCTTATCCCCATCTGTCGGAACCCTCTATGCCATAACCATCTTTGCCTTGAATCCTTATCCCCATCTCATCCAGTCCCCAAAACCCTAACCCTCTCACCTGTATTTCCCTTCAATGTGAGTCGGAACCCTCACAACTCTGCCATGATACCAGTTAGCGGTTAGTTGCTGGCATTGGCTGCACATCGGTGGCTGCACGACCTTGTGACGATCTTATTTGGCTTCGAATCGATAAAACAAGCCTTTCGCTTGCTTTGGTATACCAGTGAGTCTCTCTTCTTCTATCTATTTCATTTTTCTTTACATTTCACTCTGTTTGGTTGCTAAGAAAACTGCGGGAAAAAAATTTCATGGGTATGTGTGGAATGTTTGCCGCGAAATGCCTTTTTCCTCCCTTATTATTTTCATTTCCTTCCATTTGCCCCGACCCTCTTCTCTCTATCTGCAATCCCTTGCTGCATCAATTGGCATGCCAGTAAGTTCTTGATTTAATATTTCTCTAAATTTTTTTGGTTGCAATTGGCTTGGAATATTGGTTCTATACACACACACACACACACACACACACACACACACATATTTTCCCAAAAGGAATATTCAAAGCAAGGGAGGAAGAATTAAGACATTCTTGATATTAGTTCCAGAGTATCTTGATGTGGTTGGAAGTGTTTCCAGAAAAACTGATGGTCGTCATTGGGCCGATTTGTTCTCTGCTGTTGGAAGATCAACAGAGTATATTTTTTTCACTTCTTTTTTTATCTTGTAAATATATTTAAGAATCTACATAACAAAAACTGACTATGATGTCAGTGACTCACTGTCTGACAAGGGTAATAGGTGTTTGATACCACTGCTTAAAAGCTCGAAGTGCAAGATAAGTATATAACACAAACATGGGTGTTCATGTCCAATAATGAAATAGGGGAAAAACAGGAGTATCCACTTTATGTAATAGGAATTGAATTTGATTTCTCCCGTCTTGAATTATTTTCTTCAGTTGTATTACTTGCATATTCTAATTCTCTGATGCTTGTGAAATATCAGCTTTTTGGCAAGGTCTCCTTTCAATGCATTTTTGCATTGTTCAGTAGGATGATGACATGTCATCATGTTTTTTGTTGCTATTCTAGTTTCTAAATAGTGCAAACAGCTAGTGCAGCTTTAAACCCTAAGCTACTGGGACATTGTAGGTTGCGTAGAGGGTTGGTATGTAGATAGCATTGAAGATTGTAGTGGAGGTTGTTGTCATATCTATATAGTAATGGGGTGCTGACGTTCTGGAGGATTCATTTTTTACCATTTGAGCTGACTTCCTTTCAATTGTTTCATGATTTGCAATGCCTATTTTGGCATGTTGAAAAATGCTATTGTTTTGTTCCTTTGGTGAATAGCTGGAGCAAGAAGCAGCCCCCAAAATGAGCATCACAGTCATGGATGTGGGCTCTATTTTTGCCCAAATTGATGCTGCTGCAGCAATCTCTGCAATTATGTAGTCAATGCTTGGAAGTAAAATCAACCCCTTCTAAAAATGTGCTATTAGTGTTCATTCACTTGACATTGTTGTCAAAGGCAAGCACTAGATACCTAGTTAATGTTAGTATCTGAGTTTACACTCTAATATTTCCAAGGCAACAAATAAGATTTGTCTCTTTATCTGAGTTTGCACTCTAATATTTCGAAGGCAATGAGTTATTATTCTGTCCTTGTTTATCTTTATCAATTTCTTCTGTTATATTGTTTGGTCTCTTTTATTTAGAACCTTTATCTTTATTCCTTTTTCTGTGTTTAGGTAACTCCTTTTACTCGAGAAGGAAAGAAGAAAGCCTTTATTGTCTCTCCAGAAGCTAAGAGTTTCAAAAGATCTAGATCAGGTTAGTTTTTCATTAACAATAATGTCTCATACAGTATACTGTCGTGCTGATTGTATTTTGAGATGCAGACTATTCCATCTAATAGCACCCCCTCTCTTGTATTTTGAGATGCAGACTATTCCATCTAATAGCACCCCCTCTCTCTCATATTTCTTTGTCTATTAACAATTTGAATACTACTTTGATCTTGTTCTTATCGCTTCTCCATCTCAATGACTTGAACATTTTTTTAGTCCAACCAATGCTATTAAGCATTGTTGATTTAGTATAATTGAAAGTACTATTTGAAGGACTTCCAGTGGAAACTAGTTCATAAAGTTTAAAATGGAAAGAGTTTCTCATATTTTTATGGATTATGAACTCTGTTCTCTACCTCTTGTTTGAGGAGTATGACAAAGTCCTTCAATGAATTGTAGCCCATGAAAGATTGTAGATCTTTTCTATGAATAATGAACACCATGGTTGAGCCCAATACATCTTGATGATCACTTGTATATCAGGAATAGTATGTTACTGGTGAAATTCCAAATCTAAGGTTTTATAGAATAACAAATGAACATGATGATTGCCTTACATGCAGTTTTGAAGCTACTCTTTCTGTTATACCTAACTCTGGCTACTTCCAACTCTCGAATTTGCGCATTAATTCACGCTTGACAAACTGAGACTTTTATCACTACACCAAACAATGAAACCCCATAAAAAGTCAAGTAGAATAAGTATGGTTCTTAGTAGAGCTGTAAACGAGTCGAGTAGTGGAGGTTAGTGGCTACTGTAGTTTTTTGTTCTTCCTTAATTCCTGATTCTTCTTATTTATGTTTTAATTGAAAGGATGATGCTTTGTGCAGTGTCAGGGGGCTTTGTCTCTTTGGTTCAAGGTTCTTATGAATACTATCATTATCTTCATGATGGTTTTGATGACTCGGTAATGAAATTTCTCCCTCTTCTAAGTAGTTAACTTTTGTGGCAACTTATTATAAATGCATATTAATATGTGATAGCTGTTGGATATAAAATTTGATGAATTGAAATCTTTTATATGAGTTACCATGATCACTATATGGTATTTTTATATAGTTAATGTAAGTTTTATAGTAGAAGCTTTACCGAGTCATATTATTACATTATCCGAGAAACATTGTGTAATATGTACATTTAGGATTTATAATAACTTAGTTATGGGCTATTAAAATAATTCATCATTTATTTTTCATGCTAGAGGTTCTATTTTATACTTAAGATAGCTTGTGATTGTTGGCTGTTGATGAAAACATGGCACATGAGGCGCCATTTAAATGGGATGTTGTGATAATATGATTATAAAACTGCTATAAATTGTTCTTAATTTTAATAGGTGAATATATAGAAATGTTCCAAAAACAGACAAGATGCTGCCGAATTTTTATCTCAAAAAAGAAAATATTTCTTAGTACAAGTTAATTTAATTTAATTTTTATTATTAATAGAAGTGCATGTGGAAACATGTATTGAAGTTTTAATGGACACTTTTAAGTGTCCCCTTTAACAGTTTTTGTAGTAGTGCAGGTTTCCATATTCCATTTAAGCTATCATTTTCCATTTCTTTGATATTCATTATAATTTTATAATTTTGTGTGATTTATTTCTTATTTTCTTTATGTAGGTTTCCAATTAGGTCATCAACAAAAATGGAGGACCAAACCAGCTTTTTTTTTGAGAAGAAGATGCATTTAAATACTCATTATTAGAATTTAGTTTTGGAATAGAGGATGATTTGAATGTACCCATATCTAGGATTCCAACATTAACTGTACCACTTTTAGTTAATTAATTATAAATCAATTAAGTTGAACACTTATTGCATTTGTACGAATATTTTGTATTTTTCTTGGATAATTTTATTAATGATTTTTGCACTTTAATGGGTGGTTTGGAATGTGATTGGGTGTATATAAAGGTTACAGGTCATATTTATGTAATATTGAAAACAAAATTGCAAAATACAGAAAATAATTTTTTTTTTTTGTGGGTAAATCAAAGATGAAGGTTTAAAACCGTAATCTTTTTGGTTTAAAACCGTAGTCGTTTTATGAAAGACTAGGGTTTAAAACCGTAGTCTTCTTATAAAAGACTAGGGTTTTCCGTAGTTGTTTCCTAAAAGACTAGGGTTTATAACCGTAATCCTTTGTAAGAAAAGACTACCACCCACTTGACTACGGTTTCAAAACCCTAGTCTTAACCCAAAGACTAAGGTTTTGCACCTTAGTCGTAGGTATTTTTTGTAGTAGTGATAGCTAGATTATACATTGGTCTCCTTAACCAGTGTTAAGTAGAACTAATTAAATAATTCAATAAATTTTACCAATTAATCTAGTAATAAAAAATTAACTTCATCTTTATGGATGATAGATATTTGGTCAAGATGTAATAAGATATCTACTACTTGTTGCAATTAATAAGTTTTTTTGTGACTTTATGAACCCAAAATTGTAAAACTTACGTTACACTTTACGGATGATTATTCTGTCAACATCTTATAACAGATCCACCACTTATTGCAAATCTATTGATGACGGTGCGATTTATATCATATCTTAAAATCATAAATTTGTTTCTATCAAGTATAATAATGTAGCATAAGGAATGGAGGGAGAACCAAGCTTGGTTTAGATGCATTATAATGGCAACAACTACTAACAAAACCGTTATCCTTATCTACTTTGAACACATGATTATTTTTAATCTTTATTACGTCTAATATTAGCGAATACTAAAAAGTTAACTTCTTATTTTATAAATCGGTACAAAAAATCTATTGTCATCAGTCGTCACTATTGATACGTACCAACCTGTAATAATTAATTATTTTAATATTTTGTAACAGTATACGCTCACATAATCAAAGATTTGATCGATCAAACAGTTTAGAAGCGATGCATGAAAATTATTTGATCAAATCCAATAATTTTTTTTTTTTTTGGGTATGAATTAAATATAAATTCTATTTAAAATTTTGAATAGCTCGGATAACTTTTAAGGCAATTAAATTCATCTATTCAAGGAAATTTTTTGAGAGAAACACTATTATTTGTATAAATAATGTCTTCCACTATGCTAATAAAAGTATGTATTCGTACAAGAGACGCACAAAACACAATCCTAGGATTCCCCTAAGGAGAAGGTTAGCATGGATATATAGTTATTTATGTATTAATTTTAAACAAACTTTCTCTAGTTTAAGTGCCAAGATTTGATAGTCTGACATGCACGTGATGATGACAGTCACCATTATCCAATCGATGGTGTCTTTTGCACGCCACAGTCAATACCATGTGATTATCCCTTCTCACCACCATGGAACCCAGAAAACAATTTAGGAAAACTTCACCATAAAAAGAATCTGACAGAGTGACAGCCAAATCATATTGCTCCACGGCCAAACCAAGGCTTAATATGATTGGGCCGTTTTGCAACCTTTCCTTCACAGTCCTGTCACTCTATAAGAAACTCATTTTAGTTTGCATCAAGAGGTGTTTGGGAACCTGTCTAGACAACACCTGGGATTTTGGGGACACAACCTGAAACTGTTGGAAGTGTTTGTTTTTAAGCTCGGCTTCCAATTGGCTGAACCCACGTGAACAAAAAATTTTGTGGACCTATAAGATTCGATGTGACATCAATATTGTTCAATTGGGCCCACTTTGGAAAATTGACAATACCGAAAATCAAGGATTAAAGGATAATTAAAAAAATTATTAAAATAATATGAGTGTCCCATGCCTCCCAACTTGAAAAAGTAAGGACAAGTGTCAATCATCAACCAAATGATAAAAACTACATAGACCAAGAAAAAAGGTTGCTTTCATAATCACTTTCATTTGTTTATCATCTTTTAAAATGGAAATGTTTCTTTTATGAGTCATTTTCTCTTTGAATATTATTTCTTTGTGGTTTGTGATTACATTATATAATTATAGATATAATAATAATTATTATAATTACTATAATTATATTAAGAATACAATTAGGAGGAGGAGGAGGAACATGCTCCTTTTGATATGGCTCCACCCACAAACCTTTTTGGTGGCTTGGGTACATCCACCACATAAGTATTGGATGAACAAAGTTGCACTTTTAGGTGATGAGAAATATGACTTCTGCATTAGATAGTGCATGGAATTTTATGCAACAAGAAATTAAATTATGGTTTCTTTCTCTTTTCCCCTAATTAAGTGCCTTTTTGTACAAATTAGAGAATGGAGATTCTCTTTTTTTTTCCTCCTTCTATGCCTCCTAATTATAAATTTATAATTGGATTATTTAAGGATTGCAAAAATTATTTTCGACCCACAAAATAATAGGTATTGCTAAGTGTACAATGTCCTTAAAAGAATAAATTACTTAGACAATTTTGATAATTTGAAATGGTATTCTTCTTAAGGCATTTTCAAAAGCTTCGCCAATACTATTTAAGTGGATAAAATCATTCAATTAAATTTATTTTATATATATATATATATATATATATATATATAAAGGAATTATCTAGTCAGCTGTTGCTAACTTAGATCTAAGTCGACTAAGCACTTATAGGTAGAGGTGTGCAAAAACCTGCCCAACCTGTCGGACTTGACCCCACCCACTCAGACCCCATCCGCAACCTGCGGTTACAATGGTTAGGCGGATTGGGTTGGGTGGATTTGACGAATTTTTGGCGGGTTGATTTGGTTGGCGGGTATAGATGTGACAACCTGCCCTAAACTTGACCCCACCCGCCAAATAATTATATATAAATAAATGATATATTTTTATAAAATAAATTTCATTGCGACCTTATATTTTCCCTTAATTGGATATGCTTGCAAGTTAGTGTTTTTTATTTCTTATTTATTATGATAGTTTGAATATGCACATATTTGGTTTAATATCCGTTCAGTTTTGAATGTGAAACTATATGTTAGGTTGTAAGATTTTTTAATAACAATGAACCTTTATTATTATGTATCCAGTTAGTAGTTTTTATTGTTGTAGGACAATTTATTTTGGCACTTTAGTTTATTACTAGTGGAAGAATTGTTTGGATTATACTTTAATTACTAAATAATACAATATTGCATTGTTATATACGAATTTGAGGTGTTTTTGCTTGTTAAAAATGTTTTAAGAACTTTAGGTGTTTATAAAAAAAATAGTAATGCTTCACCCGCTCAATCCGCCCAATCCGCCGATTGAAACCCGCCATATATTTAATAAATCTGCCGGTTATTGAGGTAGGCGGGTGGGAGAGTTAGCCACCCACCAAGGGCCGATTGGTTGGCGGTTTTACCTTCCATCTGCCCTCACCCGACCCGCGCACACCCCTACTTATGGGCATTGGATCATATATCTCATCAGTTAAAAAAGCCTTAATTCATGAGATGATCCAATGGTGATAAGTCTTGTCTGATTTAGATCTAAGTCAGCGTTAATTGACTAGATCATTTCAATAAATATATGTACATATAGAGTAATTTTCTTATCAGGACTTCCTTACATGAGGACTTGGCTTTTTAGTCAATGTAAGATAATAATTTTGGAAAATCGACCGTTGGATTAGATATTCTTTCAATGTATGCCACGCATGCCAAAAATCACAGTGATCTAACGGTCGGTTTTGAAAATACAGACTGTGAAAAACTGTGACCATTAGATGTTATCATAAGTTTTCATAATCTGTATTTTAGAAACCGACTGTCAGATCACTGTGATTTTTGGCATGCACGTCATAGATAGAAAGAATATTCAATCCAACGATTGGTTTTTCAAAATATTCATTTTACATGAGCTAAAAAGCCAAGTCCTCACATAAAGTTATATATGTGAGGACGTCCTCATAAGAAAATGACTCATATATATATATATATATATATATATATATATATATATATATAATGTTATCAAGATTCGCAATCAAACGGATCCTAATTTATTTTTTATTTTTTATTTTTATGCTAACAATAGGGTCCAATTATACGAAAGAGATATGAGAGGCAGTGGAGAATCACTAATCCAAATTGGATTCTTGTTATGAGAATTTTTGTTTTCATTCCAATTCTAGTTTTGTTTCCTAATACCTACTTGGTTTTCATTTGAAATGCAGTAATGCTTTTGGCTTCTCTTATGTAGTGGTTTTCACAAAATAGGTAGTTAAAACATTCTCTCTTTTTTTTTCCTTTCCTTTTTTTTTTTTCTCGAGGCAAATGCTGGATATTCCAACCTTTAGTTAGATAGTTTCGTTTGTTCATCTTAAGCACCACACCAGAAAAGAGCAGTTAGAACCCTATGGGGAGTCGAAACCGAGACTTTTGTTTCACTGAGCATGTATTAATATTGGAAGTTGAAATTGAAACTTCTACATTACTAGGTGTGATTCTTGCCAACTAACCCAATATATGGGTGTTATATAGATAATTAAAACTCTTTTGAGTATTTTTGCATAAATGATACACTTATATATTGAGATAAAAACATATGGCTGAGTCTTGTCTCCCCCAAACACGCCACCCCACTCCCCTCTCTAGCTCTTTTTGGAGTTTTGCTACCGCGGCAAGCTAGATGAGAATGATAAGAAAATTGTAAAAGTAGTCAAGGCACAAGCTAGATGAGAATGATAAGAAAATTGTAAAAGTAGTCAAAATTGTCCATATTTTGAGTTTAACCTCTTGTCGTATATTTCTTGAAATAATATTATTTAACAGACAAACTTAACATCGTTAAATCCTAATCAAACTGCAGTTCAACCACCCTTGTGAGCTGGTACTAATTAAACCGATAATTTCAAAGCACAAGGTTAAAATAATAATAAAGTATATATGTAATCAAATTAAGTTGTTTAGTGCCTTGTGATCATTTTTTAAGTAAATAAAAACGAGAGACACTTGTAGATTTGCAAACGTTATGTACGTTTACCCTCCTCTAGCCTTTGTTAGTAAAGAATTATATATATTTAATTAGAAGTAATTAACATTAACAATCACGGTATTAAAAGGTGGTTCATCTCGCCGGTCGGATTTCTAGCTAACCCAAAAGATTAGTCCCGTTAAGTTTTTAACCTAAAAGTCTAAGCTTGTAGGTGGAGGGTCCAAATAAGTTTATAAAATTATAGCAAGCCCTTTATTTGGAAGATCTGATCGAGATAGAATAGATTCTATTCTTCTACAAGTTAATTACATAGAAGCACCACACCTGTTTTATAAGTCCATAAGATAAAATGTACGAAAATATTTTATATATATATATATATATATATATATACACAATATAGTGAAGTGGCATTACAATATTTCCTTGTCACTCTAAAAGGATGTGAAAAATTAATTTAACCAAAATTTGAAGGAATGTGCATATATAGTTAATGAATTATGCACATATATTTTAGGCATTGTTTGGAAGGCATTTTAATTAGAAGATACTTTTGGAAGCAAAAATTTATTTTCAAAAGCAATAGAAGGGTATATTTTAAATGATAAGCAACTGATACCTTACTAATTAATAAGTATTAAAGGCATGCATGTCAGCATGTGATCGATGTAGACTAGAATGAGTGGTTAGCTGAAGTTGTTAAATGAATTGATGGTTGTGGTCCTTAGGGGGCTATATTGTAGATATATATATAAATCCTACTTATATAATGCAAGAGGTCCCCCCCCCCCCCACTGTCCCCAATTAAGGACCCATTGTGGGTGTCAAACCACATATTAATTCTCTTCTTTATCGAGATTATGGGCATGTGAGTCTTGCGAGCTATTTGTAGCAGCAATTTTGCCTTTAAACAATATAAAAGGGTTATTGTTGAGTGTTGATTAGGTTTAGAATGGGTTCTTATAATGGGTGACTTGGAAATACTAATATAAAGTGTGGAAGACGTAATGTTAGGTCAGGTAATCTCCTCCGTAGAGTTAGCTGAGTGATCCAACAATTGGTTTGTGAAAAATGTCACTGTGAAAATTTGTAATTTTTTTGTTCTTTAAAATCTCACCAATTTTTCACTGTTTTTTTTTTTTAGTAAAATAAAAAAACTTACCGTTAGATCACTGTAAATTTTGGCATATATAAAAAACATAATAGGACTATCTAATCCAAGAGTCAGTTTTTCAAAATCTATTCTACAACTGGCCATACAGATGACCTGACACAACTTTGTGGGTGCACCTTAAATTAACATTTGTTTGGAAAGACTTGGGAGATTGTTTGGAAATTTTGACAACTTGATGATGAGACCGAGTCTACATTCTTTTATTACTGTCTAGTTTTTAAATAAAATAACTTACAAGTTCATAGCTAGGTTGGAAAAATAAATTGTATCTTATTAATCTTTGCACAAAGTCGAACAATTTTACAGAAAAGAGTGGACTTGCGGATCGAAGAGTTAGCTAATGAATACATGTTTGGCCTAACGGATGTATTATCCCATTTTTGGGAGAGATCATGAATATATCCAAGTATTTGAAAATGCATATACATTTTACCCATTTGTTAAAATTGAAAATTTTGAAAGTACGTACGAGTAAGCTAAATTTGTACATTTGCATTTCAAAATCCAAAACTTTTACAATTAAAGTAAGAAATGGCATTTGAAACCCCCGGGCGGGGGGGGCGGCGGTTTCAAATACGTGGATAGGTTCATGAGGGGGGGGGGGG
>JAESVK010000050.1:1785630-1809559 GCA_017140935.1 Hamamelis virginiana | reverse complement strand
AGAGAGAGAGAGAGAGAGAGAGAGAGAGAGAGGGTATATTTTGGTAGAGAAGGGAGAGGTCCGAGAGAGAGAGAATAAGGGGCAAAGTCTGCCTCAGTCTGCAAAGTCTGCCTCAGTCCTTTGGGTAGCGTGAAATTGAGACTTTCAATCTCATCCGTTAATTTGATCCCACGGTTATATTTTGCTGGCCGGATACAATAGGGACACGGCCGACCGTCTCTCAGACTTTCTATATATATATATATATATATATATAATAACAACTTGATTATTACAAAACTTTCTTATAAGCATGTCACGATAAAATCCCGTCACTTGTAAATGAGATTTCACCCACATCTCACACATTGTATTAGCAATAGCTCTATACTTGGCCTGTACACTAAACCTTGATGTTTCTTACTTTTCCACATAACAAGATTTTGACTCAAGTATAGAAACTGGACATTGTTCAACTTTCGAGACAATCACTTGTCTGACTTGCATAAAAAATTCCTACTACCTCCTAATTGTTTGAGAGTATTAAAACTAAGCCCTAATTAGGAGTACCTTTTAAATATCTCAAGATATGACACATAACTTCTCATAGTTGTGTCTGTCCTTTGGCAATGGCTTTGTGGCAAAGATTGTTTAAACCGTTGGATATATGTTGGGTGGCCCCAAAATCGTCCTCTGCAATGTTGGACATTGAGTTTCGTGTTTTTGGATTTTCCAAGAGGGCTATGGTTCTTTGGAGATGTGTTGTTTTGGTAATTTTTTGGGTGCTTTGGCTTGAAAGGAATGCTCGTATATTCGAGGATAAGTGTGATAGTTTTGTTGGTTTATGGGATCGGGTTTGTTTTTTGAGCTCTTTTTGGGCGTCGGTGTCTAGGGAATTTAGGGGTGTTCCTTTGTTTGTAATTTTGAATAATTGGGCGGAGGTATGTGAGTAGGGGTTTTGGTTAGTTTGGCTGGGTTGTAGTTTTTTTTGTTCTTTTTATCCTTTTCACTCCTTTTTTCTTTGTATTGTAGGACATCTTGTCCTCTTTTCCTTTTAATATAATTTTGTTGCTTATCAAAAAAAAAAAAAAAAACAAAACTTCTCATAGTGTTGCCGTTTAAGATCCTGCATAAACTGACTAACCACTCTTAGAGGAAAGGTAATGTTTGATCTTGTCACTATCTTTTAAAATCAATTTACCTACATTCTATATCCCCTTGGATCATCAAGAACTTGTCATTCATCTCTACTAAATTGTGTATTTGGATCGATTATTGTGTCAACTAGTTTGGTTTCTATCGTATCAATTTCATTCAAGAGATTAAGAGCATACTTTCTTTGAGACAATGATATTCCTTCATTAGACATAGCTACTTCGATACCCAAGAAATAGCTCATCTGTAAGTCTTTTATATGAAAATGTTTGCTCAAGTACTTCAAAGATCGTATACCCTCAACATCACTGCCCGTGATCACTATTTTATTTACATAAAATGTAAGAATGATGAAGGCTTTCTCACTATGGTGTACAAACACGGAATGATCGGACATTGCTCTTTTAAATCCATAGATGCTCTAGTTACTTGGTTGAATTTATTGAACCAAGCCCTTGGATTACATACCTTATGTGACTCCTCCGCAACTACATACCTAGAATGTTTCTCCATGCACACCTCCTTTTGAAGACCACCATGGAGAAAGGCATTTTTAAAGTTAAACTGATAAAGCGACTAGTTTTAATAAACACAACAGATAATAACGCAAGAACTGAGTTGAGACAAGCATAAAGAATAGAAGTCTCAAAGTAATCAACACCAAAGGTATGAGTATAAGGATAATACTTAATCATATAGACCCAACAGGCTTTCAACTACCTTTACTACCAAACGGGCTTTCAACTACTCAACAATACCATAAGGATGATACTTAATCATATAGACCCAACTAGAACCCACTACATGTTTACCGAGAGGTAAGTCACTCAATTTCCAAAGTACCATTTTGATATAACGTCGACATTTTAACAAGGATAAGCCAATGTCTGTGTATGAGAATGAGGAATAGAAACAGAGGACATACTAGCAAAAAATGGAAGCGAGTACGTAAATAAGAAAAAGAAACAACCTGTTTGATAGGATGTTGAGGCAAGAACAAGTACCTTTCCATAGGGTAATAAGAATATCAAGAGAAGAGAACCTTAGAAGAAGTAGATGAGAGAGAAGGTAGAGCAAGTGAGTCTTCATTCCTTGTCATTTGTGCATGTCGGCAATAAACTTGTTTTGGATTAGGCAATAAAACCGAAGACTCGGAAACGTTAGTGCTGGGACAAAAATAGTAGGAATTGGCAATGAAATAGAAGAATGTTCAAGAGTATTTAAATTTAAAGACACACTTGAAGAAGGAAAGAAGGATGTATCTTTGAAGAAGGTAACATTAGAACTAACAACATAACGATATGATCAAGGATTTTAACAATTATGGCCTTTTTGAGTTTTGGAATAACCAACAAAGACATGCTTAACAGTACTAGGATCCATCTTATCATCTTCGAGTGAGAACATGAGTGAAGCAAATATAATCAAGCACATGTGGAGGTATAGCAAAAAAAAGGCTTATCAAGATATAATACATAATAAGGTAGATTTCCATGAAGAGCAGAGGAAGGCATGTGATTCATAAGGTAACAGGCGGTAAAAAGAACATCCCCTAAATGGTTTAGGAACACTTATTGTTCGAGCAACCTTAATAAGATGGCTATTTTAATGTTCAGCCATACCATTCTATTGAGTATTAACGCAAGAAGATTAATGGAGAATACCATTAGCTTCACAATATGACCGAAGAGGCCCCATAACATTTTCCAAGGCATTATCAGATTGCAAAGTACAAATAGTACAACCAAATTAAGTTGCAACCAAGAAATTAAATATCAGGAGCCAGAGATATATCGGTGGTCCCAAAACACAGATATATCGATCGTATTGAAAATATTGATATCGATTTAAATATATGATGGATATTATTAGTTAAACATGGAAATTTTCGGCGTAACTTTGCAAAATAATGAATTAAACTATAATGCACAATTTAGAATCAAAATATTGCAAATTAAATATATATAAGACAAGTTGATGTTGTATTTGATATAATAAAGCGTGCCGTGCAGGGCAAAATAAATCACAAATTTCTACAAAATTTACACTAAAATGTTACATAACATTAAAATTTTAAAATATATATCATTTAAAAAAAAAAAAAAATCAATAATCTTGTTTACAAAAGAATTTTCACCTTAGACCGATACTTACCGAAATATTGGTAAATATCGGTAAAGATATGCGAGTCTAACATTGTTTCGATACCTATATGGGTATATAGGAGATATATCGAGCATATCGGAGATATTTTATTCCATGGTTGCAACTTCTTTATAAAACAATTGAAAAATATAAGGAATTTCATAATGATATTTTATTAGAAATATCCATGTCATTCTTGAACAAACACCCACAATGTACACAAAGTAAGAAAAACCTAACATACTCTTGTGCCGACATGGGGCCCCAATTTCATAATGAACCAACTTAGGAGTGGACTGACAATTATTTTGTCTCTAAGGAAAAGACACCATATGATTGTTACTTATTTGGGAAGCCTCGCACTCAAAACTTGACACAGACTTAAAAGAAGGAAATAAAATCTTCACTAATTGCAATGATGGATGACCAAGACAATAATGCCACTATTGACGTGAAACTCTTGCTTATAATGATGTAATATTCCCATGGGTAGGAACCGAATCAAGATAATAAAGACCATCTTGCTCATGACCTTCACCACTCGTCCTCTTCAACTTGAGGTCCTAAAAGACACAATGTAAAGAATAGAAAGTGACAGAGTTAAGAGCTTTAGTGAGTTTGCTCACTGAAAAAATATTGAAAGGCAATTTAGAGATATAATGATCGCAAGATAAACTAAGAGATGAAGTTGGATATACTGTACCACTACCAACTATATCACAAGAATGACCATGAACAAGAACAACGGAAGATTTAAAAGATTGAAAATTTAAAGTTAAAATAAGGTAGTCATATAAGACTATCAGTCATGTGAGCAGAAGCCCCCAAGTCAATTACATGGGGGTAGAGGAAGAGGAGGAAAAACATGCTAGGTTACCTGAATGAGCAAAATCCAAGAGTGACATGTATTGTTGTTGTTAAACTGAGGCATTATACTCCTCCCTGGTAAGAGTAATAGAATACTAGCAGATGTCTTGGTAGATGTGGTAGCAGCACTAATTTCCTGTGGAGTACTGGAGTGGTATGAACAGTACATGACTTGATTTTTGGATTTGGTCCACGGTTTACCATGAAGATCAAAACAACCGTATGATTCTCCCTCACAATCTGTACACTTACAAATATCATCTCTCCCATGGCCTCAACCAAAACCACTCCCTGGAAAGCTTCCACATCCTTAATTAGTATTAAAAGAAGAATTCTAACTGCCAACCTACGACTTACAGAATTTTGAGTACAAATAGAGGTGTAAATCGATGCAGATTGAACGGAAATTTGAAACTGAAGAAAAAGTAAATGAAAGGAAACTTACATTTATATCCTTTAATAAACTGGAATATATACAAAAACTGTAATACTATTTAGAGACTTTTTCACTTTCTAATTGGATACTCAGACTAAATTCTCACACTAGATGGTTACATTTGATGCCTAGACACTGATTGCATTCTTCTATTTATAGGCGAGCCATAGATTTCAACTTCGGACTTCAACTTCAATTTACTAACAGATGAAGTTTATTTGTCCTAGACTTTGGAAAAGGGAACCACCTGTCTGAACCTGTCCATATTCATCCTTTTTACATAACCATCTCAATTACATATAATGCCATCTCAATTACATATAGTGCTTAACAACCACTTCAATATAATAGTCTAAACAACAATACCCTACGTAGCCTTTCTTATAAAACTTTCTGAAAACAATCACTTTACTATTCCAACAACCATTTATCCCTCAAGGGCGTTATCCAAGTTAGCAAATGAAATATCATCAAGGGAATTGAGAAAATCAATATCATTGTTTTCAAAAAGTTTTATAAGAAAGGCTACGCAGGGTACTATTGTTTGGACTATTGTATTAAAGTGGTTGTTGTAATAGTAAAAAAAAGTACTATATGTAAGATGGGTATGGACAAGCTTAGAAGGTAGCTCCTTTTTCCAAAGTCTGGGACAGATACTTCATCTGTTATGAAATTGAAGTTGAAATTCAAGGCTTGCCTATAAAGAGAAGAATGCCGTTAGTGTTTAGGCATTGAATGTAAACATCTAGTGTGAGAATATAGTCTGAGTATCCAATTAGAAAGAGAAAGAGTCTGTAAACAGAACTACAGTTTTTGTAAATATTCCAATTTGTTGAAAGATATAAAAGTAAGATTCCTTTACTTTTTATTTGGTTCCAAAATTTGGTTCGGTTTACAACGATTTACATCCCTAACTACAAAAACCATGACCTCAAATGACACTATGACCTTTGAAACCACCACATATAAATTTCCTCATCTATGAGAAGCACCTTATTGTCATGTAGAGAGAGCATAATAGTAGAATCATCCATAACTGAAGATTCAAAGGATGAGTAGGATCTAGTTGTAACACAAAGAACTCTAGCATACACATTGCTAAAGGAAGGAATACTACCATCTCCCACCAAAATTTGAGCCTTTACCGATTGGAGTTCAATGTTGTTAAAAGTGTGTGAGGTGCAAAAAAGCCCAAGCTTTGGGCTTCACCTAGCACTAGGTGAGGTGCATTTAGTCAGGTGCACCTAAAGCGCTCCTAGGCTTTTTTTTTTCCCCCGAGGCATAAGGCACAACAAAAGCGCATTTAATTGAAGAATTTTTTTTAACCCTTTTTTTATTCAAGTTTATTTATTTATTTATTTATCGTATGCCAGTATTTGATCAATTATTAAAAAAAGGGAAAAAAGAAGGGAAAGGGGAAAAAAAAAGCAAGAAAAGCATAAGAAGAAGCTTATAAGCCCTAAATCCTACCCCCACGCACAATCTCCTCTCTGCCCGACCTCTCCACCAGCAGCCATCCATTGCTCCTCTCTAGCTTTGACAGGTTGATGCAGGACGGTTAAAGGGAGAAATCCAAGGTTGAGGGATGGTAGGCTTTGTCCATGGGTTAGGGTAGGAATAGAGTACTGTTTTGGGGTAAGACATTGGCTTGAAACACAAAGAACACTTGCTGGAAGTTCTGGACAGCAATGGGTTTTGGGTGCTGGAGTTAAGGTTTAAAGGTTGGTGAAGGTTTGTGGTTATAGGAAGGTAGGGTTTTGAGGGTTAAAGGGCTTGAAATCGAGGTTTATGGCAGAATATAAATAAATACAGCAACACAGCAGGAAAGAAAATAAAAGAGGAGAAAAGAAGAAGGAGGAGTTAATCTAGGAATCACTCCTAGAACCTTAGGCCTCACACCCAAGGACCCTTAGGCATCACACCTAGGGTTAGGATTGCATCACACAACCCATAAAGAGCTTCAATAGCTGCTGGAAAATTCTGTAATTCTTATTCATCATTCAAAAGAGAGACTTACAACCCTTTATATAGAGATAGGGCTCCAATAAGAGAATAGAAACTAGGACTAATAAGAAAATAAATAGAAACTAGGATTCTAATAAGAAAATAAATAGCAACTAGAATTCTGATAAGAAAATAAATAGTAACTAGGATTCTAATAAGATAATTAAATAGAAACTAGGATTCTAATAAGATAAATAGCAACTAGGACTCTATTTTAACTAAACTCTAATTAGACTTGTCCCTAACTAGATTCAATCGAGGAAAGTCCCAAACGGGTATCATCTTGAATTTGAATGGATTTCGTCCTTTTGAATCCTTCATCATTCTCCCTTGGTTGGAGAAAACTCGACCTCGAGTTTTAAAGTGTTGGAGCATTAGAATTCCCAATTTTCCAAATAGTGTCTTTAGTAAGAGATAATAAGTTTGGCCTTGAAACCCCGTTTTCTTCTTCGGTAGAGGTAACAATGAAGATATTGACACCTTCATCTCAATCATACCATTTAACTTATCAGGAATGATGAAATTAATGGTTGAAACAATACATGGAAAAGCATCAACAGTAGTTTTCTCCTCTGATGGCAGCTTAGTAACCTTTGGCATTATTGCTGAAGCATGGACAACAGTTGCTTCCTTCATCTTTTGAATGTTGGTTGCAGAAATAGTCAAAGATTTTGACTCTTTGAGTTCTTCAAATGGCAAAATGTCTTCTTTTACTACAACTTTGATCTCTTCCGAAATAATATCTCGAGCAAATTGTAGTTTTTCCAACACACAAACTGACTTAACTTCATCTGCCAGATTCTGTTCAAGTATTGCTTTGGATGGACTTGTACACATTGTTTGATCAACATGTAGATGCGATGTCAAGTTCACACATGCTTGAGCCTTAACTTGCGGCAATTGTGATGTTGGACATGTTGTCAAAGTGCGAGATTTAGCTTGGAGATCACAGCTGCATTGAAATTCAGCATGTTTCACTTGATTTTCGATGTTAATCAATCGCATGTTCATCACTTCCATATGCTCCATAAGTTGAAATAATATCTCATCTCGTTGATTGTCAGTCAACCTCCCTCTAAAAGTCCTTCTTGACCTTGTCAACATAATGCCAACCTCGCTCTGATACCAAACTGATGCAAGACGGTTAAAGGGAGAAATCCAAGGTTGAGGGATGGTAGGCTTTGTACATGGGTTAGGGTAGGAATAGAGTACTGTTTTGGGGTAAGACATTGGCTTGAAACACAAAGAACACTTGCTGGAAGTTCTGGACAGCAATGGGTTTTGGGTGCTGGAGTTAAGGTTTACAGGTTGGTGAAGGTTTGTGGTTATAGGAAGGTAGGGTTTTGAGGGTTAAAGGGCTTGAAATCGAGGTTTATGGCAGAATATAAATAAATACAGCAACACAGCAGGAAAGAAAATAAAAGAGGAGAAAAGAAGAAGGAGTTAATCTAGGAATCACTCCTAGAACCTTAGGCCTCACACCCAAGGACCCTTAGGCATCACACCTAGGGTTAGGATTGCATCGCACAACCCATAAAGAGCTTCAATAGCTGCTGGAAAATTCTGTAATTCTTATTCATCATTCAAAAGAGAGACTTACAACCCTTTATATAGAGATAGGGCTCCAATAAGAGAATAGAAACTAGGACTCTAATAAGAAAATAAATAGCAACTAGGACTCTAATAAGAAAATAGCAACTAGGACTCTAAATACAAAAATAAATAGAAACTAGGATTCTAATAAGAAAATAAATAGCAACTAGAATTCTGATAAGAAAATAAATAGTAACTAGGATTCTAATCAGATAAATGAATAGAAACTAGGATTCTAATAAGATAAATAGCAACTAGGACTCTATTTTAACTAAACTCTAATTAGACTTGTCCCTAACTAGATTCAATCGAGGAAAGTCCCAAACGGGTATCATCTTGAATTTGAATGGATTTCCATGTCCTTTTGAATCCTTCATCACAGGTTGTCTATTACTTTAGCTTATATAGTTTAAAAATCGTATGTCTTTTTGATATTTTATGTTGGAATTTATTTGATGTGGCCGTGTGGCCATGTAGCGAACTTTTGATTGGATGTTTTATGTGCTTGAAGTAGAACCCTAGTGTTTTAATTATATTCCATATTTTTATTGTAATTGTGATATTTTAGATTTAAATGACTGCTTTAATGCTTTAAGTCTCTAACCGATTGACCTATTAGACTAAGGTATTCACTATTTTGATCTTTTAGTAATTTCATGTTCACGTATTAGCTATTTTGTTCAATTTATTTGATTATATATATATATATATATATATATTGAAAATGTGTGCCTTGCCTCGCTCAGGGGTGTTTTTATTTATTTATTTTTTGCGCCTTATGCCTGGGTCTAGGAGACCTTGGCACCTAGGTGCACCTTGAGCCTTTAAAAACATTGCTGGAGAGTAAGATGGAGTCTAGAAAGGAACTTTGAAAATAGAACGCTTCGCATTGTATCTTAAGAATCTCAACATCGCTAGAGATAATTTGATACTGATTCAACTTGTCCAACAACCCTTTAAAGCTGCTCTAATACTCACTAACAATCTTATTGGTTTGTTGTAGTTGAAACAAGTTTTGATAAAAATCATAAACATGAGAGATATTCTGCTCAATCTACATTTCACTGATAGCCGGGTCCCATTATTCATACTCATAATCTCTACATGAAGGACTCAACAAGATAAACTTAATTTTTCTCCTAGCTCCAAGTGCTTCGGTGCTTCCTTCATTTCTTGTACTCGCAAAGTCACAATAAATATTTAGATCCATTTAACTTGGTAGTAGTGACTTGCATATTAATGACATTGGACGATGATGGAACAGAAAAGATAGAGAGAGAGAGAGAGAGAGAGAGAGAGAGAGAGAGAGAGAGAGAGAGGTGGGAAGACTTACAAAAGAAAGTCACTTTGACGTATGTGCGTGTGCATCTCTAGGTGGGTGGGTGGATATTTTGAAAGACGGTGAGAGGGGGAATAGGTGGGTGGGTTACAATATTGTTTCAAAATTCAAAATATGCTATTTCCCATGTTTTAGCTGTACTTATATCACCTGAGTATGAGAGCAACCTACCTCAACCCCACAGACAACCACACAAACCAGAAACATGCATATTGAATGTTTGGGTTATGAATTATGATCTGCTCTCTTGCAATGCCATTTAGGGTATCCTGGTTTGCTGAACTGTTAAACATATCTATTATGTTTTCTGTCGAGTTCTTTAGAATTCAGTGGATATCTATTACTAATGTGGATTGTACATATCTTGTCATGGTTATAATCTTAAGGGATGTCAGGCCCATTGAAAGAGATCGAGGTGCTCAGAGAAGGCAGCCACGTGAGTTTTCGCAAAGACGGCTTCTATTCACCATTGCAATAACAGGCATTGCTGTCCTATTAGGATCCCTTTTTTTCCAGAGAAAGTCGGAAAACAGTCAAGTGCATTAGCAGCGGAGAGGAACAGATCGGCGTTACTTATATATATATGCTGTAGAGCTATGTATTCCATCTATCTGAATCTGAAATCATCTAAGAGCGTACTGATATGACTGTTTTGAACTTATTGGACTTGACAGGCTATGTGATACTCATTTCCCACTTTGAAATTACTAACAATCTGGTTGCAGTATATATGAGTTTTTGTAAAGTTACATAAAATTGACGATCATTCTACTACACGCCAATTTCTACTATGAATTCAGCATGTTCTTGTTCAAGAGGACACTGCTCGTGGTTTAATTCATTGATTGCATTTGTATGGAATGTCAACAGGAGTGAACATTGAGAAACTACCAAGACCTCAAGTGACCTGTTTTCTATTACGTTCAATCCTCTTTGAGACCGCTAAAAATGTGGATTCCATTAGAGCTATATTCTCCATTTATTAATGTGGAGACTGCTATTAGCGCGTGCATAATTCTGTGATTTACAGATATATTTACAAGGCAGGGAAGGGAATGAAGGAAGCTCTCTATCTCTCTCTCTCTCTCTCTCAGTTGGGTAGAAAAGAAAAAATGTTGTGGTTATGTCTTTGGCATTATCATGGACTTGCCGCCAACAATGGTTATATCTAGGCGTATAATCATTAGTATGGACTTGCCACTAACAGTGGGGTGTCAGTAATCTAATTTTAGTTATATATATATATATAGAGAGAGAGAGAGAGAGACAACATCGCCTGAAGGTATTTCTCTACCTGAGAGCTAGCCAACTTCTATTCCTGTCTCCTCTTCTCATTTCCATTTTTAAAAGTAATAATACTCATTGGCCTACTGCCATTCTCATGGTCGCGCTGCTGAAAGCTTTAAACCCAGCTAACAATTTGAATTTCTAATTATGAAGACTATCCCTGTGCAGAATTTGGAGCCATTGTTAGCCTCATCTTCACGTCTTTGCCGTATTATTAAGAGTAATTACAATGGTTGGATTTATTTTTTTGGATTTGCTACAGTAAAATGCATAACTATTTGGATCCAAGTATTTCAATGGTGGTGAATCTATTTTTTGGCTCATCTCTCTCTCTCTTCTCCCAAACCAAGCATAAGTTTTTAGGCACTTATATGTAACTGGGAGCAAAATGAATCCATTTAAACTTGAATCTAAATTTGAATCAATTTTTAAATCCAATCTATTTTTTATCCCGAATCCACTATTGTAATAAGAAGTTTTGTATTTGTGTTTAAAAGTGGATTTCAGTTCAAAAAAAAAAAAAAAAAAAAAACCCACCATTCGGATTCAGTTTAATCATCTATACTAATATATAAAGCGAGAAGAAGACTTTGCCTGGCACTTTTTCTTTCCCTCAAGATGTCCCTATAAAAAATATAAGTAACACATGATATTAACACCATTTTAATAAATTTCCAAATAGATAGACATAAAATCAACCATGACTCCTTATTTCATGGGATTTCAAAATTAGCAGTTTATCTTGGATAAACTGACACGAGAAGTTTACCTTTAGGAATTTTAAAATCTCATCATGATCATGTCTAACATCAAACACAGTTTTCTTTATTTTCATTTCTCCCATCACTGTACTCTCATCAAAATGAGAATCAAAACTCCTTACATTTCACCACTAATCTGTTCACAATTGACGTTTTTATTGCACCAATTCACAGAACTCTTCACAACTTTTGGATTGTCCAAGTAAGTTTATTTAGTTTGTGGAATTTGGTTAAAGGTCCTCATTTAGAAGATTTTCATGCCAAAAGTCCTCTCAAAAGATTTTTCTTTCCAAAAGTCATTTTGACATGAATTACACCCATCCTAACAACCTTCAACGCCACCCACACTCTGCAACCCCCAGTTCACTATGTCACACCTAAGAGTTCATTATGCTGGAAACGCAGGTAACTACACTGGAAAATACAGGTCACTACGCAGGAAAATGCAGGTCACTACGCCAAAAAAAAAAAAAAAAAAAAAAATCTTTATTTTTCTACATTTTCCAATCAACCAAACAAAAAGAGAGGAACAAACCTGTGCTATAGCTGCTATCCCAATCATAATGTAGAATTGCTACCTCAAGTGTAATGAGTTACAGGGGAAAGAATTTGTCTCCATAACAAAACCAAATTTATGAAAAAGCATGTTGTTGGGTTCTTTAAAAAATACATTGTTGAAGCAGCGTCGTCAGGTTCGAACAAAACAATGCAATAATATTGAGATTTCCACTTTCATCCTAAAATAAATGAAAGCTTTTTAGTGGGTGCTATAGTTTATATTATTGATTTATTTCAAAATCTATTTCCAAATTGCAACTGGGACATGCTTCGGAACACAGAAAACCTTGAAAGTCAATCTTTATTTCCGACAAGAGGTGAATTGTCGATCTGCAGCTAACAGATTTGCTGTTGTTGCTTCCGTAATCCATCACCGCGCTCTGATCACTATGGCACCGATCTGCAACAATGTTGGCTTCGACGATAAGATAGCAGTGCATATTCTCTGGCACCATGAGTGCTTAACTTCCAAAGCTTCATTTTTCTTCGATTTCATTCTTCAGCTTTTCGAATCCAACTTTCTTGCATGCGAAAACCCTCGCTACAAGTCATCTTTTCGTCGCTTCAGTAACCTGTTAATTCTCCCTCTTCTCATTGCTGATTCTCCTTGATATGTACAAGATTGAGTCTACAATGTCAACAAAAAGCAAAAGTATCAGCACAACGAAACTGATCTAAACTGGTCTGTGCGCAGGAGATGGAGAGGATATGAATTGATGTGCGTCGGAGACAGCTCGCCGAAGACGGAGAGGATCTGAGCCGATCGGCGCTGTCTTTTTTTTCTTTCCTCTTTTATTATTCATTTGGTATGAGGGAATGAAAAATAGAAGGAAGGAAAGTAGGAGAGATAGGATTTTCATCCTCAGGGAAAGGAAACCCTTCTTTCCTTCCTATGTGTTTAGTCTTCCTTCCTCCTGCTTGTTTGGTAAAAATGAGGATGGAAATAATAGATTGCACCTAAATTACAATTATACCCCTACATATTATTGTATCAAGGGTTGAATAGGAAAATGTTAGACACATAAAGTACATGTTTTATACTGTGTTATTATTGTCTTTTGCATGCATTTACATATCTTTTTGTGTTGAATAGATGCGTTTGATGCTTTGTTGTGATTTCAGCTCCTTAAAGGTCAATTGATGATTATTCGCCCTTTTTCGATGCAAATGAGCAAGACTCGAATCGTTCCCCTTCGTTGCCGCTTGTTGGTGAGCCCAATTAGCTTGTGAAAAGTGTCGTGTGAAGCTATTTCATTCATGGATGCATTTGAAGAGTTGGTGGCTTGATGAAGTTGAAATATGAAGTTTTAGGCAAAATCTATAATTGAGTACTGGTATTGGGATATTGAGTACCGATACTGGAATTTAATCTCAAGGTCAGAAGGTTTTGTATTGATACTAGAATTTGAGTACAGGTACTGGAATGCGATTTTTCAGCAGTTTGACATGTAATTTGCTGTTTTTGGCAAGGGCACGTTTGTCTTTCGTCCCTCTTCCCATATAACCCTAGAGGGGGGTATAAAGGGATCTTTTAGCAGCTGGAGGGGGGTTCTTACCTGGTTCTTAGTTAGTTAAAGTAGTTAGCTTAGTTTTCTCTCAAGGTTTTAGGGTTTTTAGTGCTTCTCAATTAGTTTAACTTAGGTTTTAAGCTTGTTCTTGTTATTTCTTTCTTGTAAGCTTAGTTTAGGTTACTTTTACTCTTTTATCTTCAGTTGTAAGGCTACATTCTCATTTGATAATTAATAGCATGGCATTTATTCCAAGTTTTATGCATTTATTATTCATACATATGCATTCATTACCGGTCATGGCTAGCTAAACACCTCAAATGTGAGTTCTATGGTGGATTTCCTCTACAAATCCTAGGTAAGTGGTGTTTTCTCATCTCAAAAGCTTTCAATGTTAATGGAATGATGTTTAAATGGTCTCTCATCTTTTTAATCCTTGTGGTTTCATATTCATGACCATTGTATGATTAGTTGTGCTTGTTATATTTGGTTATTGAGCTCATATGCATACCACATGTTTGTGAAAATGCCAATGAGAGTGTTAAACTTCATTCCATAATTTGTTCCACTTTATTTAAGCTTCCATTGTTAAATTCTCCAATCAAGACCATAGTGTAAATGAATTATTGATTGAGTATTGCATGAGGAACCATAAACCAAAGGTTTGGAAGGATTAAACCCATAGGACTCATCTTATTTAATTTAATTAGTTTCTTTCTGCAAGTTGCCATTAATTTGGCATAATCAACACTCAACATCAATCAAAACCCCCATGATTTTACACTTTCTTTGCATTTATTGGTTAGAAACACCTAAGAATCATTTAGACCTATTCCACTCCCTGTGGATATGACCTAGGGACTTCCTCAATATTATTGCTTGACGACCGGTGATTTCCTACGCTTGTGATTCTATTGAGCACACCACATTTTCAGTTCAAGCAGAAAATACAAAACATAAACATGAGCAATTAAGAAAAGAAAAGGGGAAAAAAATACTAAAATTAAACTACAAAATTAACACGAAGTATTTGTGCAAAAAGGTTTGAAATCTAAAAAAGCTTGATTGCAATGACTAATATCTATTGGGTTTCCATATCAAATCAAGAAGCTCCAAACAAAACCATCAATGGCGTATCAATAATAACTTGTTTCCACACAAGAGGCAAAAAAAAAAAAAAAACCAGGTAGAAAGCTGAAAGAAAGTGAGCAGAGAGGATTCGCAGCGGAAGAAACACAATAAAACTTTTTTATAAAATTAAATCCTCACTCAGAATCATAACAAGAATCGAACGCAAGCATTGGATTATGAATATAACACATGAACAATATTTAAACAACTTTAAATATACTTACTTGATGATTGCCTTTGATGAAACCTCGATTGAATCCAATATTCAAAAGTATGAAGCCTCCAACGGTATCCACACGAACTCAAGACTCCTCAATTTCCTTGCACTTGATCAATAATTGAAGCAAAGCAAGCTAGAGAGGGAGAGAGGGAATTCGGCCCTAAGGAAGCCTCCATGGATGAATGCCTCTCTTCTAATTTTAGGGTTAAGTGGACTTAGTGCTAGCATGCACTCATCCCCTTGTATTTATAGCAAATACTAGGGTTTCTAATATTTTACAACTTGGTCCTCCCTAATTAACTATTAATTAAAGAGACCTTATAAGTTACTTTAAATTAGAAACTTACCCCTCTCATAAATTAAAGAGCTCTCTTGTGTCCTTTTGTGTGTGACCCATTGGGTTCACCCCAACCTAGTAGTGGACCAGGACATCTTATGTTCCCGAAATAGAAACTTTCTATTTATGGTTCAATTGGAACAATTCCAATTTTTCCCTCAATGATAACACTTATCATTAGGCTTTCATTAGTCATGAGTGACGTCTAGCAATGTGTCATGACGTGCCATAGGTGTGGGTGAATAGCATAACTAAAATGAACCATTCTTGTTACTTAATCCTTCATCCCCTAATGTCACTGTTAAGATAATAGGGCATGGTTATTAAGTCAAACCCGATATTAACAACTTGTTATATGTTCTACAAAATATAATTCTCAATAAGATGAACCCGATGAAACTCTTTCATAGTTCACCTATCACCGTGGCCATGAATTTCAAACTGAGACTTATCTTTGTGAACGAACTCTGACATTCTCTCTTATATTAGTGAGAGTGATGATTCCTTATTGACTACTCATCTATCTTCATGCATAACTTATTAGAGCCAATGAGTATCGATTACATCCTTAAGGTTAAGGCTGTACAAGATACTATTAAACCCTAACAACTCAAGCACAAGATACCTATGGTGTCTCAGGTCTAAGGACTACCAAATTAATAGACGTAACATAAGAATATTCTTTTGACTTAAACTCCATAAGAATATTCTTGTAGATCATGTTCAGTGTACATATTCTCTAATATGCACCCACAGATTAACTATAGTGTCACTACACCGATAGGAAAGACTACCTATCCTCCCATTGGAGCTAGTTTAAATCTGTGCTACTCTTAATGGTTTATTAAATATCCACTTTAATAAACCTATGAGTAGGAACTTGTTTAGAATAAATGTGTATGAGAAATATGAGTCTCCATGTCTCAATAGCTTGAGCTTATCATTTATTCATGGACCTTATCATATATATATTTAAATATATATGACAAGTTGTACCTTCAAATTAATATAATATGAAATTGATATGCCTTTTAGGATTGGTTTTATGGCTTACCTCTAATAATCTCCCACTTGCACTAAAGCCAATCAACATAGTATCTTATACTAGTTTTCGTAAGATAAGACTTCTAACACTCACCTAAGGTGTTATGACAATGGTGACTCTTTGCAAACAAACTTTGCAACTTTATTATTTTTGATAATAGTAATTAAACTAATGTCTGCTGCCAACTCTAATGTCATAGTAAATGAGACCCGTGTTCTCGAAAGAAAACGACATACTCTAGACATCCTTTTAGGCAATTTGTAAATAGCATCCCTTTATATAATTTCTTTATATATACAAGTATTTCATCCTTAAACTTCTTTAAGAATATACATGTATTTATTCAGAATTACTATTCTAAATAAATAATTAATATCTGCTAACAATTACTTGCAGCATTAATGATATTGATTTAAGTACACAACCTTTAATCATATGAGTCTCCATATTTCTCAAATATCATGCTCATATGAAATCCCTCATAAATCGAATTTTGAGAGATTTGAATTCCTATAACGATTATAGAATTCATAATACTACGCTAGTATTTAAAGTATGTACTTTATAAAGAAAGTTAAGAATAATATCGATGACTTGTATGCTTGCACTTTCCCTTTTGAAATAAGGTATTTCATGTATTAATCCTTTTAATAACATAAAATTTCTTTTGATCTTTCATAAAGGTATAGTTTTCAACTATTGTGGAAACATTATTTTCCAATAACTCTTTATTTGAGAAAAAAAACTTTTGAAGTTTATTTGAAATATCTCATATTCCCAAATAACCTCCAAACTTTATCGTCTAACATATTTAAGGTCAATAAGATTCAACCAAATATTCTTAATATTCTTAATATTTTTTTTTTTAGTCTTACTTCATATGAATCATTTGAACACTTCAAATATTCATAGTTTTGAATCATTTGAATATTTTCAAATATTCAAATAGATATGAAGTATACAAACTAAAGTTCAAGGTTTATACATCTTATGTATTATCCTTTTAAACTCTTTATAAAATAAGGTGATCGGTTCATATTAATTAATGAATCAAAATTCATTTATTAATGTGATCCTTGAAGTTGAATCATTATATATCATTTTGTGCATTTATTCAAAGCATTCATAAAGAGTATAGAACTTTAAATCAATTCCCAGAATTAATCCAAAATATCTAATATTATAGACTAACTGTTTTAAATAAAACCTTAATTAAGAAGTATTAAAACAACTGGCAATTTTAAAGTTTCTATGAACTTTAAATAAACTAATCAAGTATCAAGCTTTTGTGTCAAATGCATCAACTGTTGATTCATTTCCAAACAAAAAGGTTGACTTCTACTTGATCTTCTGCTTTTGCCTTTTATATACAATCGCATTGTACAAGAAAACACAATTAGGTATATGATACCATAAGCAGAATAATACTAATTCTTAATTAGTAAATGAATAAAGCATAGGACGTACCATTAGAAGAACCATTCTTCAAACTAGGTACTCCTTGCAGTTTCTCTTCCAATAACCTGACTTACCGCACTGAAAACTCTTTCCTTTTGACTTCACTTTCTTAATGCCTCTTTTTGGCTAATCATGAGACTTCTTATTCTTTCCCTTGCCATTAGGTTCGGTCTTAGAAGTGGAAGCTCCATTGATAGCCAAAACATTCTCTTTGGGTTCCTTTTTCAAGGTCTCCTAGCACTCAATAGCATATTCATCAAATCAATGAGGGAAGATTATGATGAATTACTTGTGACTTGCAGGAAGGGAATGAAGCAAGATGTCAATGCCCTTTTGTTAGCAGTGATCCTAACACTTAAGATCATGCAATAAGTGAATGTTCTGGATCATCTTGAGGCAGAGCTCATTAACAGATGTCCCATTCATAATATTATAGGAGAAGAGTTCACTAACATTATTGTACCTTACATCATTATCAAGCCACTTACTATAAGTGTCCTTCTTCTCCTGATATGCCCCCTTATGACAAAACATTGGGGCATAGGGCATTGACGATGTAGTCTATTAACGGTTAAGACTAGGTTTCTTAAACCAGTCTTGGAAGTTATGGACCAGTTAAACGATTGTCAATTAATTATTCTAGAGTACAGGTTTAGAGGAGCTATCTACAACAGAAAATAATGAATATAATTTCATATTACTAAATCATAAAAACTCATTGGTCTTTAAGTTTTATGGTACCTGTGGACCAGCCTCGTGGCGGGCTTTAAAGGTGTCCACATCATCACCAGGCGATGTGATTAGGGGGGTTTAGAAATCAAACAAAGGAGTCGCCACCTTATTTTTAAGGAATAAGGAAACCATAAAAATATTTTATTTTCAATAAAACAAACTCCATTAATGGAAAAGCAGTCTACAAACCAGAGTTGGATCCGGGGCTAGGTTACGACGTGGGAAGGTTCTAAGCTTTCGCTTGTAGGCACCCACCTCGCCCTAATTAAAGGACTTCTAATTTATTTAGGCTATTTAAATCCTTAATGCAAACAATCCTAAATAATCTAAATCAACCAATAAAGTAGTGATATAAATGCATTATCTATATTAGTTATATTAATAAATAAATAAAAAATATATACACACAAACCCTAAGAACCTAGAATACCCTACGGGCATCCTAGGGCGGACTTAAGCCCTATTAGCGCCTACGTAACTTACTAGTATCACCTAGCAAGTATCAAAGTCCACGTAGTTCGACTACCCTAGGACTCTCCTATTGTAATCGATCACATCATCAAAGGTATTTCAACCTAATTCAAGACTCTAACTTCGAGAGTTTTTATTCTTTCAAAATCATTTATTTGAAATCATTTCAAATTAAAAGACATTCATAAAATCCAAATATTCCAAATAATTCTTATCTTTAGAATTCAATTCCAATTAAAAATCTTTTTCAAAGATTTTTAAGAAAACAAATCATATGGGTAGGAATCTCATTCCTAGATAAAAATCTTTAAAACATTTCAAATCTTTTTGAAAATCATTTAATAATCAAATATCTCATAAAATCATGTTTATTTCATGAACATTACATCAAAAATCTTTTTATAAAATATCTCGAAGGTTGACTCTCAAATTGATTAAAATACTCAAATCTGAATATGACTTTTACAACAAAGGAAATTCCTAGGGAAGGTCAAGTGACCTTCCTAAACCTAGGGTCTCTAACTAGCCCTAAAGTTTATCTAAAACCTAACATACTAATGCAATGCATGCTGAAATTTAAACAAATAAGCATGTAAGCAATTCTAACAATGCATGAAAATGCTCCTAAATGCACACTAATTAATCTATGTAAACCTAAGCATATTTCTAAGTTGGATTTGGCCTTAAAATAATTTTTAGAAGTGATTTAAGGGCATAAACAAATCCGGACAGATTTGAATATGAACCTTTAATCGCTCTAAAAATCATGAAAACAAAGACTAAAAATGTGAAAATGTCCTAGCATGCTTTCTACATGAATATACTATGAAACTACTAATAAAATCATGCAAAATATGGCTTAAAAATGATAATTAAACCATTTTAAAGTATATATTCAAATCTGGACAGATTTGAATGTACACTTTTGATAGCCTAAAAATCAATCTTAATCCATAGTTAATAATGAATAAACACCCTAATATGCAATCTAACATGTTATACTAAAGTACCATGCAAAACGTATAAGAAAACTAACAACAAACATGCTTTAAACAACTATTTTAAACACAAGGGGAGGATCTTACCTTCGTACACTCCCTCGTACACAATTTGTATATTCAATCCATTAAATCAATATCAAGTGTTCAAATAATCATAAAAAAACATAAAATATGACTTACGACTCATCACATATCAAGAACAATATATTAACACATTCATATTATCATTAACATCATCAATCAGGCATTATGAGATTCAAATAACAATATGAATATATCAACATTTACTCTAAACATGCTTACACATAAAATAATGAAAGACTCACCCTAAACATGATAACTAGCATAAAATAACAATAAAACTAATTCTAACCATGCATCTACACATAAAATCATGACAAAAACTAATCCTAACATGCATACTCACATAAAATCATAACAAAGCTAACCCTAACATGCATACTCACATAAAATCCTAACTAAGCTAACCCCAATCACATTTAATCACATAAAGTAATAACAAAGCTAACCCTAACATGCATACTCACATAAAATCCTAACTAAGCCAACCCTAATCACATTTAATCACATAAAGTAATAATAAAGCTAACCCTAACATGCATTTAATCACAATAAAAGACACCCTAATATGCTTATTAACATGCAATCATAATAAAACTACATTAACCCTAAACATCCATTCTAACACAAAATCTCAATAAGGTTAACTAACCGTAGACATACATACTAACATAAAATCATAACAAAACTAAACCTAATCATGCATGCTTACATAAAATAACACCAAGGCTAACCCTAATCATACATATGACATGAAATAACAATAAAACTAACCTTATCATGTTAAACATTCTCATAGCAAAAAGAAAAAGAAAAGAGAATCCATCTCATATGAAAATCAAGAGGACTTACACCATAGCATCATAAACTTATGTAAGAATTCATGAAAACGAAAACTAAGGTTAAGGATTTACCCTTCTCCCTCTTTCTTGGCTACCTTCCTCCAAGCTCCTAGCCTTGAGTTCTTGCCCCTTCAATGGTGTAAAGATGAAGGTCCAGATCTGTAGCATCATTCTCCAAAAACCCTAAAATTCTCTCTTCCCTCCTCTAACTCTATAATGCAGTATATATAGAGCTAGGGTTCAAGACCTTGAATGGTTAGGATTAATCCATCTAAAAAACAATCCTAGGGCTTAGAATGAGTCCCCCTAGGGTTTGAAAGCTGAAACCCTTGGAATTCATGCCAAAAAAATCAAATCAAATCGGCCAAAATAGGTGCAAATTTCCAAAATGGAAAAATTGGCTCGACCATGCTGGTGATCGTCCAAGGGCTGGACGGTCACCATGCTGACTTCCCATTTTTGTTCCCCAAATTCTAGGGTTTGCATATTTTGGCCATATTTTGGTCAAATCTGATCCAAATTCGATGGTTCAGGGCTCAAAACAACCGTGTTTTGATCCTCCACATTTTTAGAATGTTTTTGGGTTAAAAATACTTGACCATGGTCAAGGGTTTTAGCAAAAAGCTAGCCAATTGACCCGATTGTGCCAAAATTGGTCATATGACCATTCTTTGTTTTGTAAAATTGATCAATTAGGCTTGCACCACTTCTAAAAACATGGTTTTAACATGAAATTGGTACTTGACAACATGTTTTGAAAATCTTTCATTTTGGTGAAAATGACCAATTCACGGTCGATTTGAACAAAACCCTAATTCAGCTCATCCTTACCCGTGGGATCGATTTTGGAAGAATCTATCCCAACCATTCAAAGGTTCAATTGACACTCCAAATACACTCCCCACATCCATATAAACCTCATGAAACAATCCGTTTCGAATTCGGAGGTCATTCGGAAATTATACGAGAAAAATGACGAAAATGCCCTTCAAGTCGCAAAAACCCTAATTACATATCGAGCTCTCATCAGAATGCTATGAAAATTTACAGGGATGTTCTAAAACACCTCAAAAGTCAAATGCATTACAAATGGGTTGATTCCAATCCAAATGTACACATGAAATAATGAATTGTCCTTTTCCTCAGAAAATGACAATTTGGGCAATTTGGTCTTTACAAGGCCAATTCCTCACCAAATGATCAGTTATTCTAGTTAATCATTTGCATGAACATATGGTAGAAATAATTGGTAAAAATGGGGTGTCCACAGTACCTCCCACTATTTTATTCAAGGGTTTTATACTAAAAAGACCTTCCTATAGTAGGCCTTTACCAAGAGACCCCTCATGTATAGAAGCAATTTTTAACCGGCTATATTTCGTATTAGTGGACAAAAATGCGCCTATTAATGTGTGAATTAAAATTCGAAAAAAAGCGCACGATTTCAGTTTCCTATTTGGAAGCCGCGAATATAGGTAACTGCAATCGGAATGATATACCACTTTCACCACACGAAGCTTGTATACCGGAGAGAATATTTCTCACATTACAGAGTCAAGTCGGCGTGAGCTTCCAAAAACCCTCATCGTGCCTTCAACCGCCATTGTATGAGCTTCGGAATGACGAAAAAAAAGCTAGCGTCAATTTCTAAACCTTCTAACCTGGTTTTGAAGGTGAAGAACAAGCAGACGGCAAAAGATGGTTTGTATTAGGGTTTTTTCACAATGCTTTTGGTTATGTATCTATTTTTATTTGGGATTCATGCATTCCTCTATTTTTCCTCTTATTTTGTGGTTGGAAAAGCAAATATTTTTTAGGAATATTTGTACGAATGATGATATATACATGTATACAACATATTTCCCGATGCGTTTTAACATACAAACCTAATGGTTTGTCCCATTGTTGTTGGTTATGTTTCGATTTTTTATTGGGATTCATGCATTCCTCTTTTTTTGTGTGGTACGATAAATGGGTTTTTTGATAAAAAATTTGTACGGATGAAGTTTTATATATGTATACAATATGGGTTTTTTTGTTTATTAAAGAACCGAAATTATGAAAAGTTTTAATCTTTGACATTAGTTTTACAAAGTTATGTTATGTATAGGAAACATGACGTTTTATCCCAGCGATTTTGGGGTTATACAGGCGTATTTTTTTTGGATTTTTATTGAAAAAATTTGTGATCTTTGTCACATTTTGGGATGCGAATTTGGGGTTTACAAAATATTTTAGTATACTTGTATGTAAGACTTCTAGTAGAAGTATACAATATAGGTAATACTCATATCTGATTCGTCAACACATATTAACACACATGTGAAGTTAATGTATACTTATTTTCAAATTTTCAAATTACATTGAGTTCATATATTATTTGTGAAATTTAGTTCGAGAAAAATAGAGATTTCTAACAGATTTATGATAACAAATTTGAGGATTATTTCAAATATACGCCTTTGAAAATCACAACTATATCAACTTGTATACTTCTATTTCAAGTGTATACATATGTCCATGGAATCATGCGTATGGAATTGTAGATTTAGAAAGTGTATTCTACATCGAGAAAAGTTGTGATCTTTAACTCATTTATGTGAACAAATTAGCTAATTATTCTCAATATTAGATTTAGCACAAATATGTGTTCAAAGTAGTGAAATTTTTTACATTTTATACATTTATGTATACTTCTGTTGGTCATTTGTATACATATGTCCATGAAATTTAGTTCTCCATAATGTGGTTTTTATTTAGGATAAAAGCTGTGATATTTATTTTAGATTTTGGGAAACTCATTGTAATATCTATATACATGAGTATCTCAATGGTCTAATATATAATATGTATACATATCTCATTTTAATGAGATATGTATACATTTCTTATAAGTTGTATACATGTATACATATGTTATGTTGCATATACAAATATTGTGCTTATGGAAAATACCATATTGTGCTTATACCATTTTTG
>JAESVK010000050.1:1769350-1780630 GCA_017140935.1 Hamamelis virginiana | reverse complement strand
CACTGTGGCATTTCCGCATAGGGGTAACCCTGTGTGGGGTGTTACAGGGGTCCCATCAAGAATTAATAATCCTCACATAATAGGTTATTGTATATTAATATTTAATGAGTGGATAACTTTTTATCCTAATGCTTCTCAAGCAAGTTCCAATTGTCCTTTAGCCTCTAAACTGTAGTATCCTCACATAATATGTTCTTGGACAGTACATTTTAGTTAAGTCACACCCACCATTCACATAAGAATTGTCATTTGAATGTTGTATCCCTCACATAATAGATTCTTGGGATACACCATTTTCGTATCTTATGATATCCAATATTTAAATAAGATAAGATGAATTCTTAGGATGGATATGTTTCCGCATATCTGCAGCTAAACATAAACACTGGAAGAATTTTCTTATCTTATAATGGTCGGAGGCTAGGATAATGCTTATACCTCTTACTTACAACTTAATTTTAAAAATGAAGGGTTTTGTAAAAGGTTCCATTTTTAACATAAACATACATCACATGCATAGCATATATCGCATATATATAAAGATTTAGACCAATATTTATTATTTGTCCTTGATTATCCTCCCACTATCCTTCTAGAAGCTATGGTGGAGTCATCTCGAACATATAATAAATTAGATCTAGGCCCTAACAATCATACATCACATATATTAATGGGCCTTGGATTGATTACGGACTTTTAAGGGTGGGTTCAAGCTTTGAGCCATAAAGATGAACCCTAGGTCTAAGGTGAGGGTTAGGTGATCGTAATAAAATCCTATGTAACTATTACATATCGACTAAAAGATCTTCACAAGCTCTTGTAGTCCGCTCCAAGTCCTTCTTAAATCCTTGCTTTCCTCTCGAATATGACTCCACCAGGCACCTTGGGTCCACCACTTGCTTTCTTGAATTATACATTACAATTTAATATAAAGAGAAGGGGATTAAGGAGAAATGAATTACATATGTAAAGAGAGGGAAAGAGGCATGCAAGCCCCAATTAAATTACATCACCATAAATTTAAACTACCTTAAATACAACCCTTAACTAAACCAAACACATCACATGCGGCCAATCTCATCTCATATAATTGGTCTTAAGTTCATAATCATCCATTCTAATTATACAATTACATTGCATAAAATAAAGGCTACAAAAGTAAAGGCAATGATGGCAATGTCATATAATTAATTAAAGTCTTATTATTATTATTATCTTATAACAGTAATAAATTCATTATTATTATCTCATAACAATAATGAAGTCCTTTTAATCACATTAAAAGAATCCCATCATATCTCATATAACAAAAACAAGTTTCTTTCAAAAACAAGTAAAACACCTAACCATTAGGGTTTTAAATATAGAATTTAATTTGAGAAAATCATTCTCATAATTTCTACTATGCATTTAACACTTTAATATGCTTAGTAGATTAATCACTATTAACCTACAATGGTGGAATTAAATAATAACTCAATACAAAAAATTCTAAGAAAGAAACAATTAATATCTGTTTTTCAACAAAAACTTAGAATTCAGCTACTGTTTTGGGACTAATCTTTCCTATATTAAAACTAAATTTTAAAATGTAAGAATACTCTATTTCACAAGTGTTTCAGTCCTTTTTCAAATGGCAGGAGTCTCAAGTCGTGATTCCATCATATGGTATCACTTTGAGGCATTTTGTGACATAGAGTCAGAATTTCCAGATTTGACTCTTAATCACAAAAACCTTATCGTGGCTAACCTAGGTCATATTAATTCATGGGAACACTTCCTAAACTTAAATAAGACCTTATATTAATGAAGTAAAGAGGTGGCATGCTTTGAAAATCAATAAAAACATTTTTAATAGAATTTACAAAACATACATAGTTGCTGCCCAGAATATACAGCACACTGTTTTGATATTTAAAACAATTTTAAATAATTCCAAATAATATACAATCATTCTAAAACTCTTTTAACATGTTAATATATCATTATACAACAGCCCTAAAGCATTTTAATCAAATTAAAATATGAATACATCACATGTATTACTCATTCTCTCAAGAACACCAAGAATGGGGTTTTTCAAAATTAGTTTGTTGCAACCTACTTGTTCTTCACTTTTGATTTTCAAAAACAACAAAATTAATTTTGAAATCATCATAAACAATTTATAAGTCAAGTGAATAACATCAGGCATTAAACCAAACAATGAACAAAGGCCATTAGGGTTTCCAAAACCCTAGTGGCTGTCCACAATAGTGAGAGAGAGAGAGTGAGCTAGTTAGTTAGGGTTAGAGTTAGGGTTAGGATTTCTCAAACCTTACCTAATCCTATCATGTTAGGGTTTCCATAAACCCTAATTAGGGTTGTCATCTTTCCCAAAATTAAACAATTCAAAAGTAGAAAGAATTAAATCAAAATAAGAATCTTTCCTAAATCTTTGAACAATTCAAAAGATTAATTTGACAATTAGGGTTTCTAATTCCAAATCAAGAAACTTCCCTAATTTGATTTAGGGTTTCCTAAACCAAAAATCAGCCACCATGTCAATTTCTATTAGGGTTTCAAAAGCCCCAAATATTCATTGTTAATCAAATTAACAAAAGTTCCATTAACACATAAGCTAAAACCATAACTAGGGTTTCAAAACTTCATTGATGAACTTCAAATGCTTCACCTTTGCCATGGTAGACTAGGGCTATGTGTGGGAACCCTTCCCACATGATTTTCGGTCCCTCTAAGGATGGTTTAAAGGTTTAAAAGAAAACAAGAACAACTAGAACAGTAAAACTAAATTTCCGGGTTTCATTGTTTCAAAGAAAACTAAATAATTTTGAACTAAGTATTCTATGGCTTCCAAAGCCAAAATTAAAAACATAGAACCCTTCAAATACTTCCATAGAACACTTTTATAAAGTTTGGAGGGAAGCCATTGAGTGGTTTGAACAAACCAAGCAAAACAAGAATACTTTATCAAATTTTCTGCAGAAAAAAAGTGTTACTGTCCAGCAGCTGTTTTGCCTCCAAACTCTGCCTAAATGGCTTGTAAAAAATCCAAAATTGATATGGAAACATTCTATATCGAGTCATGATCGAAACAAGACCGACCTCATGCTATTTGGATCAATATTGATCAAGATACAAGCCAAACAAGTTGGCGTGCTCCAGAAAAATGGGAATTCTGGGTTTATTCTTAAATTTTTATTAATAATCTCATGATCAATAAAGAAGAACATGATCAAAATAGATTTACAAACCATTCTAGGGATTTCATCAAACCCTAGCCGCCAATCATTATGGGGACTATCCCTCATGTAGCCGCCATCCCATATCTAGGGTTTCCATGAAACCTTAGTTGCTATTAATCCAAAACAACAATGATTCATCAAGAACACATATGGCCGAATTCTATAGGGTTCAAGAACCCATATTTAATTGATTTTATTTAATTACATCCATTCATGCCATCACTATATTCATAATCATGCTTGGTTGGTTCTGATACCACTGAAAGAAAGTGAGCAGAGAGGATTCGCAGCGGAAGAAACACAATAAAACTTTTTTATAAAATTAAATCCTCACTCACAATCATAACAAGAATCGAACGCAAGCATTGGATTATGAATATAACACAAGAACAATATTTAAACAACTTTAAATATACTTACTTGATGATTGCCTTTGATGAAACCTTGATCGAATCCAAGCTTCAAAAGTATGAAGCCTCCAACGGTATCCACACGAACTCAAGACTCCTCAATTTCCTTACATTTAATCAACTATTGAAGCAAAATAAGCTAGAGAGGGAGAGAGGGAATTCGGCCCTAGGGAGTAGCCTCCATGGATGAATGCCTCTCTTCTAATTTTAGGGTTAAGTGGATTTAGTGCTTGCATGCACTCAATCCCTTGTATTTATAGCAAATACTAGGGTTTCTAATATTTTACAACTTGGTCCTCCCTAATTAACTATTAATTAAAGAGACCTTATAAGTTATTTTAAATTAGAAACTTACCCTCTCATAAATTAAAAAGCTCTCTTGTGTCCTTTTGTGTGTGACCCATTGGGTTTACCCCAACCTAGTAGTGGACCGGGACATCTCATGTTCCCGAAATAGAAACTTTCTATTTATGGTTCAATTGGAACAATTCCAATTTTGCCCTCAATGATAACACTTATCATTAGGCTTTTACTAGTCATGAGTGACGTCTAGCAATGTGTCATGATGTGCCCTAGGTGTGGGTGAATAGCAGAACTAAAATGAACCCTTCTTGTTACTTAATCCTTCATCCCCTAATGACACTGTTAAGATAATTGGGCATGGTTATTAAGTCAAATCCTATCTTAACAACTTGTTATATGTTCTACAAAATATAATTCTCAATAAGATGAACCTGATAAAACTCTTTCATAGTTCACCTATCACCATGGCCATAAATTTCAAACTGAGACTTATCTATGTGAACGAACTCTGACATTCTCTCTCATATTAGTGAGAGTGATGATTCCTTATTGACTACTCATTTATCTTCATGCATAACTTATTAGAGCCAATGAATTTCGATTACATCCTTAGGGTTAAGGCTGTACAAGATACTATCAAACCCTAACAACTAAAGCACAAGATACCTATGGTGTCTCAGGTTTAAGGACTACCAAATTAATAGACGTAACATAAGAATATTCTTTTGACTTAAACTCCATAAGAATATTCTTGCAGATCATGTTCATTGTACATATTATTTAATATGCACCCACAAATTAACTATAGTGTCACTACACCGATAGGAAAGACTACCTATCCTCCTATTGGAGCTAGTTTAAATATGTGCTACTCTTAATGGTTTATTAAATATCCACTTTAATAAACCTATGAGCAGGAACTTGTTTAGAATAAATGTGTATGTGAAATATGAGTCTCCATATCCCAACAACTTGAGATACATATTTCTCTTTTCATTTATTCATGGACCTTATCATATATATATTTAAATATATACGACAAGTTGTACCTTCAAATTAATATAATATGAAATTGATATGCCCTTTAAGATTGTGTTAGCCTTATGGCTTCCACCCTTGTTGGTTGATTTTGATAATAACAATCATTGTCTTGTGATTCTATTATTTTATCATCTTGTGTATATTTGCAAGTATGAAGTGTGGTAAAATTCATCATGAATCTTTGTATCTTTGCATGATGGATATATTCTTGCATCATGGATTTGTTTTACCTAAAATATGTATATACTTATTTAGTAATGTTTTGCATATATGCATATTGTTAGGGGAAGCCACAAATCTTTGTTTGATTTATTTGTTCTATATGCAAATTGTGTTCAGTGTTTGTCATCAACAAAAATGGGGAGATTGTTAGCCTTATGGCTTCCACCCATATTTGTTAAATGATTTTGATGATAACAAACATTGTGTTTTGATCTCTAATGTGCATATGAATACATTGTTGTATTGCACATGATAATATTGTTGTATTGCATATGAATATTTTGTTGTGCATTCGTGTTTATTGATTGACATTATCCTATAGTTCTTGTATATCCATTTTGGTATATGTGTTCATAAGAACATGATTCAAATTGTCAATGAAGAAGGCTTAAGCCATCATGAAGATAAAGCTCAAGTACTACATTGAACCTTATGTGAATATGAATATGTTGTATATTCACTAAGGACCATGAAGAGAGACATTGCATTGATGCAATCCAAATGAAGCCAAGCACTTGCCTAGCACAAAACTTGAAGAACCTTTGTGAAGACTTTAAGTTCTTTCTTGTGTGAGTGTTTAGGATTTATATGTAAATCTCTCTATTAGGATGAACTCTCTTGGCTCAATTGACTATGACTTAAAGACCATAAGTTTTAACTTGGAAAATCTCATTTTGGTCACAAAATTGATCCAAACTCATAATGGGCTTTATGGACACAAAAGACAAAATGTTTTATACTTATTGTTTTGGCCTAAACATCTTTGGAAAACATTTTAAACTTGCCCAAAAATGTTTTGGAACACTTATTTAACTTGCTCAAGTGTTATTAGTTGATTTGGACTTGAGAAATCTCAATTATTAGCTTTGCAACATTTCTAGTCGACTATGAATGAAGACAGTAGCTGTTCTTGAGAAAAACCTCTCCTTGTCCACTAATCACCCTTATCTAGTGGACTAACAGTCTCCTAGTTGACAAATCACCATTGTCTAGTCGACTAACAGTCTCCTAGTCGACTAATCACCCTTGTCTAGTTGACTAAGAGCTAGGCAGTAGCTTGTTTTGGAAAAATAAGTTCCTAGTCGACTAACACACCCTTCCTAGTCGACTAACTGTGCCCGGAAACTTTTTCAATGGTATTTTAAAGCTTCTAGTAGACTAATCACTTGTGCCTAGTCGACCAATCGACCTGACTGCTCAATAACGGCTGGTTTTTAACACTCCAAACGGCTCTATTTTGACTCCCAACAGCCATATTTGTTTTGGAACCTATTTATACTCATTATATGAGTCTTGAATCAACTAATGATCATACACCAACATACTCAAACTTAGTTTACAACATTTTGGGTGATTTAATCTCTTGGTTCATCATTCTCTCTTTAAGCAAACTTAGTTCTTAATCTTTGAGAGATTTTAGTGAGAGTTTTACCATTGTACATCATCTACTCTTTGAGGAGTTTCTCTATTGTACACATTCTCAATCTTCATTTGTAATCTTGTGAGAGTTAAGGATTTTGTGAATCTCTTGTAGGTGAGAATCTACCACCTTGAAAGTAGATTGTGGGTGAGTGTCTTCCACCTTTGAGAGAAGGGAAATTGTAAAGGTTTCTCCACCTTGAAGAAGTGATCCATAGTGAATTGTGGAACCCTGAAGACGGGGCTCTTGAGGCGTGGATGTAGACGGAGATCGAACCATGTTAAAATCTATTGTGTTTGAATCTCTCTAACTCTATCTCTTGCATTTCAATTCATATACTTGCTATATTATATCGTTGTATTGAGATTCATACTCATCTTCCTTCATTTCCAATTAAGTTTATTAATTTGTTTATTTTCTGCTAAATTTAATTGGACCATAATTTTTAAATTTGATAATTTTTGTTTTTAAAGTTTGCATAATCTCTATTCACCCCCCTCTAGAGGTATATACTTGGGCCAACATATTGGTTTTAGGGCATACCTCTAACAAAAGCTTGTACTAGAAATTATAGAGGGACTGAAGAGTGAAGACAGGGGTTGAAGATATTATAAATATAGACAAGGGCAATTATGGGTTATTATTAAAATATAGAGGTCAAAAGAGGAAATTCAGGTGTCAAAACATGTCTCCGGTGGAAGAAAATTTGTTGCGCTTCCTTCCATTTCCCTCTCCATTCTTCCCTCTTTTTTTCTCTTCCCCCGTACCAAACACACCCAAAAACCCATTTCATTCCACTTTTCCTTCCTCCCCCTTCCATCCTTCCATTCACCCCTCAAAACAAACAGGCCATTACGTTTCTTCTATGATATTCATCTCTCCTCCTTCAAGTCGCGATCACCATTGCCGGCACTCAATTGTGGATGGACGTAAATATGAGATTGAGGGTATATTTGTCTTCTAAATAAATATTTTTTAAAAGTTAGAACTTTAGGCATTAAAACTTTTTTAAATAGGACTTTAGGAAACAAAAAAAATTGTTAGAGGACTTTAGCCAACAAACTACTTTAAAGTAGGACTTTTGGCCAAATATCCTATTTAGTAGTTTCTTCAATAATGTATGTATTATGGATTTTGTCCTCTCTCTCTCTCTCTCTCTCTCTCTCTCAGTTAAATTATATGGTAAAGAAAGCGGTATGCTTAACTTACATTAGACTTACCCACATTCGGTGTGAAGTCACTAATAAATAATACACATTTATGAAGATCTATGGTGTTTTGGTCATGAGATTCATCTAATATCTTGGTTCCTTACCCACTGGAAAACATACATCCCAGAAAACAATAACATTACTGCAAAATGTGATGAAATTTTTTATTTCGAAATCTAAATATGCATTAAACATCCCCTTAAATGAAATTTCAATTATTAAACACTTAAAATTTTATTCTTTGTGTGAGTAATTAGTTTCGAAATTTGATGAATTTTCAATATATAAATGATTAATAAAAATTAAAAGAAAAATAAAGGTCATATGGTGCTTTATAAATCTTAACTGTTGACCATTACTTGAATCATTTTCCCAGACTCATACTTAACTAACATAGTTTTTTTTTTCTTTTTTTCAACAAACCCTAAAATTTGGTAAAAATGTGAATTATGTTATAAATTTTGATTTGAAAAAATTAAGAAACTTATGATAAATTTGGCCAATAACTAAAAAAATATTTTAACACAGAGTTAAACATAAATTAACTTGGCTATATATATATATATATACTAGAAATGAATTTTTTCAGAAAAAAATATTTTTAGATAATCAAATATAATTTGAACAATGTAACTAAGATGAAATAATTAAGATTATTAAATTTTGTCATTAAAAAAAATTGAGAGATCTAAACTATAGAAAAATGATATTAAATCGATATATGTGAACTTAATAAACTATAAAAATTTTGTATTATAATTTTTTTAAAAAAAGAAGAGTGCTAAAAATTGTAGAAAACTATATTTGTTTTTTTATTGGAAATAAGAAATAAAAAATAATTTATTCGGTATTTTATAGTAATTAATTATTTGAAAATTCATGTTTATCTATAATTGAATGAGCATTTGAAAGAAATTTAATTTAATTAAGAATATTTTTACTCCATTTAGTAGAATTTCATATAAAGAAAATTTAGTGAAATTATTTTAAAAAAATTGAGTTAGAATTAAAAGTAAATTAATATTCCTAAGTAATTTTAATTCAATTAGAAAACTTATTTATTGAGATGGGTGGAATTTTAAGAGATGATGTCTATTTATGTATTTTTAAAATTATATAGGGATATTTTGGTCAATCAAAAGTTTTTCCCACTTTCACACTTATATATATATATATATAGAGGTTTTCTCTTATGAGGATCACCTTACTTTAAGATAAAGTAAGCATCTAACAGTAGAGCCGCCGTGATGAAATTTTGGAAAACTGACCGTTGGATTAGATACCCCTATAATGTATGTCATGCCTGCCAAAAATCACAGTGATCCAACGGTTAGTTTATGAGAAAACTGACTGTGAAAAACTATGATTTTTTTGTTCTTTAAAATGTTATCATTTTTTGGCAGTCAGTTTTCTCATAAACTAACCGTTGGATCACTGTGATTTTTGGTAGACATGACATACATTATAGGGGTATCTAATCCAACGGTCAGTTTTCCAAAATTTCATCACAGGCGGCTCTACTATTAGATGCTTACTTTAGCTTAAAGTAAGGTGATCCTCATAAGAGAATTTCTGTATATATATATATATATATATATATATATATATATATATATATATATACAATCCTTCTATTAAGCGGTCGACCGCACATGTATTGGACACGGCCGATTCAAAACGCCTGCGTTTTGGGTCAAAAACAAAACCAATGCCAAGACAAGTCGCGGGAGAAAATTTGGGACCTTCAAACCCAAAACGCAGCTAAGTCGCGGGAGTCAAACCCATTTCGCAACTCAGAGTTGGCGACCCTCTTTGGCGACGGCAACTCCCTCCGGTCCGGCGACTCCCTCCTTCCGGCTACCCCCTCCGTCCGGCGATTGGTTTCGGCGATGATTTGAAGCTCCCATCTTGCTGCTCAACTACTATTATATCCACAGCACCACCAAAAGGATGGAATGGGCCAGAGACTGTGTAAACGCCTCGCGAGATGTAGTTTCCTAACCTTCCCACGGCATTCATTCTCCTTCGAAAATCCGAATTCTAAGATCAAAAATTCACAAAAATCCCATCATAATTGAAGAATCCCAATTATTCGCCCCATGAAATGGCGAGGCCTTATCCCTCGAAACAACAAACCCATAAATTAAATGCACACAAAACCTCCCACCAACAACCTCTCCACGGCACTGAAAAATTGATATCGTGGACCACCCAGATCACCAAAATCTCATAACCTCATAATTATTCAAGACCTCAATTAATTGCCCAGACCGAAATTACAAGCATATATCAAGCTTAAAATCTACAACACGTAAAATCAAATGGAGACAAAACCCCCTAACAACTCAAAACAAATATGAACAAACCCTCCAAGATCATCAATCGTTGAAAACCCAATAACTCAAACTAAACAACAAGACAGTAGCTCAAGAACTTTCCACTTTCTGACTTTCAAAGACAGCCCACTTGAGAAAACCTCAGAACCAATCAACCTAAAATGCAAACGAACCGCGAAGAAGGGAGGAAATGCTGCTGAGATGGAGTGCGTCGCCGGAACCAATCGCCGGACGGAGGGGGTCGCCGGAAGGAGGGAGTCGCCAGACTGGAGGGAGTCGCCGTCGCCAAAGAGGGTCGCCGACTCTGAGTTGCGAAATGGGTTTGACTCCCGCGACTTAGCTGCGTTTTGGGTTTGAAGGTCCCAAATTTTCTCCCGCGACTTGTCTTGGCATTGGTTTTGTTTTTGACCCAAAACGCAGGCGTTTTGAATCGGCCGTGTCCAATACATGTGCGGTCGACCGTTTAATAGAAGGATTGTATATATATATATATATATATATATATATATATACAGAAGTGCTAATATAAGGTGCACCTGATGCTTCTTGCATCAGGTGCCCTCTTGTAGAGTCAATTGTGGTACAAATTTTAGAAAAATGACCGTTGGATTAGATACCCCAATCATGTATGTCATGCCTGCCAAAAATCACAGTGATCCAACGGTTGGTTTCTGAGAAAACTGACTGTAAAAAACTGTGACTTTTTTGTTCTTTAAAATGTTATCAATTTTTCACAGTCAGTTTCTCAGAAATCAACCGTTGGATCACTGTGATTTTTGGCAGGCATGGCATACATGATTGGGGTATCTAATCCAACGGTCAATTTTCTAAAATTTGGATCGCAAATGGCTCTACAAGAGGGCACTTGATACAAGAAGCATCAAGTGCACCTTATATTAGCACTTCTGTATATATATATATATATGGTTCAAGCCATCTAAGCCCACTTGCTTTGAATATTGATAACTATTATTACTAACTATATATCAACATCAAATTGCTTTTATTATTTATTTATTTATTTTTACTTTTTGGTTTTTGATACGGAGGCCACATGTTATGGATTTGTCATGGAAAATGTCGAGGCTGTGA
>JAESVK010000050.1:1756035-1769340 GCA_017140935.1 Hamamelis virginiana | reverse complement strand
AAAGTACAGAATAATTAAACATGTTAATGAAAAAAATTAAAATTATAAATCTCAAATGAATGTTATTAGACCAAATTAGTTAAGCAAGTCAAACCTACACCCAATTAATTATGAAAATTTATTGAAATCTGTGATAACTCGGATTTTTAAAACCTTTATTTAAATAAAGACTATGTTATTTTTGAAATTAAAATGTCTTCAAACTTTTGAAAAATACCAAGCATATCCCTTTTCTTCATACGCTTTGGCAGCTTTCTTTTCTTTTCATTTCACTTTTGAAACTTGAGAGAGTTAGAGAGAGCTAGAGAGTGAGCCGTGAGGGGAGTAGAGACGCAAGAGTTTGGTCGCTGGAGTTCACCGATTTTGCGTTGGGTTCGTCGAAGGTAAAGCCTTTTCTTGTTTAGATTTGTTTCATTTTCCCATTTCTTTGGTTTTCAAGTTCTCATTCTTGGTATTTTCGGATTTGTGGAAGAATGAAGATTTGATTTTAAGTTTGGGTTGTGTTTTTAGTGATTTAGTGTTTTTTAGGTCCAGATCCATGATTTTGATGAAGGTTTTGGGAAAGTTTTGCAAAATGTACACCATTTTTGGGTTTATGGGGTTTTATGCCTAAAACTTTGTGGATCTTGATATTGAACTATTAAATCTTTGTTTTTAAGCTTGATCTAGTGTTTTTAAAGTTCTTTGGGTAGGGATTTATGATTGTGGGTCGAGTTTTATGGCTGGATTGAAATGTTTCGGGTTTTGGTAGGTTTTTGTGTTTCTACAACTTGAACTAATGCATTAGGCAATTCTCTATCGATAGAAGAGGTCTCTCTATCGATAGAAAAGTTGAGGGGTTGATGGCATTTTTAGCAGAAGCATATTTCTATCGATAGGGGTGAGCTTCTATTAATGGGGGTATTCTATCGATAGACTGTCTATCAATAGAAGAACCTCTATGGATAGACAATCTATCGATAGAGAAAGGGTTATGTTTCATTTTTCCCTTTCTTTTATTATTCCTTAATGGTTGTAAGGCTTTTTTGGGTCTTATTTGCACAGTTTGACACCCTTAGAGGGTGGGGTTAGTTGGGTATGCATGAGTTAGTTAGGGCAAGGGTTTGATGTGCATTCCTTTGTCGTTTTTTTTTAGATCAAGATAGTCCCGAGGATTATCCCTTCATAGGCTAGTAATGAATTGCATAAGAACACTGCTAGGATCGAACTTTTCTTTGGTCAAGGTAGGATATTATACCTTTCTAACAATAATGATACATAATTTACACTGCATGATATGCTGAGCTGTTTTACAAACATAAATTGTTTTATGAAATAACTCTGATGCAGGGAACATAACTGTTGATAAATATTGGTGTGGTGTGTTTATAACTGTTTATGATTATACAATGATGGCATATGGTTTACTTACTTTATTCTCAGTGTGAATGATGGATATATTTTATTCAATTGGTGAATTTGGTATGTATATACCATTCATTACTATTTTTCATGTTCGCTTGGCAATGGTTTATATATTATGTTGTTATGCATGGTTTAGGCTCATTTGGTATATAGGGAGGTTATTTAAGGGCCCATGGTCCTGGGTAGAGCCTTAGTGCGGAGCCGAATCTTATAGCCTTGTAGTGGCTCGACAGTTGACCGTGTGTAAGGTAACTGATCGGTATCCTCAAAAGGTCAGACCCTGTAGTGGTCGGTTTCGATTGTCATTGTACCGGAGGCTTATTAGCCTATAACAATGTCTTGATATACATTCGTGAGCCTGGTCTTCGAAAAGTTGGAAATGATGGCTTGAATTGTGATTATAACTGAACTAAACCCACACTATTTTATTTACTGTTTTATCAAAACTGGATATGAATTGTTTTATTTAAATGTTCCTTGTATCAATATTATTACTGTTGGTTGAGGTTGTATTCCTACTGGGCATTCTAAGCTCATGCTGTGTTTTATACAGTAGATTCACAGGTGTCTGGAGGAGTTCGGCTGTAGGGAACTCTGCTTATGTTGCATTGGGATTAGCAGTGTTCTGGGTTGTCTTGCATCGATCGTCTTAGTTGCCTTTGTGTAGTAATACTCTTGGACTATTATTATTATTATTATTATGTATTTGATATCCTATATGCCAAGGTTGTTGGCATTAATTTATGTTTGGCACTGTAGACTCTGTCTGTATTACTCGTGTTGGGCATGCGTATGCACTTGACATTTCATATCATATTGTTATATTATATTTTCTTTCTATCCCGAGTATGAAAATATGAATGAGTTGGACAAGTTGTATCTCCATTTGACACGTATCGACTTACCCGGGAGAGTCGGTACAATTGTCAGATTGGGGTGTTGCAAAATCCATCTAATAATTTATATATATGTTAGTTTGATAATATATGTTATACAAATTTTTTCAATACACCAATTATTGTGTTATCCTGATTGAAAACATAAATTTATGTTATGTGCTTGAGAAGAACCAGTTAGCAAATTAACCCAAAAATAAAAAAATAAAAAAAAATTCACAGCAAATTCTTTATTGTTAGGTCACATTAAATTTTTGTTTTAGAGATTTGAGAATCACTGACATAACCTATCTGTTGGTTTTTATTTGAACCCATGTATCTTAATTTTCTTGCGAACAAAAAATATCTTTATGGTTGAACTACATCCCAAGATAAGCATCACAAATTATTATGATACATAAAAAAATTAATTTCATGTTCTACTCTAATGCATTGAAATAATTTATACTTTTTTAGAGTTAAATCACCATCAATGTGCCAATTTATTTACTTAATTTAATGAATATTTCATTTTATTTTCTTAAAAAAATTCAAACAATTTCTGAATTATTTATATTTCGAACATATATATTTACAGTACCATTCACAAGCCTTTAATTAAAAAAATAATACATAAAAAACTCATATTAAATGGTATCGCATTATGTACAAATGAAAATTGGACACGCATCGCGTGTAAGCAGTGTAGTAATGCATTAAACGGATGTGGATGTAGTGCCCGCTTGGATAGAGAAGTAGAAGCAACATAAGTTACTTTTGGTGCCCAAAAGCACAGTTGGGTGTGTTTGGGTAAAAAGAGAGAAGTAGAAATAAGTAGAAAATGTGTTTTTTTGTGCTTAATGCATGAAGCACCTAAGGACTTGCTTCTCATAAAAGCACAAGTTGCTTTTGGTTAATGAAATTTGCAAATGCCAATCTTGTCCTTGTAGCATAAACTTCACTAAAAATTAATTCTCTTTGTGTCCCAACTTTTTTTTTTCTTTTGAAGTCCGAGTTTGAAAAGTCAAAGAAGGTTAAAATTATAATTATATTTTAATTGTTTTATTCTTTATTCTTTATTTTTTATTTTTTTATTATTTTTATCATTTAAAAAAATGATAAAAAGTATTTTTATCATTTAAACATATTTAAATTTTAGAACTTAATTATAATTTTATTATAATTTTGTCCAATAGAATTTTGATTGCCAAACAGGCAAAAAAAATAAAAAAAAATAAAAAAACATTTTTGCAAGGGTAATTGGGTTATTTCAGTATTATAAGTAGCTTCAACAGATGGTATCCAAACAGACAATTGACTTTTGTTTCTGCAGCACAGCACAACACTTTAAAATGCGGTATCCAAACATAATTGACTTCTTCTGTAGCACTTGACTTTTGCTTTTACTTTTGATTTTGCTTCAACAGTACAAGCATAAACATATCCAAACGGGCCCGTAGTGTCGTGTGGTGTGCTTTGGCTCAGTGGTCACGTTTCTCCCCCATTATAGGATCAAAATTATATAGCAGTAAAAAAAGAAAGAGAAAATTACAAATATTTGATGACGTGGCTAATTGTATTTGGTGGATGCAAAAGGAACGGTTATTAGACAAGTACATCATTTCACAGTGTCTTGGCGAATTGAATGATTGTGTGATTTGGCTTCTGCACATTGCGGATCTCGCACGCCTCTCTCTAATTCACCCTGCAGCGTCGGCCAATAAGTGAAGAAATTACAAAAGAGAAAGTGCGAGAAAAAAACGAATGCGTTCAAGAATAAAAACCAAGCCAAACAGTAGATTAATAAGCCTGCAAACTTTTGCCTTTACCATCATCCAAACAGCGCGCGCATAGAGGTAAGAGATGATCAAAATTTTCTTATCATGGATCTTAAGAATTTCCATTTAATACTAGCAATTAATAGTAATAATATGTTCAGTGTTATATTTTGCAGAAACATGAGCTGCTGCTGCAGACCCCGGACCGCCGAAGATGGCGAGGGCGCGTCGCTTCCCGCGGTGCACTTGCATATTCAAAGCCGCTATGTAATTCAATTGCGATAGTGTTATTATTATTATTATTATTATTTGGTTATCATTTGAATTGTTGAGTTTGATATATTAGACTCTGTTTGGAACAAATTTTAATAAATATAATAGAATAGGTTAAAAATTGTAATTGTTTCTGTTATTTATTGTTTTGATAGAGCTGTCTGTGCTCTGTGCAGGTGGTGATGGATAATGGCATCTGCCAAGTGACTTTATCAAATCCAGGAGGAATTGTTACTGGGATTCGATATAATGGCATCGACAATTTGCTTGAATTTCGCAATAAAGAAACTAATCGAGGGTATGTCAGTTAGCTGCCACGTCAATTATATTATGTTATGAGTTATGGAAGAGATAATTGAAAATTTCAATGTGTTAAGCAATTTTGTATTTGAAAAGGAGCAGAGCCTTGTAGATGTATTTTCTATACATGGCCTATTTGAAAATAAAGAAATAACTATAAACTGACTCTATTTTCTAATGGAATATGTAGGTATTGGGACCTTGTTTGGGGTGCACCTGGAATAAAAGGAATCTTCGATGTGTATGCTCTCTCTCTCTCTCTCTCTCTCTCTCTCTCTCTCTCTTACTTATGTCGTACCAAAATTGATAGGAAAGAACACATGTATAATATGTGCGCAATTTGATAAATCATCAAACATGCATGCACTCACAAATACAGAGAATAAATTAAAAATGAATGATTTTTAGAGTATCTGCATAATTCTGAATGATATATACTATAGTGTCAATACGTGCCTCATCTTCCAACACTGCTCAACTTCAATTTTCCTGAGTTTTTGAATTACTTAGAACATTTTTTTCATGAGTTTTTCTTGATCAACTCTCAAATTCCAAATTCATTTTTGCAGCCAATATTTTTAAAGGTTTTAAAATTTCTTTACTATGATTATATGTAAATTATTTTATTTTCAGCTAATATCCAAGCCAAGAACTGATTTCAATGCAGGATTAGTGGAACATGTTTTAGGGTATTAGTGGATAATCAGGAACAGGTGGAGCTCTCATTCACAAGAACCTGGGATCCCTCCCTTGAGGGCAAGTTTGTTCCCTTAAATATAGATAAGAGGTCCTTACTTAAATCTTATATATATATATATATATATATATATATATATATATATATATATATTTCAATGAAAATGTTAATTAATTACAATTGATAATGATAATTATATTGACTGATCAATGATCATCTTTTTAGGTTTATAATGCTTCGTGGTTCGTCCGGCTTCTACACTTATGCCATCTATGAACACTTAAGGGAGTGGCCTCCTTTCAATATTGGCGAAACCAGGATGACGTTCAAGCTCAGAAAGGACAAGTAGGCAAAAGTTTGTAATGACTAACAAATCATGATACTGAAATATATAGAAATGATCATTTAAGGACCAGTCCTTAAATTAAGCTGAGGTCCACTCACCATTTTCTCAAATAGGATAGGCATTTTGAAAAACCTACCGTTGGATTAGATAATTTTCTCGCGTATGTCTTGTTTGCCAAAAATCACAATGAACTGACTATTGGTTTTCAAAATACGGTCTGTGAAACACTCTAACAGTATTTACCGTTGGATGCTGTAACAATTGTTTAAATTCTGTATTTTGAAAACCGAAGGTTGGATGAGTGATTTTCGGTAGCTAATGGTGAGTGGACCTTAAATTAAGATTAAAGACTGGTCCTTACTTGATCATTTCTGTTGATCAAAATATATATATATATATATATATATATATATATATATATATATATATATATATATATATATATATATATATATAATTATTGTCGGTAACTGTATGGTAATTTTGATTGAATATATAGGTTTCGTTACATGGCTGTGGCAGATAATAGGCAAAGATACATGCCTCAGCCAGATGACCGATTACCCAGAAGAGGCCAACCCCTGGCTTACCCAGAAGCTGTCCTACTTACCGATCCCCTGGATCCAGAACTCAGAGGAGAGGTTCGTTCTTCCATACTCGTCTCAAATAGGATTATATTAACTTTTATATGTGTGTATGCATAATTATTGACTTTTGTGGGTTCTCTTGACTTCATGAATAAGGGATTGTTTGAGAAATTCAAAAATTTGTCAAAGTTAAAAATGAGTCATGCAGGTTTAAATTTCATTACTGCCTGATAAGTCCATTTTTTCCTTATAAATTTGTTTTTCTTTGTACAAAAAATATGTTATGAACAATTTTTTTTTTCAAACTAATTGTGTATTGGTTTATTTAAAAATAAAATATCATTAAGGTACTGAATCCAACTTAATTCAGTTTTTTAAGTTTCCTAAGAGGCCTTAACTATTCAAGTGTGATAGGTGCAATATTGAAACCTTATAAAAGATGCCAACTTCTCGTTGGTAAAGTCTGTTGGTGTCAATATCACAACCTTAATTGGGTTCAACTTTCACTGAAAGCTTATAACCTTTTCATACCTCTCTCTCTCTCTCTCTCTCTCTCTCTCTCTCTCTATATATATATATATATATATATATATATATATATATATATATATATTGAGACCTAGAGCTTTGTGGTGCATGTGATCTCAAATATAAAGTGACTCTGTTTCCACCCTTAAATCCATTGTGTTTTGAATATCAGAATATGTGCAGGTGGATGACAAGTATCAGTACTCATGTGACAACAAAGATAACCAGGTCCATGGATGGATATGCATGGACCCGCCTGTGGGATTTTGGCAAATCACTCCCAGTGATGAGTTCCGGTCCGGAGGACCCCTCAAACAGAACCTAACCTCCCATGTTGGCCCAACAACTCTAGCTGTAAGTCATGACTCAAACATTCAGACTCAGTTAGAGATGTCACAACCTTTAAATTTGGTCACAGATAACATTTTAGCATATTGGTAGTAACTTCGGTCACAATGGTACCATCAGATGTTTCTCAGTGGACATTATGCAGGAGATCCTCTGGTGCCTAACTTTGAAGCGGGTGAGCCGTGGAAGAAAGTTTTTGGCCCAGTTTTTATCTATCTTAATTCTGTTTCTTATGGAAATGACCCGCTTTTGCTCTGGGAGGATGCCAAACAACAGGTTTTTATTTTTTTAACATAGCAATTCTATTTCATATTTTTATTATTTGGTCCAGTAGTAGTTGATACAAATTGATCTTCAGATGGTGGTGGAAGTCCAAAGCTGGCCTTACAGTTTCCCAGCTTCAGAGGATTTCCCATCGTCCGACCAACGAGGTAATGTTAGGGGTAGATTGCTTATCCTAGACAGGTTTGTACCTATTCTTATCTTAATTTCTTAATTGCTGACCTTCACTCTATTCCATTTAAAAGTGGAAATTTTAATATTATGAGACTTTGTCTAGCTAGGTATGTTAGCGATGGGTGTATATCAGCAAATGGTGCTTATGTGGGGTTGGCTCCTCCAGGTGAAATTGGATCCTGGCAAAGAGAATGCAAGGTATGTGATTGTAGTTAACTTCTCTATCTTAATACCGATTCACCATTGGATTAGATACCCTTCTAATGCATATCATGCATACGAAAAATTACATTAATCGGACACCAAAAGCCATTCGATCTATAAAGTCACATTTTTAATCAATAAAAAATATCACAGTTTTCACAGTTATGGATGAAGTAGTTCTTAATCTCCAATCAAATTAATATTTTATAAACATGATGTGTATAAGAGGAATATTTAATCCAATGGTGGGTTTCTTAAAATACAATTCCCACATTGGGTTTTGTAAACTATAGGTAAAAAAAACCTATCCCTTTTTTACTTTCTAGATCCTAGCAAAGAGTAAAAATATGTCTTTCTTATCAGGACTACCAATTCTGGAGCAGAGCAGATGAGAATGGTTGTTTCTCCATTAAACATATTCGAACCGGAGACTATAATCTCTATGCATGGGTCCCTGGTTTTATTGGAGATTATCGATACGATACTGCCATGACCATAACCTCAGGTTTGTCTTTCTCACTTTCATCCAGCTGTAAAATGTTTCTGTTATGTTACATATATTTTATGGTTTGAATTTCCTGTAAAGCAGGTTGTGAAATTGATGTGGGTGATCTTGTATATGAGCCTCCTAGAGATGGACCTACATTATGGGAAATTGGTATCCCTGATCGTTCCGCTGCAGAATTCTACATTCCTGATCCTAATCCAACGTATATTAACAAACTTTTGGTCAATAATCCTGACAGGTTAGTTCTTCTTTCAAATTTTTTGGAGTTTAACTGTTCATAGAGCTTAAAATTTGGATCTCATAGAATTTGAGAGAAAGAAAAGGAAAGGGTTTAAAAATGATTTATTAAATATAGATTTCCTTCTTAAAGCAACTTTAGTTATTTTTGTTTCGTTTCCTTTCCTTCGTTCTTTCTGAAGTCCAAACAAAGGCAAATTAAATTGGTGGAAACGTTCACACAAGATGTTCCAAAATAATTCATTAATGGTAATTTTTGGACCGACAAGCTCCAATTAGTATTGGGGTCGTTTAGAGATTGGTCTAGTACCAATGCTTAAAGGGAGCTTCCTAAAGATTATGACGGTGATCCTCTTTTATCAGCAGGTTTAGGCAGTATGGATTGTGGGAAAGATATGCAGAATTATACCCTGATGGAGATTTGGTCTACACTGTTGGTATCAGCGACTATACAAAAGATTGGTTCTTTGCTCAGGTTCCCAGGTTCGATTCCTCCACTGCTGGTTTCGTTTCATTAAGTATCTGTTTGGATCTCAGTAATTTGAAGGGAAAGGGAAAATGCATTGAAATGAAATCCATTTCTAAGCAATTTTTACTATTTCCCTTTTCTTTCGCTCATTCTTATTCACGATCTTCAAGATCCATACAAAGCATACAGCATAAGTCATTCTCAGCTAGCTTATCAACAAGCTTTAATTTCTTGCATTGCAGGAGGAAAGAGGATAATACATATGAAGGAACCACATGGCAAATTAAGTTCAATCTCGACAGTGTAAATCAGAGCGGAACCTACAAATTACGTGTGGCGATTGCATCTTCAACACTTGCCGAATTGCAGGTAGAGAACTTCTGGAGCCATGAACTAGCTTAGGGGCCCGTTTGGATGAGCTTCCATTTCCTGTTTTTTACTTAAAAAAAAAAAAAAAAAAAATTAGTAATTACTTTTCGTACTACCTCAACTTTTAAAAGTAAATACTGAAATTTTTCACTATAAAAAATTATAATAACAATTTTTTTTCTTTTAAAAACAAAAAATAGAAAATGGAAAATTATCCAAACGAACCTTTGATGGATCTAGATAACCTTTTTTTAATTTCCATTTTCCCTGCTACTCCATTTTGCATGTAGATTTAGAGTGTAGTCATGAGCATTTTATACCAGAGATCCAGAGATTGTTTAACATAGCAAATGGTCAAAGTAATATGAAAATGAATAGGGTATAAAATTGGATCTTGTGATATAAAGTTGTAAATTCAATGACTTTTCTTTAAATTTTTTGGCTGTAAGGTTCGTGTTAACGATCCAAAAGCAAGGCGTCCTCTATTTTCAAGTGGACTGATAGGGAGAGACAACTCAATTGCGAGACATGGAATTCACGGGCTCTACTGGCTGTACAACATAGATGTACCGGGTGCTCGGCTTGTGAAAGGGGATAATACCATTTTTCTAACACAACCAAGATGCACCAGCCCTTTCCAAGGCTTCTTGTATGATTATATTCGTTTTGAAACTCCATCCATCTTTTGATTCCAAGAAGGAATTCTAATGGCTCTTTCCAAGTTGAGTTGTTTTATTATATTTTGTATATAAGTTTATAAATATATTCATTTCTTTGTGTATAAGGAAATTATTTCTAGAAGACATAATGAAGAGTACCAATTAAAAGTAAGGTGCTTTACTAATAAAGCCCAATTACTTCCTCTCTCTACATTCGATGTGGGATTTCAGGATCTCACAATTCACCCTTTGCAGCAGTAAGCAGCCAGACTTCGCATACCGCTTTGTAATGCACTGAAGCCAACAGATGGTATGATATTGTCCTCTTTGGACCCAAGCCTGCACGGTTTTGTTCCTCCCAGGCTTTCCTGGGAAAAGACCTACTTGGTACGGTACTTACTTATAAGGCCCAATTATTCCCTCTCTCTAATCGATGTGGGCTTCTAGGATCTCACATCTTGTATCTCTTGAGAGAAATTTTTTCGATGGTTTTTGCATCCGTTGGGCAATTTTTTTGAATCACTTCATTTAAATTTTAATTGCAATGGTTTTATCCATCGCAAAATATAACTTTTAAATACATTGTAATGCTTGTATCCATCACGGTATTCACTTTCTAGATCAAATTTAATTAATTCTCAGGACAAATATTTTAATAGCTATATATCTTTAGTACTATTCTTCACTATAATTCACAATTTTTTTTTTTAAATAAACACTTATTTATTTATTTTTTGATATATAGTTTTTTTTTTTTTTTCAATAACATGAACCTGCTTATATGCCTATACATAATACCTACTAAGGAGAGAAATTTAATAAATAGATCTATTGATTAAATTATTATTATTATTATTATTATTTTTCACCAAAATTTTTTATATTTGACATGAAATCCCACATGCATATATAATTAGATTTCCAAAACGGAATAGATCGAGTACCCGAAAATGATAACAGTAGCCCCACGATAGCTAGTTACCAAAATTATCTAACTCATCATTTTTCACTCCAAAAAATAATAATAACATCTCAAAATTACCCTCAAAATCAGCAATTAAATTATCATAAAATCTGTTATTTGAATCAATTTTATATTTTTTCCTTCTCCACAAACACTCCTCAAATTGGTGCGAAGATATCAATCGAGCCCAATTTGAAGAATGTCACATGAAACTTCATTGATGGCAAGCCTTTTAAATATATTTGTCCATTGGTCAGTGCCGCAAACAAATGGTGTGCTTATAATATTTGATTGCACCTTCTCTCTTAACAAATGACTAGTCACAGCGCACACGATGCGTGTGCAACGCAATGCATTGTATCAAAAGGTTTTTATAAGGTTTGTATTTGATCATACAAAGATAAATTACGGAATTTCTACAAATTAATTTTTCTTTTTGAAATTTTATTACAATAATAAAATGAATAGTTTATTGACATAAATGCGTATTCACTATTCATTCTTATTATTGAGTACAACTTGCAATTCTTTTTCTGCAACTTTTGCCATAAAATTAAAATTAAAATTTTAGAAGATCTATGTGTAATAATGTGTTAAAGTACAATTTAAAATTTGTATCGCAATTAAAAAGAAAAGGAAATAGAATTAAAAGAGAGAATCAAAGCCTTATGATTGTTATACACATTGACTTGTACTTTTGATCATTCTGTAACTCACGATGCTTATAAAAATGCAAATTAGAGTGTTAGTAATTTGATATGTAAGATCAATATATCTATATAATGGATGAAATTTAATGAAAATGTTACCTCATCGATGTAAGAACATGCAAAAGTTTATGTTCCTCAAATATATACCAAAGTTCATGGTGCTTTAAATCTGTATATATTCTTGAAAGAATTATAGGATTCATTTATATAAAAAAAAAATGTTGATTTAATGAATGATAACAAACATACAATCATTAATAGTGATCATACCTTATTTATTGTGGTTTGATCAATCAAATGACAGTAAAATATCTTTGTAAAAAGGATAAAAAGGATAAAAGTTGAATATAAATATCATTGATGTTATAAAAGTATATAAATATCCTTGATGTTAATTTTTTTTTTCAATTAAAGGTTGGTGATTGTTTTGAATAATATATATGTTTGAAATACAACAAAATGAAAAGTTATATATTACTTGGAAGTATATATACTTTTGGAGGAAAACTTTAGGACTCAAATACATGAAAATATATCGATTTTCATTCTTAAGGAAAAAAATATAAATAAAGTGCTGATGATCTATTATTTTAATGGTGTGTATCCTAAAAATTCAATCAAAGATATCGCCATTGTTTTATTAATATAGATAAAATACATAAATTTTTATGAATTATAAGTAGGAAAAAAAAAATATGAATAGTTTTGAAAAGTGATCCATAGTTTTATAAATTATGTTGAATAGTTTTAAAATAACACATCAAATTTCTATTATAGTGCTCCACCAATTACAATTTTATCTCATGCCATTGTTTACACCAAAAATGGCACCTTGGACCTTATCTCTTAAAAAACTATAATTATTATTTAAGAGTTCTAATTTATATCTAAAACTCTTAAATTTAAGTTTGGATATTTTAAAATATATTCGTAATTTTAGCATTCTAGTTTAAGAGTTTAAAAGATACATATATATAGTTTAAGAGTTATAACTCAATTTGTCTTAAACTCTTTAAATTTCTAATTTTTTTCTTAGAAAACATTTCAAGAGTTTTTAAAGATGTATCTAGACACCGCACACACGTGATGTGTGTGCAACTTCCATTTGAACGTAACGCGATAACGTTTAACATGAGATTTTATGTTTTTTTTTTTCCAATTAAAGACATGCCAAATGTCTCTCTAAACTTCAAAAAGCGCTTTAGCGTATGCCATAGCAATTCATAGAGTTTTACAGGAGATTTTATATATGGAGATTTACATGAAGCTTGATTTATGTTAAGTGGGTATCATGTCTTTTAAAATTGACATTAAGCCCAAAAACTAAATGGGAGAGTAGGTGAGTGCATATGTTTTATTGCTGCATTGCATATTAGACATTAGTTTGCAACTTTACATTGCAATGAAGAAAGATATATGGAAGAGAAAAAATAAAAATAAAACAATATATAGAAAGCATTCTTATTCCTATTTAGAATTGGATTTGATTAGGAATATAATTTCAATTTTGTGTTATACAATTCCAAAACATTGGTATATATGTGGCATTTCAATGGATGACCTGAATTGGTTTTTATTAAAAAAAAAAAAAAA
>JAESVK010000050.1:1722534-1741035 GCA_017140935.1 Hamamelis virginiana | reverse complement strand
TATATATATATATATATATATATATATATATATATATATATATATATTCTTCTAGACGACGTCACCCATGAGCAATTGCCCAGATCCAAAAGCAATGATTAGTGGACGGCCCAGATGGATGTTCAGTCTAGATGTGGCAGAAAATTGTCGGATAGACTGAAAAAGTGAAAATGTTACTTTCACAAATAAGTTTGCATGGTTAAACAAACTTGGAAAAAAAGTTCTATGGCAAATGGACACTGTAACACCCATTAACTCCATCAATGGACACTTGTAACACTCTAAAAAAAATTCAGTGGCATGTATGAAACCAAAATAAATAAATTATGGGCAATTTCCATGACTAATCCTAATTTTCCAAAATATTACGGCTACGAATCCGATCCAAAACATATTACGAAAATATTTTTTTAGGACATAAATACCCTCCACTCATACGAGTAATTACAATTTGACCATTGAACTAGTCAAAATTTGTTACAATTTTCTTTAAAAAAAAAAAAATTTGAAGAGTCCCCAATAATCAATACAATCCCCAATTTTGTGTATAATCCCCAATCTCCTATAATACAAAGAATCACTAGAATTACAAAGAATCACCAATCCCCTATATTACTAAGAATACCCAATTTTGTTAAGAATCGTCAATCCCCAATAATAAAACATCATAATGAATGCAAGTCAAATTAGTTTGGGCTTTCCAAGAACACCAAATCAATCAAATTTGGTCTACTCTAATTAAGAAAAATTAATTAACAACTTAATTAAATTAAGCTCCTAATAAAAAAAATGCAATATAACAATTTTTACCCCACAAGCCGTCCCATACCAGTTGCAAATTTATCCCTCTCTCTCTCCCTCTCTCTCTCTCTCTACAAAATGGGTTTCTGTGGGATTCACCACCGGGTCTGATACATCCACCAAGACCTAACCATCCATTCATGACCTCTATGATCTCCTCCTTCCCAATCCCACCGTCAATTTCATTTGGGAGAATCAACTCACAAAGTTTAGGGCATATGAAGGCTACAACGACTCTCAACGAAAGGTATTTGAATGGCTAATGGTAGAATTTTATGTCTTCTCTTGGTTCTATTTATGTTTTGATAAAGTTTTTTCCACATTTCTTGAGTGGTGTCACATCCAGAAATTCGGTTGTATTCGGCATCGCTCACTGCACCATATAGCACATTCTTTGCCCTTGAATTGACTTGAATAAGCTTCATGTCATTCTCGGTCCATTCATCCATATCCTTGGGTACTTAAGTTCCATCTTGAGATGTTTTGAAGATGACTTTGTTTCCCTTCATAATAACTCTCCAAACAGCCATGTCATATGATTCAATCCATATTTGCATTCTATTTTTGCAACTCTTATAATTTTCACCATTGAAATAAGGAGGTCGGTCAACGAAATGGCCTTGTGAAACGCTCAATTCCTTAATGTTTGTCATGATCTTTTACTCAAGAAAACAATTAAATATTGAGCACTAGCTCTAGCACGAATTGTTGTCCCAAATATATAACCCTAGAGGGGGTGAATAGGGTTTTTTGGCAAACTTTAACAATTTTTACCAAATAAAATTAATGTTCAATTATTAAGCAATGAAAGCAAATATATAAACAAGAAATTGAAATAAGAGTAAGGGAAAGAGAGATCAAACACATTGATTTAACAAGGTTCGGACTCCGCCTACTCCTCACCTTAAGCACCCAGTTCAAGGATTCCCACAATCCACTAAGGATTACTTCTTCAAGGTGGAGAAACCTTTACACAGTCTTCTATATCCCAGGTGGAAGACTCTCACCTTAGCTCACAAAGAACTATCTCAATGGCTCACAAAGAACCCATAAGTGTGCTCACAAAGAACACACAAAGTAGTCACAAAGAACACTTAATACAAACTCACAAGGGTTGGTGTGTACAATAAATGCTTCAAGAAGTTGATTCACACAAGTATAAAGCACAACTAATAGCCTCTTCATATACATAAGCATCCACCGGACCAAATATTTGTTTTTTGAAAAGATCAATTTTCAATTTTGTTAGCCTAAATGGTTCCAATCCAGCATATGTTATATGGTTTTAATGATAACAAACATTTGCCGCTGCATTATCCAAATATCTTGTGCTTAAATATCTTAAATTTGTAAGACAAATTTTCAAGATAGACAGGAGCAAACAAATGGACAACAAAATCCATGAATTGGAGGCTCAAGTATTGAAGATGTTACTATTCCCAGAAAACTGTTTTTCCCTATGAAAAATTTGCCTAAGTTGCTGTTGGAGTAATTGTCAAAGCTGCTGCTGCAACATTTGACATTGTGAATGCTGATTCAAACATGGCTGCACCTCCAAACGGATTTGTTGCATTTTTCAAACCAGTTTGAATCTGCAGATTGCCAAGACGCTCCTCCTAGACGCTCCAACGTATAGCTGATTTCTAAGGCTATAAATACACTTGCCATGAAGTTTAATTCTACATTCGATCATATACACTATTGCAGCTTACAAGTGTTCATCATTCTTGAGTGATTCAATCCCTGTATTTCTCTCTATGAGCAAATTAGTTTAAATCTTTGAGAGATATTATTGTGAGCTTATTTGATGTATTCTCAGTGTTGTTGAGAATCATATTGGTGGTCATCCATATTCACTTGTATTTCTTGTGAATTTAAGGTTTTGTATAAACCTTGTTTGGTGAGAGTCTTCCACTGTGAAAGAAGGCTGTGTAAAGGTTTGAATCTCCACCGGAAGTGAGATTGATAGTGGATTAATCCTTGAGACGGAGATCTTGAGGCGTGGACATAGGCGGAGACCGAACCACGTTAAAATCCTTGTGTTTTTATTTCTCTAACTCTATCTCTTGCATTTAAATTTATTTACTTGCTTTATATTTTGTTGAGTTGAGATTTAATCTTGCATTCTAGTTATTAAAAGTTTGAGTTTTCAAAAACACTCTATCCCATTTTTAAATTAGTTTTTAAATTGCCAATACTCTATTCACCCCCCTCTAGAGTATATTTTGGGCCAACAATTGGTATCAGAGCAAGTGCTCATTATATTGTTTGTTGAGCTAAAGATCAATGGCAAACCAAATGGGAAAAAACCCAGACCGACCTCCACGCTTTGATGGTGAAAATCATGGTTTTTGGAAAAATAGAATGCAAAACTGGATTGAATCCTATGAACTAAGAATTTGGAAAGTTATTGTTCAAGGAAATCAAAAAGTTTTCAAAATAGATGAAAATGGGAAAGAAATTCCCAAAACTATGGATGATTGGACCGACCAGGACATAAGAATTCTTCAAATTAATTCAAAGACTAAAACTGTCTTGTATTGTGCTCTAAATGCGAGTGAATACAATAGAGTTTCAGCTTGTGCTACTACACAAGAAATTTGGAGAAAGCTCGAGGTCACCTACGAAGGTACCAAGCAAGTTAAACGCTCCAAAGCTCTAATGCTTAAGCAAGATTTTGAGTTATTTAAAATGAATGAAGGTGAAAAAGCTCGTGATATGTTTACTCGTTTTACTAATCTTTTGAATGAATTGAAGGCTTTAGGAAAAGTTTATCCTAATGACGACATTATTTCAAAGTTACTCAATTCTCTACCAACCTCATGGAGTCCAAAGGTCCTCGCCATTTCAGAAGCAAAAGACATTGAAGAGATGGACACTGATGAGCTTTTAGGTTCTCTCATTACTCATGAAACGACAATGAAAAAGGAATTAGAGGCCATCCAAAATGAGAAGATAAATGCTCAAGTGAAAAGAACGCTAGCTCTTCAATCTTCAACTCTTGAAGAAGATGAATATAATGACTTCACCAAAGAAGATGAAGAAGTCATGTCTCTTATGACAAGGAAATTCCAAACCTTTCTAAGGAGGAACAAAAATCAATCCAAACAAAACCATGGGAGACATACTAGCAACAATGATGGAAGATGCTTCAATTACAAAAAGTTAGGTCATACAATTGCCCACTGTCCAAGTAAGACCAACAACAACTCCAACACCTTTAGAAATGATGGAAAGAGAACCTTTGATCAAAGAGGTAAAAGCAAAGCCATGGCAGCTACTACATCAACTTGGGATGATCTTCTTGAAGATACAAAAAGTGATGAAGAAGATATCCAAGAAGAGATTGCAAACTTTTGTCTATATGCCAACATTGAGGAGCATTGCCTCGTAGCAAAAGACGATGAAAATGAGGTAACATCTATTTCTTATTATAGTGATAATGATGAATGTGATTTATCTTTAGAGGAATTTCAAGAATTAAGCAGACTATTACATAATAAAAATTGCTTGTTAACAAAGGAACTTAAATTCTTGAATAAAAACCTCTCAACTCTCGCAAATGAGAAAACAATTTTAGTCAATGAAAATTCTGTTTTAAGTTTGGAAATTGAGAGACTTAAGAAGGAGAATGAGTCATTAAGAAACATACCTTCCACTTCAATATCTTCAATTGATTTTTCTGCTTTAGAAAAAGAAAATAAATGTTTACAATCCAAAATTGAAGATTTGAACAAAACTGTTTTCAGTTTTACAAGTGGAAAAGAAAATTTTGAAAGGTTGTTAGGAGCTCAAAAAGTTGGGCTAAACAAAGAAGGATTGGGATATGTATCAAAATCCAATACTAAAAAGTCTTCACTTTATCTAGACTTCTTTGTGAAAGCCTCAATGAAAGGAGACACCAAGCAACCAAAATCAAAACCTCATTCTCACTCTCATAACTCAAAACAAAATGCTAATGTTATTTACAATCATTGTGAGAGAAAAGGTCATGTCACATTCAAGTGTCCTTTTAGAGGTAGAAGAGGACTTGGCAAAAATGTAGCTTGGATTAGAAAAGAACCCTCTTCCAAGAAATCATATGAGCCAAAGACTATTACATTTGATGAACTTAAAAGATTAAGAATTCTAACACAATAGGACCCAAAAGTTTTGGGTACCAATAGTTTTATTACATTGTCATTGTAGGTGTGTTTGAAATCCATTCATAAAAAGGATCAATGGTATTTGGATAGTGGATGTTCAAGGCATATGACCGGAGATAAAGCTAAATTCATCTCACTCACTCACAACGATGGTGGCTATGTACCCTTTGGTGATGATAGCAAAGGTAAAATTATTGGTAAAGATTGTTGTTGATGAGGATGAAAACAGTAAAATGCTATCAAATACAAATGAAGAGCTTGGCAAGCTCAACATTGGTGATTCTACACCAAATGATGCACCCCAAGAGCAACTTAAGGAGAGCTCTTCAAATGAAAAGATGGAACCTTCAAATGAACCTCAAGAGTTGCCAAAAGCTTGGAAATTTGTGAGGAATCATCCAATTGATCAAATAATTGATGATCCTTCACGCAAGGTGAGTACTCGTTCTAATCTTAGAGATGGTTGCAATCATATTGCATTTGTTTCTCAAATTGAGCCTAAAAACTTTAATGAGGCTGAAAACGATGAAAGTTGGATTATAGCTATGCAAGAAGAGCTTAATCAATTTGAAAGAAACAAAGTTTGGAAACTTGTTCCTAGACCACATAACCATTCCACCATTGGTACTAAATGGGTTTTTCGAAATAAAAAGCATGAGAATGGTAATGTAGTCAGAAACAAAGCAAGACTTGTTGTCCAAGGCTATAACCAACAAGAAGGCATTGATTATGATGAAACATATGCACCGGTTGCTAGATTAGAAGTCATCCGCATGCTACTTGCATTTGCTTGCCATAAAGATTTCAAACTTTATCAAATGGATGTGAAAAGTACATTTTTAAATGGTTATATTATGGAGGAAGTATATGTTAAACAACCTCCTGGTTTTGAAAATCACAATTTGCACAATCATGTTTATAAACTTTCAAAAGCTCTTTATGGACTCAAGGAAGCACCAAGAGCATGGTATGAAATGTTAAGTGGATTTTTGCTTAATAATGGTTTCATTAGAGGCAAAATTGACACTACTCTTTTCATTAAGATTACAAATAGTGATATGCTTATAGTGCAAATATACGTTGATGACATCATATTCGGAGCTACTAATGATGTTTTATGCAATGAGTTTGCTACATGTATGCAAGATGAATTTGAGATGAGCATGATGGGAGAATTGACTTTCTTCCTTGGGCTTCAAATCAAACAAACACAAAATGACATCTTCATCAATCAAGCCAAATATGTAAAGGACATGTTGAAGAAATTTGGTATGGAAAATGCTAAGCCAAGCCCCACTCCTATGAGTACTTCAACAAAGCTTGATGGTGATGAACATGGTAAAAAAGTAGACCAAAAGCTCTATCGAGGTATGATTGGTAGTTTATTTTACTTAACCGCTAGTAGACCGGATATCATGTTTAGTGTATGCTTGTGTGCTCGCTTTCAAGCTAATCCTATGGAATCTCACTTGCTTGCTGTTAAGCGTATTTTCAAATATTTGATTGGTACATGTGATTTAGGATTATTTTACCCTAAGCATGTTCCTTTTGTTATTGTAAGTTATTTAGATGCTGATTTTGCCTGTTGTAAAACCGATAGGAAGAGTACTAGTGGCACTTGTCATTTTCTTGGCCACGCGCTTGTCTCTTGGTTTAGCAAGAAACAAACTTCAGTATCTCTTTCCACAACCGAGGCTGAATATATTGCAACAGGAAGTTGTTGTGCTCAAATCTTGTATATGAAACAACAACTTGAGGACTTTAAAGTCACACTTGATCACATCCCCATTAGATGTGACAACACTAGTGCTATCAATATTTCTAAAAATCTATGTTTGCACTCATGCACAAAACACGTTGAAATTAGGCACCATTTCATAAGAGACCATGTGCAAAGAGGAGATGTTGAACTTGAATTTGTAGGCACAGACCATCAATTGGCAGACATCTTAACGAAACCTCTCAATGAGGATCGTTTTTGCACTATTCGACGTGATCTTGGTATGTGTAGACCTTTGGACATTACATGATCTTCCTACTACACTTTATGTGTGCATTTGTTGAGGGGGAGCATGTATCAATTTATATGTATGTGTGTGTGTGTGTGTATATATATATATATTTGTATTTTCAAAATAAAATAAAATATTGCATTTCTCATAAACATTTTTTTATACACTTTTTGAGGGGCGATCTCGAGAAGAAAGAGCAGCTTCAAAAATCTTTAGGACTTCAGCCAAAAGCTTCTCTTGAGTTCCTTGAATCTGGTCATTATATTGTTTTAGCTTTTGAAGCCTTGGATCCAACTCCTTGGCATATGAATCCACTAGAATTTTTAAATCTGTATTCTCCTTCTTTAAGCTCTTATTCTTCTTCTTCATCCCAGCAATTAACTGTTGTAGAACTTAAACTTGATTTGTTAATCGCTCAACATCTGTCATTCTAGCTCGCATGCGCTGGGCCATATTGGCCACTGAATGGGTAGCCCTTATACAAAGGGTCATGGACTCGTTCACAGCATCTGCATCAGACCTTTGGGAAAATCTGTTATCCCGAGGAACAATGATAGGACGAGTATAAACCACATTTGGTTCATTCAAGTCAGGAATGTTGTGAGAACATTGGGAAGCCATTGAACAAGCTCAGAAAAGATGAAATCACAATTCAGAAAGTTAAAATTTTTTTTGAATGATTGAAAATCTTGAATTCATCTGAGATTTTATGAAATGGTTAGAATCCAGCAATCACTACTTTACCAGCCGACTTTTCAGCATGAATTCTGGTTCTTTTTTCAAACGAAATCACATCTTTTTAGAAAATTTAGACTTTTTCAAAAGAAAAATCCAAATTTTTCAAACGCACAGACATTTTTCAACAGCTTTGTCAGATTTCGTATTTCAAAAAATTTTAAATCAGTTTGACTTTTTGTCCACACACGTGATTTTTTTTCTTATAAATTTGAGCTTCTTCCTTCATTTTACTCACTCAAATCTCAATCTCATCTTTTGATTCTCGATTTTTTTTCAAAATGCTGCATCATGTCTTGATTCATGATTATTTTTCTCATTTTCTTTCATTACATAGAGCTTACATCAAATGTTTTGGCTTGATCCTATTTCTTCTATTCTCAGACACATCAAAAGCTCAGCTTTCTTTGATCATGTTTCTCAGAAGCATAATTTCTTCTCATCACATATCTAAGAATTGTGATGACTTCTGTCTCCATTATCACTTGTGATAGTAGAAACAATATCACTTTTCTTCATGCCCATTCACAAAGCCACCAGCAAGCAGCCAACAAGCTTCCCTATAACAGCCTTCATGAAAAACTCTATTGAATGCTCACTCTTTTCTGTCATATATCATGGCTAAATGAGTTGTACTAAGAGTTCCTCTTTTATACAGTGTTCGTTGATCCAACCGTTGCTTTCCTCATCTCCTTGAGAACATCAGAGATTAATCATCATCATCATCATTCCACCTGTTATTATCATTGCTATTTTCTATTTGAACGATTAGGATGCAAAATACCCGGTTGCACCATGAGATCATTTACACACAATAATTCCTAAGAGTGTCGGCAAGCCGACACCCTCCGTGATAAGTGGATCTCGGTCTCTCTCCTTTTCTATCCACAAATAATTGTTGAAGAGAGGATTTTATAAAGAGACCAAAGAAGAGAATCGGAAGGGAAGCTGAAATCGATCCAGTCACTTGCAACTTCCCATCGATTCCTTAATCTTCTTGAGCAAAAGCTCAATGAAGGTTAGCTCTGCAACCGAATCATACTAAAAACCCTCTGCTATCCATGGAGAAATCGTATCAATCGGCGACTTGTTCTTTTTTGGTAACTATAGATCTCTGCTAATCTCATGAGTATGGATCACAGTCTAGGTCCCTTAAATATAATTTGTCATGAGATGACTATAAATCTCTGCTAATTACATTTGAGGGAGGTTTTAAATTATCACCATTTCTAGATTGTCCGTTCCATATTCAAGAACATATTCTTTTGAGGTTGATTCCGTTTGGCATACAAAAATATGTAAAAGAGTATGAGAGGCATCCTCAAAGTACATCTTCAAGCTCTTCATATTCTAATACATATTCTTTGGAATGAAAAGATTGAGCCAAACTTCCTCAACCGATGACAAAGAAAATATCTTTCAGAATATTCTCTTCAGTCCTAACTTCAGTTGGCTTGCAACTCTTTGCCAAGAGCATAAGATGACAGCTAACACTTCATCGTCCGACGATAATGAAGTTCGCGACTCTATCATGGAATGAAGCTTCATCGGTCCGTTTAGCTTTAAACATTGATGTATCAGTTCAAGGTTTACGCTGTGGAAATTCTATCTTTTTGTATTGCATATTTTTCTTGCTCTTGCTCACCGCTTTTTGTTGACAACAAAAGGGGGAGAAATATGTATATGATAAATTATTGTTATCTTGCCTTGGCTATATTGTCTTGAAATTGTTGTCTTATCTTGGTTATATTACAAATTTTACATAATTGTTTGTCATCATCAAAAAGGGGGAGATTGTTAGCCTAAATGGTTCCAATCCAGCATATGTTATATGGTTTTAATGATAACAAACATTTGCCGCTGCATTATCCAAATATCTTGTGCTTAAATATCTTAAATTTGTAAGACAGATTTTCAAGATAGACAGGAGCAAACAAATGGACAACAAAATCCATGAATTGGAGGCTCAAGTATTGAAGATGTTACTATTCCCAGAAAACTGTTTTTCCCTATAAAAAATTTGGCTAAGTTGCTGTTGGAGTAATTGTCAAAGCTGCTGATGCAACATTTGACGTTGTGAATGCTGATTCAAACATGGCTGCACCTCCAAACGGATTTGTTGCATTTTTCAAACCAGTTTGAATCTGCAGATTGCCAAGACGCTCCTCCTAGACGCTCCAACGTATAGCTGATTTCTAAGGCTATAAATACACTTGCCATGAAGCTTAATTCTACATCCGATCATATACACTATTGCAGCTTACAAGTGTTCATCATTCGTGAGTGATTCAATCCCTGTATTTCTCTTTATGAGCAAATTAGTTTAAATCTTTGAGAGATATTATTGTGAGCTTATTTGATGTATTCTCAGTGTTGTTGAGAATCATATTGGTGGTCATCCATATTCACTTGTATTTCTTGTGAATTTAAGGTTTTGTATAAACCTTGTTTGATGAGAGTCTTCCACTGTGAAAGAAGGCTGTGTAAAGGTTTGAATCTCCACCGGAAGTAAGATTGATAGTGGATTAATCCTTGAGACGGAGATCTTGAGGCGTGGACGTAGGCGGAGACCGAACCAAGTTAAAATCTTTGTGTTTGAATTTCTCTAACTCTATCTCTTGCATTTAAATTTATTTACTTGCTTTATATTTTGCTGAGTTGAGATTTAATCTTGCATTCTAGTTATTAAAAGTTTGAGTTTTCAAAAACTCTCTATCCCATTTTTAAATTAGTTTTTAAATTGTCAATACTCTATTCACCCCCCCTCTAGAGTATATTTTGGGCCAACAAATTCTTCAAGTTTTGCTCTAAAAACATGGGCAACTAAATCAGGTCTATTTTGTGCTTCTTCACCTTCTATAAGGTTATTTTTTATTTCAGGCTATGACAGATTACACGTCATTGTTATAAAAAGATCTGGCTTACAAAATTTTTGAACTAAAGCCATTGCATCAGTAAACCTATGTTTCATGTCTCTGGGTCCTCCAATGAAAGAAGATGGTAAAACTATTCTCCTCCCGATTTCTAATCCATGTGTCATACCTTGGGCAATACTGTCAACTATTCCTGTGTATAGATCTACTCGAATTCGTTTTTGGTTGAGTCGGAAGAAATCTAACCTTGCAGATTCCATCTTTATGTACATATCAATAATATATTGTTGCAGTAATCTTCCGCCATGTAACAATAATGTTTTTTCTATCATTCTTATCTGTAATTTATAGCATTAATATTCTCGAGCAGAGACAGTTGTTCTTGTGGAATATTGGTTGCTTTCTTCAACTATGTAAAATTAAGATGTTATTATTAAAATGTTATAAAAATGATATAAAAACTTTCCTATGATTATAAGACTTTTATTAGATGAGTAATTACCTATTTGTTCATTGGCCAACAATTCATTAACTGTGGCTGCATTCTGTGGATTAATTGATTGTTGTCCGAGCAAGTGTCCTCACATTTTCTCTATCAACCCTTTTTATTCCATTATGCCATCCAGTTTCACCTAATGGAAATAATATTGGGTATTGCAGAGGGTCGTAGCATCCATAAAAGTATTTGACACGATATTGGTTATTTTGATGTCCATGAACATTAATGTCGTGGTGATTTGTAGTTTCATCATTGTTAGATTCAGTCCATATGGCTGCAACCTGAGAGACTGTTGGGATATTGTAAACTCGTTGGTCTGTTTTAGGAGTTGAGTGAATAATTATACTATGATCTTTGAGAGAAGGTATGTGTGAGAGACTTCGAAAAAAGATTGTATATGGATTTTCTTGAAGCATTTGAGTAAGAAGTTGGATAATTGTTGGATTGAATTGGTTTGAGTGGAATAATCTATTTTCAAGTTCATGCTCAGTATCATAAAAATATAATTGAAGATACGATGGAACTTGGGCTGTAGGGAGGAGTTGATTTATGTAGTGATAAACCTGTCCTTGAACTCTAAATGTATAAATTCCATGATTTCTTTTGCTCAATTCTTTGTCATAGGTAATGCCAATAGAAGTAAATGCAAAAGAATTGTTATATGGTCTAATGTATGTCCTAAATGATTTTGCCTCATCAGAAGTTGATGTTAGCAAATATTGTTGTTTTGTTGAAGCATCATTAGTGACCAAGTGTATTTTTCCTTCGAGACAACAAAAGCTTTTACATTCTCTATAAAATCGATAAGCTTGACAATATGAGCACGGTTGAACAGAAGGTAGGATCATGGGTTCATCTGGAAGTATTAGTGGAATTGAAGTAATTCTAATTGGAAGAGTGGGTACGTTGAAATTGATTATGCTGTGTTGTCTATACTACAATTGTTTTGTATAATTCCATTTGGTTGGGTACTAATAGTGTGGCTTGCAGACGGATTCCATTGAAGGGGCACATTAGTGAGTCGAATATCTTTTGGAAGGTTTTTTTTTTTTATAAAGATATCGACAATTGTTCATTATATATTGGCCGATTCAATGAATGCGAGAAGTCATTCTCTCGGTTAAATGTCATAGGATGACTGTCTTCAATTGTAACTGAAATAAGAAAAGAATTGAGTCTAAAATACTGTATTTTAAGTTTAAAAATAATGATAGAGCTCAAGTACAATCCAATACCATTATGAAGTCGATTTATATCGATGGTTGCGTCTCTAATGCTAATATCAAGGTTGACATCTCCGAAATCAAGGATAGTATTGTCTATAAGATTTGTTTCTGTGACAATATGATTTCCATCGGTTGTACATCTTTGGTGATAAGTAGAATCTGAATCTTGAGCAATTAACTGTCTTCTCTTCACATTTCTTATGAATTTTGTTTCATTATTACTTCCTATCCTGCCTTGTCCTATTGAAAAGATAATAAATTTGTTAATAATAAATTATATGTAAAATTTGAATATGCAAGTTTAAAAAATTAATGAAATAAATATTTCATTGTATCTTACGCGTTTGTTCTATCCTATTAATGGTTCTGACGGTGCCGCAAGTTAATTGCTTTAGTTTTTCCCTGTTGTCTAGTATCGGAATACTTGTTATCTTCAGATGGCGAATGTTCCATTAGTTCCTGAAGAAATAGATAAATAATTGAATCCCTGTTATATTTCTTTTAATTTGGAAAGGAAATAATTTATATATGAAGATAAGAATTTTATACAACATCTAATATTCATTTGAAGTAAAAATATTTAAATTGGTATGAATAATATATATTTTTAAAATGTAATTGTTATTTTAATAATTCTAATTTTTTTGGGAAAGATTATATGGTTTTTGTTTTTTTGTGTTAAATATAATATATATTTGTTAGTATGTCACTAATTTTTATAATAGTAACATAGTTATCATATTATACATTTAGTATATTTGTACACTTAATTTTTATAAAAAAAACTTATTTTTTATACCTAAATTATATAACCTAAAAATTATTTTAGTTTTTTCGTTGACTTTCGTAAGTTGACTAATATTATGATCAAACAAATATAGAATATAGTTTTACTTCCAAGTGGAAGGTACCCGAATATATGGAATTTAAATAAGCTAATTTTTTTATTGCCTTATTTATTAGAATTCGACAAATAAGATTCATCTGTAAAGGGGTATATAAATAAATTGTTTTTCTCATAAAAAAGATACATAATATAACTTACAAGAAGAATAAAACATGAATATGATCATTAACAATGAATTAAATTTACGGGAAAAATTAAATATTCATAAAGGAATGAATATTGTAAAGTATTAAACGATTAGTGCTCTTAGAAAATATAAAAGCATTAGAGCTTACTTGAGTATGCCTGACGAGCTAAAGATAAAAGGCTTCAAACAAATAGAAAATTTAAGATGTCAGTACATAAATGTGAATGAATGTTGAGTAATATTATGAGTATTTAAAAAACATGCATAAAGAAATTACAATGGAAAAAACAATTAAAAGATTGTAAAAATATATTTAAGATTATTTTATGAAAGGTCTAAACTATACAAAATATAATTAAAAGATGAACTCAACATATCTTTTCTCAAAGTGTTTTCAGGGTCTATTTTTGAAAATATGTATTATATATATATATTTCCAATTTAAAGTAAAAGTTACATTCAAAGAAATTTTTTGAATGGTTTGAATTTCTCGTTTTTTTGTATTGTTTATTATTGATCTTAGGTAGTTATATTAATTGTCAATAGGTGAAATTAAAGGCAAATAGATATATAGAGAATTTAACAAAATCATTCAATATCAAATAGAAAGAAGTCAAAGTTAAGTTACGATATGTTTATGGATAATATATAGTGAATTGTATACAAATTTTGTTATTTGTTATATATATGTTAGGTTATATATATTTTATTCAAATTTATGAATAGTAATATATTAATAGTTTAGTAAGATTAAAAAAAAAATTGGAGGAAAATTTTAATAGCAAGATAATAGATTGGAGTAAAATAAAAAAAAATAGGGTTCAAATTTAGTAATATATACTGTGCATGAGAGATATTTAGTGGTGTAGATTGCATTTCTAGCGGAGAATTATGTATGGAACCAGAGATAGGAAACTGGATATTTATAAATATCAATCAGATCCTAAATAAGTGTAACAGACAAAATTAAACAATTGAGGAAAATATATGAAAAGTGAATATAGAATCGTTTAAGCCGAGGTAAATATCTTATGCAATAGAAAGAGTATAAATTGGTGATTATTATTATTTATTTATTTATTTTGTAGGATTGTATAGAACTATATAAATTCACCATAATACTGAGTAAAAGTTAACATATAAAAAATATAAGTTATAGAATATTCCAAAAAAAATGAAACTTCTACAAGTAAAAGTCTAACTTTATCAACAAGCATGACAAAAATTCTACTTTTCCTCTTAATCTGTTTTCCTCTTTCTTTTCTTTTTTATTTTATTTTTTGTATTATCATAATTTTTTTTTTTAACGTTGAATTATATACTATTGTAACCATCAATAAGTTACTAAAAAATGGAACATTAAAGAGGAAATAATAATTCTAAATTATGAATAAACTGTATATTTAATTCAATCGTAATCCTTTTCTGTTGATAGAATAATAACCGAACACTCTTCGTTTTTTTTTAAGATACAGTGTATTATTTTTAGAAGACAGTGTAAAGAAGGGAAAAAAATAGTTGCTATATTTTATTTATGAATATAATTGAAGATGCAATTATTAATGGAGATCACTGAAGAAAAGGAAAAAACTGAAAAAAGAAGTTCGGTACCTGTAGATTGAGGTGTAAACTATGCACTGGTAAAGTGTAAGTGAAAAGAGGGAAATGAGATAAGCGTGGATTATATAAGAAGCCTAAGGCTTGCAAGAAACAAAAAGCAAATATCATAAGAAAGAAGAAAACTGATGATTTGATTTGTACTTATCATTCAGTCCAAGCATTTAATTCAAACAAATCACTATCTAAAGCTAAGAAAGAAGAAAAATCAAATATCTTAATAGAGAGAACTTCATGATTTGATATGTAATTTTTATTTTATTGAACTTGACTATAATGATGATTACCTATTATCATAAAGATAAAGATTATAACATACAGTGTATCTAATGTAAATTGAATCTGGTTATTTCTTTTAGTTCCATTCGTTGAGATTTTTTTTTTTAAAAGTTAACTGTTAGATGAGATATTCTATATATATATATTACATATGGGAAAGATTACAGTGATTTAACAGTTAATATGTGAAAAAATAAAAAACTCTGGGAAAATGTTAATATTATATAGAAGAAAAAATATAAAATTTTGAATAGTTTCATTTTGTAGAAATTAGCTGTTAGATAATTGCAATCTTGTATAAGTACGATTTTGATATTAGGAATGGTAAGGCCAGTGATGTGTTTCTAAAAAATTGTTTAAGGTATTTTTAAAAGTTATTATCTAGTGTACTTACATTAGGCATATTATACATTAGCATTTTTTTTTTTTTAAGCAGTAAATGAAGTTAAAAAGTGGTTTTTTTTTTTTTCATTTTAACTGTTCATATAGTTTATACGACGGTGATTCGGTGGTTTTTGTTCTTGAAGCGGTAGCAGATTTTTTATTTGGATTGAAAAATTAGAATTTCAATTTGGTTACTGTTTCTCGATTTCGATATTTAGATGTCTATGTGAAATTAACAAAGTTCAGTGACTATAGTTCCTCTCTCTAGAAGTGAAATTATAGAATTTGAGAATCAATTATCAAGACAAAGAGAGTAAGAAAGAAGAAAAATGCAGTGGTAGGAAAATATTATACGTTCTGAGAATACAATATGAATCGTACACGAAGATAGTGGGTTTAGGTTACTTTTAATTGTATATGAGTTAGAATCAGGCTGAGCCTCTTAACTTGTGTAGTTAGGCATATTGGTTTTGTATCAACCTGTGTAACTTGAAATTGAACTATTGTTATTTGTTTTATCTATAGATTATGCTTGTGTTAATTTGATCCATATAATTTACTTGACCTTTATATATATTAGTTGTCTTATTTTCTAAACATTATTAGTGTTGTTTTTTACATTATTACTGTGTTGAAAATTTGGTATGGGAGGGAACTTTTTAATATAGGATTTTTTTTTTTTTTTTTTTGGCTATGGCCTATCAGTTGTTTTTTTGTAGACATTTATTTATATTTTTTATATGAAATGTTGATTTAAAGTGCATGACTATATTTTAGTTACAATAGTTATTGTCATAGGAACCTTTTTAGGATGCTTATTTGTTTAGTTTTACGAATTTAATTTATAATTTCATTTTCGATTGACTTTAATTTATTTAGTATAATTTTTGATTCTGGAAGGTTTACTAAAATTGTTGATAAATAAGTAATTTATATGATTTTTTTATGTTTTGATATATGTAAAATAGTAACTAGGTTCATTTAAGTTTAATTGAATAATAATTGTGTTGGGTTGGGCGTGCACCTGTGTTGATTTGAACACGATCTAATTATTAAATAGTTGATTTGGATTAGGTTTACGTCAATCTAATTATAAATAGGCTATGTTCGTATTGACCCATATTTTCGAATATTTGTTTCTCGACACAATATGAGTTAAACATATTTATATAAACTGGTACCCTAAAAAGAAGGCAGATTGATACATAATAGGGGCTATTATTAATTTTAATGTGGAAGAATTGAATGATACCATTATGCATTTAATTCAATAATTTATTTTATTAATATGAATTTAAATTTAAATATGTTATTTTTTTTTATAGAAAATGGTAGTTTGTTCTATTCTATACACTACTTAGTTATTATGTTAGAGAAAAGTTATGTTTACCATTTTATTTATTATATTTTTATTGCCCATTTTTAAATAAATAATTTCATTTGATTATTTTGTGAAATTTATTATTAGATTAGATTTTTTTTTTTTTTTTTTTTTTTGTAAAAGTTATATATGTTCAGAACCACATTGTTTCTATAGCGAGAATTTTTGAAATCTAACTGGAATAAACTATACTTTTTTTAAGTATAATATTTTTTAAAAGTAAGATAGTTAAGAAACATACTATTAAATGACTGTAATTTTTTTTTGTACATGATATATTCATAAGAAATGTTTATAATCTAACAATTTTTTTATTAAAATAATGTTAAATTGATTTTGGTGTCTTTAAAATAGGTGATAAGAATAGTAGTAAATTAAAATAGTAAGGAGCGTATGTCCTATTATATATATATATTGTTTTAAATGGGTTAATTGCTCTTCCCGCATGAGACTAAATAAAAACCAAATATATTTATCTTTAGTTGTCATATTATTGAGTTTGTTGAGCACCTTCTTTGATTTTAAATTGGATCGGTTACATTTTTTTGTTGCGGATTATTTTTTGTTTGGTTCTGTGTCTTTCCAACTCTAAAACGCATCCTGGAGGTGGCACCTGTTATATTTTTTTTCTTTGGAGTGGAAGTTAACAGGTCATCATTGTGTTTGCAATTGCTGTCTATCGTCATTATGGCTTGTTTATTTGTTTATTTTTTAATTTTTTAATTTTACTTTTTTATTTTTCCCAAGTGTTGATTTGATGTGTTAAGTTTTGCAGGATTCGTAAGATTTGCGGTGAATATCTTATCTCGTTTTAAGTACGGGTATATCCCTGTTCCGTTTGAAGGTTATTTGTTGCTTTGGTTAATGAAAACTGGTTTTTTTGTCTTTTTGTTTGATGGGTTTTGTTCGTATTGCTTCTTGTGGATTGTGCAATTTTTCATTTACAGTTGAACCACGATGTTGTCCTCTATTTATCTATAGGTTCGACTTGATTGTTGAGGATAGTTAGGTCTTTTGGGTTGTCTGTTGCAGGTGTAGGTGCAGGAATTGTAGATTTATAGCTATGATTTCGAATTTATTGAGTGTTGTTCGTATTTTGACTTGGGAATGAGTTGAGATCTGCATAAGTTTGTATCCTCTTCTTGTCTTCGGTTTCTCTGTTGATCGTCGGTTCCACAGTTTTGAATTGAAAGGAAATTGAATACCTTTTTTTTTAGTTGAATTTTGGAAAAATAAATCTTAGGCTAATTTTAGACTAAAGCAATATGTTAGTATTTATTTGATATACGTATTATCTACATGAATGAAAAATAAGAATAAAACTGATGTATTATTCAAGTATATACAAGTCCAAAAAAAAAAATAAATTATCTTTTACAGATGATTGCTAACCAAAAAACATATATTTTCAATATTGAAAAATACAAATTATTAACTATGTTTAGTTCATATAATTATAATCGAAGTATATTGTGAGACCCCAAAATTTTCAATAGTAAATTTTCTTAATTATTA
>JAESVK010000050.1:1618384-1652059 GCA_017140935.1 Hamamelis virginiana | reverse complement strand
AAAATTCTTAAAAAAAAAAAAAAAAAAAAAAAAGGGAACAATAGTACATCTTGTTTATATACTTTTTGTTGTGCGCTTTTGATGTACTGTTCTGCTTTGTTCCTTCTGCTTTTCCATCTCTGCAAGTTTCGATTCGAGAAGTCTCATAGATGTCTTTAGATCTTTTATTCGAGACTTTTTTAATTGCAAGGCCCGATGAGATTTTAGCTGTAATCTCTTCAAAAGTGCAACCTCCTGTTGCAAGGACCAGACTTCATTTGTTTTGGTCTGTACTTCAGCTGATTTCATTTGTAACCATACAGCCAAGTTCCATACTTGAGAAAAGGTACTACGAATAACAGTGTCATCTGTGATGACTGGTGTTTGAGTACTCTCAGGCCTTCCAGAGGAACTAGGAGTATTGATGATGGGTTGGGAAGTTGAAGTTTTGTCGTGTGTTTGAACCCCAAGTGTGAGGTTCAAATTAAGAGCACAAGGGGATAAGGAAGCCATTGAGTGAGTCTAGCAAGTGTTTACTGAAAATGTCAAATTTTGATTAAGTCTAGATGCATTCACACTCGCAGGTCTCTTTTAAGCAAAACCCTAACATCTGTCTATCTCGATTTGATCTCAGCCGTTCATTCAATCTGAGTAATCTCAGTCATACGATCGCTCTATGCGATTTCAAAGACGTGCGAAGGTGTCAGAGAAATCTCTTTTTCTCTGTCGAATCTCCTTCTTTGTCAAAAAGGAGTCTGAAATTTTCGGCCGCGGGATGATTTTTTCAAAGAAAAATAAAATAGCCTTATCGACTGTCAGAGCACAGACGTTAATCGTCTCTGGTTTTCAAACTGTCAGAGCACAGGCATTAATCATCTTTGATCCACAGACTGTCAGAGCACAGGCATTTATCGTCTCTGATTTTCAAAAAGCTCTTCAGTATCCACTGTCAAAGCATCAAAGTAGCACAACTTTCGCTGCTCTGAGCCAAATTTTTTCAAACTTAATCTTTTCAGTCAGATTTGTTTTGTGTCTGTGTGTTCTAGTGTGCGACGGTACATATGTGTTTTCAGTGTGTTCTAGTTTCTCTTTAAATTAGCTTTCTGTTATTTGCCATATCCATCCCCGATCCCATGTTCTTCATGATTCAACAGTCTAATGTGCTTCTTTCTCCATTCAAAAAGATGTTCTGTAGTTTCATGTCTTATGAAAATTTCTGGTATTTTCATATCATCTCAGGAGCTCTAATTTCTTTGATCATAGTTTACGAAAGTTGGGTTTTCTTATTTGACATGTCGTCCATTTGTGATAAGGCAGACTCAAAATCATGATACCCATTTTCATGTCATTCCTATGGGCGATTATCATTTTACCACAGCTGCCTCTTTCTTCTCATCACTGTGATTGTGGCTCAAAACCAACAACACCAGAACCAGTCCAATATTCATACAGTGTTCGTTGGTTCATTCTGTGTTGTTCTCTTCTTCTTGAATACCTCACAGTGTCATCATCATCAACAGCTTTTGATGAAGAGTATGGTAGAGTGCTACAGACCATACACTTAAAATCGCCAACTTCCTATGTAGATTATGAATTCTTGCTAAGCTCCTAGATATGAAAAACTGTCCGAGCACCATTATGTGCTTTTGCTTCACGTAGATTATCAATCCTTGCTAACCTCCTGTTATGCAAGTTCATGATTGTCTCCATTTGTAAGGCAGGTTTTTCATATCTAAAACACGTATACTTTTGAGGTTGCTCCTGTTTGGCATTCTGTCTACCAAAATATTTTGGCCCCTGTACTTTCATGGTGCTTCTCCAAGTCTCCATATTCTAATATGTATTCTTGGAGATGCTATTCTCCCGCAACCAATGATAAAGTAGTACGTTCCAGATCCACAAAAGGGAATGAAAGCATCTTGGTCCAACTTGCCGATCTTTCTGTTCAAGTTCTCTATTGTGGAAATTTTGTATATAGTTTTGTATTTATTGAAAATATCGGTCACTACCAGCGCAAAAGAGCTAATTATCCTAGCAACGTGCCAACTAATTGGCAAATCCATGTTTTGGATTGTATTTTTTCGAAAATGGTGAGTTGATATCTCTGCTAGAGAGTAATAGCTCCCGTTAAAGGGGGGATTCTTCGAGAATCCAGTGTTTAGTGAGGAAAAACCTTGCACGTCACTCTTTTTGGATTTTCCAATTTATTTGGAAGTCTTCGATATTTGAGATTGGGAGTCAAGTCGTGTAGTCTGAGTGTTATCGAAGCTAGACACATGTTCATTTTCTGTAAATATTTTGTAAATATTTGTACACAGCTTTTATTGTATATATTTGTTCTATCTGTTGTATTATATTGTGTGTTCTTTTTCCACATTGAGGACAATGTTTGATTTAAGTTGGGGGGGATGATTTAGTTTGGTTTATAAAATTGAAAATTGAAAAAAAAATTGAAAAAAAAAAAATTCTCATGGATAACATAAGTAATTCTGTGTTTTATGCATATAATGAAGTCTTCAGTTATGAATAGTACTGCTTCAACTTGTAAATTAAGTTTTAGTTTTACTTACTATCTTTTGGATTAACTAATGATTTGTAGTCAAATTTAGAATTCGTCTGCACTATTAGCCATATGAATACGTTTTTAATGTTTAATGAACATTGATTGGAAATCTTGAGGTAAAATAGTGGAGACATGTAACAATTGTGAGTTGTTGAACCATTCTTTTATTGGAGGGTTATTTTACAATTACTCTTAACAATTTCTTCGAAAGCGCAGTATATTCCGTTGAATAGTCTCATTAATTCTTTGTTTTGGTTGAATAGTGAGAATAAATAATGTCAAGTAATTTTTTTAAAAAAAAAAAGAAAAAAAAATCATCATGGAAAGTGAAAAATTTATACCAGCTTTTAAGAAATGATTGTAGGCCATCTTTGAAATTTGAACTTAAATTCTTTCAATATTACATTGCCGCTAGCACCTAATTTGAGCCTTAAAGTTTTCTTTTCTTGCACAGCTTAGGAAGCCTGGGGTAAAAGTTAGGTGAAGAGATTCTTGAATGAAAACAATGTAGTGTGTGTTGAGTATTTTCATTTGGTGTTTTCAGTATGGTAAGTGCCAAGTTTTAAAACTAAGCAGGTTAGTTTTTTTTTTTAAAAAAATCTGAATAAAAGGAGACAAAGGAGTTGGAATGCCTTTGTCAAAGAAAAAGAAAAGGAATAAAATAATAATAATAATAATAATAAAATAAAAAATAATAAGTAGATAGACCTTTGATGATTTCAATTTGCTTGAAAAGATTAAGTTTGCTAAGAAAGCTTGGTACAGTGTTTTCTATACTATGGGTGGGTGTTGTTTTTATGTTTGGGTGATTTCTTCAATTATAGAATATGTTTATGTGATGGTTGGGTAGATAACTTCAACTAAATTTTAAACCATCACATATCTGTTTGTTTTCCATCTTTGAACCAAAAGCAATTTTAAGCCCATAAAGTCCTACCTGATCTTGAAAAATTGGTATGAGTTGGAATCGGAAATGATTCGAACATAATTTTATGGCATATATTTTTCTCAGTATTTAACATTCCTATCATGAGACTCATATTTTGTTCTTATCAGCGTTTTTTTTAATGAATTAAAATGCGAGACATACTTTGCATTTGATATACATAAATTCTCCTCGCATAATGAGAGTACATATAATTTCACCTAACTCTGAGTGAATTATTCATGAGTGCATTATCCTGGTGAGATTTGAAGTCAAAACTACAATTCTAATCGAAATTCGAGTGGTGTAAGCTTTACAATTAAAGGTATATTTTGTTGGCTAATTCACACACACACTCTGAATTTTGAATATCATAGCTTGAGTTATCTTTTTGATAGTATTTTGAACTTTGACTGATTTTCTTGTTAAAGTGATGAAAACTCATGACTTTGTCTTTAGTGAAATGTCATAAACTGATAAATACTATTGATGTACATGAGAAAACTTCTACATGTTTGTGGGCATCATTTCTGCAAACCCTCATGAGACTACAACTCGTCCACTAGGGGTAACCCAGGGGTTTCAAGGCTTATTGCATACGCTAAATGCAATCGCGATTCCCTACGAAAGTGGCATTTTAATTTCGTTTTTTATGTTTATTTTGCTTTACTCGAGGACTAGCAAAGTTTAACTTGGGAGATGTGATAAGTGCTAAAATTTTCGAAATTAAACCCCAAAGTAAGCTTTGTTAAAGCCCTAAAGGCATGTTAATTAGGTTAATTAGGTCATTTTAGTGTTTTTCTGTTATTTTAGAATTGTTGCAAATATCACATAAGAGTAGCATTTTAGCTTGTTTTTATTTTTATCTTTATTTTAGATTAAAGTTGTGCGGAACAGGTGCACGTAATTGGTTTACTGTTGTTTTGCATTGCAGGTAAAAATCGATGTGAAATCAAGCAGTTGTAGCATGAGATTGCCCACACAGGATTATCATGAGTGTCGGCAGTCGACCAAGATCCGTGAAAATCGGATCTTGCTTTCTCTTTTTCTCTTCTCTCATAATTGATGCTTGAGAGAGTTTTATAAGGAGAAGAATGGGTAGGGAGATGGGAGCAGAAACGGGAGTCGATCAATCCACCAGCAAAACTTCCCATCTATTTCTTGATTTTCTTGGGCAAAAGCTCAATGAAGATCAGATCTGCAATCAAACCACTCTAAGAGCTCTCTAGCATCCATGGAGAACTCCTCTCTATCGACTCGATCTGTCCACTTGATCTCTCATCAGTAATTATGGATCACTGCTAATCGTATTCTTTTAAGATTGATTCCGCCAGCAATTCGTGAAAGAGTATAAGAGGTATATGAAAATCTCTCCACTTGATCTCTCATCGATAATTATGGATTTCTACTAATTTTAGGAGTATGGGCCATTGTTTGGATCCCGTAAATATAATTTTTGTGGAGATAATTAGGGATCTCTACTAATTATATTTTGGGAAGCTATTATAGTAGAATGTGCAAGCGTTACATCAACGTGCATTTCAAAGCAGTCGGCTCCATAGTCCAGCACATAGACTTCAGAGAATACTTCGCCAGGCATGCAATAATCAGTAAAAGAGTATCAAGATGCATTCCCGACCTAAGTTTCCAAGCGATCCGTATTCCAATGAATACTCTTTGGTGAAAAGATTTAGCCAACGTGTTCATCCAAAGACTGAAAAAGTGTGCAATTTCTTTGAAGTCTCAACAGTTCAAGAAGAGTTGGAGCTTCTAAGCTTCAAAATACTGATTTCGAAGTCCAAGATTTAAGCTGTGGAAATTATTGTAATATTTGTATATATACTAGATGTGAATTCATTTTTTAGTTGTGAAAAAAAAATAAAAAAAATTATATAATAATATTAAAATAATATAATAATAAAATAATAAAATTATATATATATATATATATATATATATATATATATATATATATATATAAATATAATATATAATATATTTATAAAGTCAAAAAGGGTAGGCTAAAAGAGAGGGAGAAGTGATGTGAAGTGTGTCTGGGAGAATTTGAGAGAATATGAGAGAGGAGAGAAGAAAGTGAGAGGGAGAGGGAAAGTCTTGGAGTGGGTGAAGTGTGAGAGACGAGAGAAGAATAGTTTGGCATCGCAGCAACAAAAGTCTGGGGGGTGCAGGCGTTGTCGGAATGCAGAAGGAAATATCAGACGCAAGGCGTCTATAAAAGAAGGTTCGCACAACGAGCAAGGGAGAGCAAGAAACACGAGACGCAGTACAGGCAGTTAGCAGCAAGTAGTTTTTTTCTAAACTTTCATCTTTCCAAGTGTCAGGCAGACGAATAGCTAAGCAGTATTTTCCTTTGTTAGTTGAGTGTTGCAGTTTATTTTCCTTCGTCAGTTGAGTGTTGGATTTTATAAGAAATAGTCATAGATTATTTTATGCTGCGTGCATCTAAGTTTTGACTATTTTCTACTTCTACATACTGTACTACTGTTCAGTTCAGTTAGTTTAATTTCAGATAGTGAAGTTATTTTTCAGTTGCTATTCTCAGTTTTTATTTTAATTTCAGTATTTTCCAAATTACACAATTTCACACATGATGCAATTGTCCCTCTCTCCACTTGGAGAGAAGAGGTTTTTATTTTTTTTTTAGTTTTTAATTATTACTTTTAATTACGCAATTTCCATTTCATTCGAATATCCCCTCTTTCCACTTGTAATTTCGAGGAGGACTTTTTATTAATTTATGCTTTCAATTATGCAATTTCAATTTCAGTAGAATATCTCCTCTTTCCACTTGGAATTTCGAGGAGGATTTTTTATTAATTTATGCTTTCTATTATGTACTTTCAATTTCATTAGAATATCCCCTCTTTCCACTTGGAATTTCGAGAAAGACTTTTTATTAATTTATGCTTTCAATTATGTGCTTTCAATTTCATTAGAATATCCCCTCTTTCCACTTGGAATTTCAAGGAGGACTTTTTATTAATTTATGCTTTCAATTATGTACTTTCAATTTCATTAGAATATCCCCTCTTTCCACTTGGAATTTTGATGAGGACTTTTTATTTATTTATGCTTTCAATTATGTACTTTCAGTTTCAGTAGAATATCCCCTCTTTCCACTTGGAATTTCGAGGAGGACTTTTTATTAATTTATGCTTTCAATTATGTACTTTTAATTTCAGTAGAATATCCCCTCTTTCCACTTGGAATTTCGAGGATGACTTTTTATTAATTTATGCTTTCAATTATGCACTTTAAATTTCAGTAGAGTATATTCCCTCTCTCCACTTGGAGAGACGTGGTTTTTCTTTATTTATAATTATGTAATTTCAATTCCTGCCCGTTTAATTTTCTGTAATTTAATTTAAGTTGAATTTCTGTTATTTCTTTTGCAATTTTGTTCTTATATGTTTGACTTGCAATTTCGGTTAAAAAAAATTCAATTAACCAACCAAATTTACCTAATGGGAAATGTCTGTTTCACCAAAAGTGAATTGACTTGGCTGATTTTCATTACTAGTCTCTGTGGATTGACACCCGTGCTTACCACTATCTTCGGATTGAGGTTAAACATAGGTAAATTATAAATGAATTAATATTGACCTTAAATACGGAATTTAACCTCCCGTATTTCCAGCGATCAATAGCCTACACATAGATACAAATAAGAAGATTAATACGGTCCAAAAATAAACTATGATAAACTTTGAAAGTGTAAATCTCACATGGTCAGCTATCCCATATCCACTTTGTTGTCTATGCTCGATCTATGATAGACACCCGCGATATTTGTTACAGTACTGTCTGATTTTGTCCCAACAATTTTGGATTGAGCATAAATTTCGATCCTCGCATCCAGTCGTGGCATTCGAATAATGCTCGAAAATTAGATTCCAAAAAGTATTATCTTTTTTGTGCAACACCGGTCACTGGATCTTGGCTTATGGTCAACCAAGCTATGGACAACGCCTTGTCTTCTTTCACTGTGAATGCCTTTCCCCGCTTAACCCGTGTTTGGGAAGTTGACATTTTTTTTTTCCTAGCTAAGATAATAAAACTAAATAAAATTCATAAATAACGTAAAGTCACAATTTTTTATATTATAAGGTGCACAAAATGCAGTGATGATTTTGAAAAACCAACCGTTGGATTAGATGACATGCTTATGAATTCTATGTTTGCCAAAAATCACAATGATCCAACGGTTACTTTCTAATAAAATCAATGGGGAAATTTTGGTGACAGTTTTAAAAAAACATAAAGTCACAATTTTTCATATTATAATGTGCCCCAAATGCAGTGATGATTTTGAAAAACCAACCGTTGGATTAGATGACATGCTTATGAATTTCATGTTCACCAACAATCAAACTATATCATTAAAGTACAAATAAAAATTTAAAGTACAAATGTTAAATTAAATTCAAACTATGGATAAATATAAAATGATTCTTAAATAAATAAAAAAATTAAATAATTCTAACCTTATAATATGTGATGAAATTCCACAAATGACGGTTGATAGCAAATGAGAGGAAGTTAAAATTAAAATGTGAAAGAATGAATGAGGAAATGTGAGTATTTATAGTGGAATATAAAATATAGCCTTTGAGATTAATTTGTTGGGAGAAAAAAAGCTGGGCTCTGTTGGTCACAAATTTCAATGTGTGTGATAAAATATATATTTTGTATATATATATATATATATATATATATATATATATATATATAAAAGCTGGGCTCTGTTAAGAGAATTTTTCTCATTTTATATCCGTTGGTCACAAATTTCAATGTATGTGACAAAATATCTCACTCTCTCTCTCCCTATCTCTCTCACCCTATCTATTCATGTCCAAAAACGTGGGTTTCCACGATCTTCTCTCTCTCCTCATGTCTTTCTCTCAAACCCAGAAACAATCTTCTCTCTCTCTTTATCTCTTTCTCTCAAACCCATAAATTTCATCTCTCCTTATCTCTCTCACCCTATCTGGGTTTGCCGATCCAAACCCATCAAATACCCTTCATCTTTCTCTCTTTCTCTTCTCCTATTCTCTCGTCTCAGAGTCGGTGGCACGACTGGGGGTCAATGATCAGAGCAGCGACCAAAGAAGACGATTTGGGTTCTGATCCGCAAAAATCGAAAGAGACTCGGGTTCTGATCGGCGTAAACGAGTGGGTTCATGGATAATGGAGGTCTGTTGCGGCGACATGGATGATGGAGGTCTGTTGCGGCGACACCACTGAAGGCAAAGAGGTAAGTTTGCAAAAAAAGTTTTGATTTATTTCATTCTCTGCCTACAATGACTAGTTTGACTTCTTGATGTTTTTTTCATTCTCTGTCACTGTTTATTTGCTGAAAAAATAGTGGGGAAAATGAGGGAAAGTGAGGGAAAGTGAGGGAAAGTGATGGAAAACGATACTAACCGTTTTGTTTGTTGATGAGGGCAAAATGGGCTTTTGCTCCACTTTGCTAAGTTTGGCTGAGCTACAGTGGGCATTCATATTTGGGCAAATATGAATAGCTACTGTAGCAGCTTCAAATTTGGAGGGGGAATATGAATGCACTACTAGAGCTATTTTTTTGCTTCAAAAGCCAAATTTTGGCTTTGAATGTAGCTATGAATGCACTACTAGATATGCCCTTAGAGGCCAAACTAGGCTAAAATTTCTTCATAAAAGTTGTAGATTTTTTAATTAACTTTCTAACAAGCCTGACCTTGCCTCATTTGGAATTTTAGGCTAAAAGTTATGCCCATTTTACTAAAGACTGATTTTATTAGTGAACAGATTTCGTCCAAACTTAGTAGGTTGTGTTAATTTCTGATTTTGGCCTTGAAAATGTTAGAATTGGACTATGGCTATTAGAGACAAAGTTGTAGATCTTTGAGTCTTCTTTTTAGAACACTAAAGCTCAGTAAATTTCGGTAACCGAGCTAGAATATATAGCTAAAATACCAAAACTAGTTGTTACGCAGTAAGTTTATATTTTTAGATTTTTTGTTTTAAAGCTCAAATGGTTATCTCTTTTTCTTGAAATGTGAATTATCATTGTTTATATATATATATATATATATAATTGTTGTTCATTATTAATGCTTCTTATTTGTGGTTTATAGGTGATTCACAAAGCTAGTTCCGTCTCCAATAATTGTATAAAGTTCTTTAGTTCGGCAATACAGGTAGGGAAACTTATGATTCTTGTTATAAATGATTATGACTGTATGTTTATGTTTGATGAATTTGGAATGGAAGAATTATGTATTTATAATTTCATAATTTGATGAGGATTATTGCTATGTAAAGAATTGCATTGTTGATTAAAGGTTTGAAATCATAATAAGACCCTGGACTTAGTAGTACTGGCTTTTGAAATATTGAAATGGAGAAATAAGTTGAAAAGTGATGAAATGTGATCAAGAGATTAATAGATATTTTATTTTATGGTTTATTTGAAAGCAGTACTTGCTTAGGTGGAAGCGAAAGGGGCTATATAGTGATCGTTTTAGGCTGAAGAGATGTTGTGATGCCTAAAACTGGATATTTTTATTGCCCTGCTTTGCTCACCTACTGGTTGTTTAACCATCTCGAAATACTTAGAATGGACATGAAATCATTATTTACTTTTGCATTACATTTATATTATGAATGGAAAGTAGATTGTGATTGTATTAAGATATACAGTATTAATTGTTATAATAAGGTTGTACGTTTACCTACTGAGCTTCGTCTGCTAGCTCACCCCTGCTTAATTGCAATTCCCCCACGTGAACGATGTGAATATTAGCTGCATGGAGATAGGACTTGGAAGGCACACTGCTAGGATTTTGAGGAATGGTTGTATATGTTTATTACACATTCCTTGTACCCTTTTTGTTTATACCTTTAAGTGTTGTAAATGCTATGTAGTTAAGTTTTATTTTTGCTTATCTTATTAAGCCAATGTTGTTCGCTTATTTTGGTTTTCTCTTTAAAATCACTAAGGGCGTTTGTATGACTTGACATATGCACACCTTTGTGGATTTCTTTTGAGTTTATTAATATAATTCAAATTGTTTCATCTCATTCTTGGTCTATTTCGATATAATGCATAATATTGTCGTAGAATAGGTTTGGGACATTACAATTTTTATGGTATCAGAGCTCATTAGTAGATCTCAATGGGAATTCACACACTTCATATAGAAGACTTTAAGTGACTTTAGTAAGATTAAGACATGCTTCATCTTTTGTGTGTGAATCGAATATATGGGAGGGGTATATGATTTACGAATTTTGTATTATATATGTGTTTTAATTGGTGCAACAGGAAATAAATTAAAAATGCCATAAAGAAGATCAGATCTTGTCTTTAGAGCTGAAAAACAGGGACAGGATGTTGCACAGCAAACTTTGCAGAATTTATCAGAAATGATGCTTAGAGTTGATGATTCTCCAGAAACCAGGAAAGATGCTACACTAAAACGATTGCGTGACAATAATCCAACAGTTTTTATGTGAAGCACTGATCCATCACAAGCTGGGAGGTTGTTTGAACACATAGAACAACTATTAGATCTGTCCAGTACTCCAGAAGAATTTCAAGTAGAATTTGCTGCCAATTTTCTTCGAGAAACAACAAATAGATGGTGGAGTGCAACTAGAGCAAAGAATCCAGGAGCTATGCTATGGGCTACATTTAAAGAATTATTTGAAAAAAACTATTACAAACCAGCTTATAAAAGATCCAAAGCAGCAGAATTCAGAGCTTTAACACAGGGTACTAAATCAGTGGCTCAATATGAAGCGGACTTCATAGAATTGCGACGTTTCATTGATCCAATCAGTAGTGTTGAAGAGGCTAGATGTTTTGAGCAAGGGCTACGATCACAGAATAATTAACCAGACTTATCTTAATTTAAATGAAGCAATTGAAGCCGCTACGAACATTGAACAGAAATTGGCTAAAGCAAGAGGGCGTATATCTTTTTCTTCATCTACTTCTTATAGGGGCAAACTTCTAGCCAAGGCAGTGGTATGGCTAGACCAGGATAGCAAAGCAGACCCATTGTTTCTAGTAGGTGCCGGTTCTAGTGGTAGTACAAGATGTTATAGTGGGGATTCTCCCTATTTTAGAACACCATCTGAAGGACAAAGCAAAGGATTTATGAGAGGTATTCATGTATGTTTTGGTTTTGGACAGCTGGGTCATATCAGACAAAATTGTCCGTATGAACCTTCATTTTTCAGACCCTCAGTACCATAATAGCAACGATGATCACCACAACAATACATTCTATCTCAACAGCAATTTAAGCCACCCCCACAGCCGTATAGACCTCCACAATAGTATCAACCTCTACAGTACTATTAGGGATCTTAACAGCCATATCAGGGAACCCCGCAATTTCAGGCTCCTTATTCATCAACCCAACATTCTAAGGCTTCATCTAGCATGCCAAGTATAAGTGGTCAGGGTAGAGGATAGCCTGGCAGAGGTAGAGGTCGTGGTGCTGGAGCTCAACCACGTGTTTTTTCTCTTACACCTACAAATACAGGAGCTTCAAATGAGGTTGTAGAAGGTATGTTTTTTCTTTTCAACTCATGGGTTCGTATTCTATTTGATCCTAGTGCTACACATTCTTTCATGGATTCTGAATGGGTATTTTCTTTAGAGTTAGAATTTGATGAGCTAGAATATCCTCTTAGGGTATCAACGCCTGTAGGTGAACATGCTGTTTTGAAATATGTTTGTCATTCTTGCCCTATTAAAATGGATGTCTATGCTATGCTAGTTGAATTACTAGTATTAGATCTTATACTTCCCGGCATGATATTATTTTGGGTATGGATTGGTTATGTAAATACATAGCCCTTGTGGATTGTTATGCAAATAAAGTAAAAGTCTTAACTCCAGATGGGTTTGAAAATATTTATGTGGAAAAGAGAGGGGTGAATATTCCTTATCCCCATTCAAGAAAATCTCCTAAACGTTCTTGTATGTTTGGGTTGACTAGTTTATTAACTGCTTTGGAATTGGAGGATTAGCCCAGTTTTGATTTATCTCGAGTAGAAGTTGTACATTATTTCTTAGATTTATTTCCAGATGAGTTTCCAGGGTTAGCACCACAACGAGAACATGATTTTGCCATTGAAGTATATCCTAGAATAACTCCTATTAATTTGCCTCCATACAAAATGGCTCCTGCTGAAATGAAAGTTTTGAATGAAAAGTTAACAGAAAGATTCATTAGGCCAAATAAGTCTTCCTGGGGAGCACCAATGCTATTTGTAAAGAAGAAAGATAGTTCTTTGAGGATGTGCATTGATTACAGGAAGCTTAACAGTGTTACTGTGAAGAACAGGTATCCTATTCCACGCATTGATGAGTTGTTTGATCAGTTAGGTAGGTCCTGTTATTTTTCGAAGATTGATATGAAATCAGGGTATTATCAGCTGCGAATTAGAGAAGAAGATATACAGAAGACAGCTTTTCGTACCCGATATGGTCATTTTGAGTTCTTGGTTATGCCTTTTGGATTAATTAATGCCCCAACAGCATTTATGGATCTTATGAATCAAATGTTTCGTCCCTATTTAGATAAGTTTGTTATTATTTTTATTGATGACATTATTGTTTATTCTAAAACTAGGGAGGAACATGCAATGCATCTTAATATAGTATTGCATATTTTGAGGAAACACCAGATATATGCCAACAGGAAGAAATGTGAATTTTGGCTACAAGAGGTACGTTTTCTCGGGCATGTGATATCCCAGGCAGGAATTGTAGTTGATCCTTTTAAAATTGAAGCTGTGCTTAACTGGGAAAGACCCAAGAGTGCTACAGAAATCCGAAGCTTTCTGGGTTTGGCGGGTTATTATCTCAAATTTATACAGGACTTCTCTCGTATAGCGCATCCTCTAACTAGATTGACACGTAAGGCAGTAAAGTTTGTGTGGACAGAAGATTGTGAAAATACCTTTATCGAATTACAGAGGAGATTGACTACAGCTCCAGTATTGATCAGTCCAGAAGTAGGGATCAGCTATCAGGTATATTGTGATGCTTCAGGTAGAGGTTTGGGTTGTGTTTTAATGCAACAAGGAAGAGTTATTGCTTATGGTTCTAGACAGCTAAAACCTCATGAAGAGAATTATCCAACATATGATCTTGAATTAGCAGCCATTGTTTTTGCACTTAAGACATGGAGATCTTATTTATATGGTGCTAATTTTGATGTGTTTTCAGATCACAAAAGCCTGAAGTACATTTTCGCCCATAAAGAGCTGAACATGAGACAACGTAGGTGGATAGAGTATGCTAATGATTATGATTTTTCACTTTAGTATCATCCAGGTAAAGCCAATGTGGGAGCAGATGCGTTGCTTAGAAAGTATGGTGTGAAAATGAGTAGTTTAGCTCTACTCAGATGGGAGATATGAGATTTCTTAGAAGATTATGAGATTTATGGGTTGACAGTAGAAGAAATAGCTTATTTGTATAATTTTCTTTCTCCAACTTATCTCCCACAAATAATAATTGAAGCTCAGGTGAGTGGTTTATTTTTGAGTCCTTTTATTGGACAGATGTATCAAGAACCTAACCAGTGGCAGATTTCTGAATATGATGGTGGAATGAGATACAAAGACAGACTAGTAGTCCCTGAAGGTCCATTCAGACAGGAAATATTAAACAATGCTCATCGTTCCAAATTCTCAATACATCCCGGAACTACAAAGATGTATCAAGATTTAAAAAGACAGTATTGGTGGCGAGGAATGAAAAGAGATGTAGTTGAGTGCGTAAAAAGATGTTTGACATGCTAGCAGATAAAAGTAGAACATCAAAGACTTGTAGGATTAACTCAACCATTACCTATTCCAGTTTGGAAATGGGAGCATAAAACAATGAACTTTGTAATAGGTTTGCCAGTAACTTTGGCTAGATTTGATTCAAGATGGGTTATTGTTGATAGATTGACAAAGACAGCTCATTTTGTAACTATGAAGAGCACAGATACAATTAGTAAGTAGGCTAATTTGTATGTGAATCAGATTGTGTGTTTGCATGGATCACCATTATCTATTATATCTGAAAGAGACTCTAGATTCTAAGCTCGATTTTGGGAAGCTTTGCAGGAAGCAATGTGAACCAGAATTCAAATGAGTACAGCCTATCATCCTCAGACAGACGGACAATCAGAAAGAACAATTCAGATTTTAGAGGATATGTTACGTGCTTGTATTTTGGATTTTGGGATGTCTTGGGATAAATATGTGAATTTAGCAGAGTTTTCCTACAACAACAGTTATCAAGCTAGTATTAGCATGGCTCCTTATGAAGCTTTGTATGGTAGGCCTTGCAAATCTCTAGTTTGTTGGACAGAGGTGGGTGATAAAATTATTTTGGGATCTGATTTAATTAAAGTAACTTCTGAGAAGATACCTATCATCAGAGAGAGACTTCGTATAGCACAGAACAAATAGAAAAGTTATGCTGATAGTGGAAAACGGCATTTGAAGTTCAACGTTAATGATTGGGTTTTTCTAAAAGCTTCTCCAAGGAAGAGATAGTTAGATTTGGGAAAAAGGGGAAGCCATTACCCAGATATGTTGGGCCATTCAAAGTATTACAAGAAGTCGAGCCAGTTGCATATAAATTAGAACTACGAACAAAATGGGAGGGAGTACATCCAATATTTCATGTGTCTAGGTTGAGGAAGTACATTTCTGATCCTTCTCATGTTGTTCCGATTCCTCAGATAGAGTTACAAGAAGATTTTTCTTATGAGGAAAAGCTCGTACAGATTTTGGATAGACAGGAGAAAGTTCTCAGGAACAAAGTGATACCTCAGGTAAAGGTTTTATGTCAAAATCATGGGATAGAAGAAGCTACATGGGAACTTGAATCCTCAATGCGAGAATGTTAAATTAGTATAGTTATATGCTAATTTACATGTTTATGTGTTAAATATTAGTTAACAATGTGATAATTGAAATGTTGTGATTATGTTTTTGAAATATTTGGGAAGTGTAGGTTAATAAAGAAGATTATTTTTAAGAAAATATGGGTGTTTTGGAGAAGAAATAATTGTTTTAAAATAATGGGATATGTGAAATTACCAAATGGTTTTAAACATTTCAAATTAGGACATCCATGTCCCAATTCTATTTTAAATAGGATAAGTATGAGATTTAAGCTTCATAACATCTTGAAGCTTCGGGAGAAATTGAGAGTTGAGAGCCGAGAAAAGGGAGAGCAGCTAGGAGCAAGTCTATAATCAAAACTCTTGCCAAATTCTTGCTAAACTTCATCTTGGAAGTGATTAAGGTCAATTTATGTATGTGTGAGTTAGTTTTTTTTATGTAATTATTGATTTAAAAGGGTTATGGATGATTGTTTGTGATTATTGTTATGGGTTTTGTGTTTCAATGATAATTTTAAAGTGGATCCATGTTACTGATTTGGTTTTTGATGGGAATTTAAACTTGTATATGGTTTTGAATGAAGAACATGGGTATTATGGGTTTAATTTTTAGTTTTCTTGGTGTTTGATGATTAATTGAGTGTTGTATTTGAAATTAGACAAAGTTCCTTTATTAAAATTATTTGTATATGCATTGTGTCTAACATATGTGAATTTGGTAAAGTTTGAATGAAAGAAAAAGTGTTTGGTTACCCGAAAATCCAGGGAAAAATGAAGGAAAATCTGGAATTTGGATTTCTAAAATAAGAGCATACTATTTGGGCATATTTGGCACTATTAGATGCCAAATTGAGCTAAACTTTCTTCATGAAAGTTGTAGATTGTCGAATTAGCTTTCTAAAAAGCCTGACCTTGCCTCATTTGGAATTTTGTGCTAAAAGTTATGCCCATTTTTACTGAAGACTGATTTTATTAGTGAATAGATTTCGTCCAAACTTAGTAAGTTGTGTTAATTGCTGATTTTGGCCTTGAAAACGTTGGAATTGGACTATGGCTATAAGAGATAAAGTTGTATATCTTTGAGTCTTATTTTCAGAATACTAAAGCTCATTAAATTCCGATAACTGAGCTAGAATATATAGCTAAAATACCAAAACTGGTTGTCACGCAGTAAGTTTATATTTTTAGATTTTTGTTTTAAAGCTCAAATGGTCATATCTTTTTCTTGAAATGTGAATTATCATTGTTTATATATATATAATCGTTGTTCATTATTAATGCTTTTTATTTGTGGTTGATAGGTTATTCACAAAGCTAGTTCCGTCTCCAATAATTGTATAAAGTTCTTTAATTCAGCAATACAGGTAGGGAAACTTATGATTCTTGTTATAAATGATTATGACTATATATTTATGTTGGATGAATTTGGAATGGAAGAATTGTGTATTTATGATTTCATTATTTGATGAGGATTATTGCTATGTAAAGCATTGCATTGTTGATTAAAGGTTTGAAATCATAATAAGACCCTGGACTTAGCAATACTAGCTTCTGAAATGTGGAAATGGAGAAATAAGTTGAAAAGTGCTGAAATATGATCAATAGATTGATAGATATTTTATTTTAGGTTTGTTTGAAAGCAGTACTTGCTTAGGTGGAAGTGAAAGGGGCTATATAGTGATCGTTTTAGGCTGAAAAGATGCTGTGATGCCTAAAATTTGATCTTTCTATAGCGCTGCTTTGCTCACCTATTGGTTGTTTAACCATCTCAAGATTCTTAGAATGGACTTGAAATCATTATTTACTTTTGCATTACATTTATATTATGAATTGAAAGTGGATTGTGATTGTATTAAGATATACAGTATTAATTGTTATAATAAGGTTGTACATTTGCCTACTGAGCTTCGTCTGCTAGCTCACCCCTGCTTAATTGCAATTCCTCCCAGGTGAACGATGTGAATATTAGCTGCTTGAAGACATGACTTGGAAGGCACACTGCTAGGATTTTGAGGAATGGTTGTATATGTTTATTACACATTCCTTGTACCCTTTTTGTTTATATCTTTAAGTGTTGTAAATGCTGTGTAGTTAAGTTTTATTTTTGCTTATCCTATTAAGCTAGGGTTATTGGCTTATTTTGGTTTTCTCTTTAAAATCGCTAAGGGCGTTTGTATGACATGACATATGCACACCTTTGTGGATTTCTTTTGAGTTTATTAATATAATTCAAATTGTTTCATCTCATTCTTGGTCTATTCTGATATAATGCATAATATCGTCATAGAACAGGTTTGGGACGTCACAACTATTGATAATGTTATTTACACTAGTAATAGTGTAAATTATGATCCTAAATTATTTAAGTACCAGGAGCCCTGACACTATCAATAGTGTTAGCATACATTATTAATAATGTTGAGCAACTTTTAAATTCGGTTAGCCAACACTATTAATAGTGTTAACATACACTATTAATAGTGTTAACATACACTATTAATAGTGTCACCCTTGTGTTTAAAGGTAGTTTAGGCAAATAACCCTTATAATATCGATAGTGTTTTTTACACTATTAATGCAATAAATTATGGTCCAAAATTATTTAAGGGGACCAGTAGCCCTCACACTATCAATAATGTCGAGAAACACTATCAATAGTGTGGAGTATTTTCAGCCGTACGCGGTCAATATTTTGCAAGTGTGGACGTTATCGCCCGTATGATGCAACACTATAGATAGTGATTCTCATCGTACAGCTAGATCAAGCTAGTTATTATAACTGTTCAATTTGCCCTCTTATCCAAACTCACAAAATCAATCGTACCCAAATTGCATAAGATTCACCAAATGACTTTTGTATACGCCCGTGATTTATGTACTCCTTATACATTTATGTCATAGGTCCATGTGACATCTGAATCTAGCTGTAGACCTTTCAATTCATCATAGCATGAAGACATAAGTCGTAGTCTCCTTTTACATAAAGGTTGATCTGAAGTAATTCAACTTTACTGTGTGGCATCTACCTTTATGAACTCACATGCATATACTTACTAATATATTTACTCACTATCAAGTAGGTTTTGTATTAACATGCCTTTTGTCTTATATGGATGAAATATTTGCTTCCAGCATATTTGATATTGACCATACATTAAATGCATCTAAATTAATGGATAGTGCATGAGTGCTTTTATGGAGTGTGCTTTCATGAAATATACGACGCATTGAGGTCCAACATTACATGCATACTAATTATTTTTTTCATGTCAGATTTCAATCGGTCCGATCAGATATTCGATACAATGCATTATCAACATTAACCTTGCCAACAATTAGAAACCCATTCTGAACGAAAAATTTCTATAAATGGGCAAACAAACCATGGTACTCACATTCCGGGAGGTTGCATTATAAGGCAATGTTAGGCGATGTCTGCATGTTATGTTCTTATTTTCAAATGGGATGTCATGTTTAACCTTATATGGTTTCCGAAGTGCATGTGCTACTACACCATAAATGGTATGTTAACAATGTTTACCATATGCAAACACTATCCTTCTATTTATAATTAGAAAGTTTATCAAATAATCAATCTCAAACCTTACAGTGCTGAAGCAATTTATGTCCTATATTGATCTCATTACTGATCATAATAGTTACATCCTCTCATGTGCAACGTATTTGTTGTCATATAATGTTACTTGGGATGGGAGGTGTAGGTAAGAAATTTTCGCAATCGAAAGTCAACAAACTTCGATTATGTCAACCTAGTTGAGTGATCATCGACCCACAACGCTCATTCGTCATTATCACCGTCCATAACAACGTATGCGGTAACGGTTCAAGGCAATATCGGGACTTCAATTAATTAAAGATGATGTCATTTCTAAATTTTAATTCCTCTCGCGCTCATTCGTCATTATCACCGTCCATAACAACTTATGCGGTAACGGTTCAAGGCAATACCGGGACTTCAATTAATTAAAGATGATGTCATTTCCAAATTTTAATTCCTCTCAATTTTAGAAATGTGCATGAATCGTATTACCGCTAGAGGTTTTAACATTTATGGTGATGTATTGTGGAGTCAAAATCATTTATGTCTTTTCCGTCTTTTGGAGTCTCTTCCATTACATCCCCATTATGGCAAGAGTTCGTGATGATGTATATACCTATATGAGATAACATTTTGTAATGCATTTATATTATGGATAAGTGTAGAGCTCAGTACTTCAACAACAATATCCAACGATGAACAGGGACAAAAAGTCGGATAGGTCATGAACTAAAGGAGGAAGTTATGATTAGAGTTCCGATGGAGAGGAATGTATCGCAACGTGTTGCAGATTTCTGTGATGATAATATTGCTAATCTAAGGGACTTGCAATTGTCGAGTCCTACGAATGACCACGATACATAAGGAGTGTGCAGTAGCCGTTAATCATTGGGCACGTACACTATAGTAGGAGTAAATGAATATGAAGACCGATAATTGAAGTCAATGGTTCGGTAGATGTTTATTAAAGAGTGTACATGAAATGAATGTTGAATGGTGTTACAAGTAATTGATTGTCATTTCTACAATCATCCACATACACTTTGTTATAAAAATTACATGTACTTTGCTAACCCTTGTGCGGGCGGTGGAGATAAGGTAAATACAATATCGACTAAATGATATAAAAATGACATTAATATAAAAGCTAATAAATAAAACCAAATTGTAATAATTGACCTATAATTATCGGTGTGAAGCAAACTATGATCCATAACATAGATATACATATAGCAAACAGAACTAATAATATAGTGAGCATGGCAATCTTCAAAACGTACGAATGTTGTGGAAATGTATTGATATACCGCGTGGTCGAGTACATAGCCCATATTCATATAAAAAAAAGTGTACAGTTGCTATCGTCACCAAATGTATAACATAAGTAAGAGAACCAAAAAGATATTGACACCTGCATAGATTCAAAAGATGACTAATTAGTTACTAAATAGCCGCGTTTATATCTAAATGAGCTGTTTTTAATATAACAAAATACTAAATTCCCTCATACATGCAGGTTTTTTTAATCAAATTATAAGAAATAACTTATATTTCGTGGACATAGACATAGTTTAACATATTGGGTTCAGATGAGAGGAAATAACAGTGTCATAGAATAGAAATAATTAAAAGTAAATTAAGAATGTTATAAGGATGAAACATATACAATTGAATTCTGGATGGAGTCATTTAATCATGTACGGGTAGACACCGTGATTGAAGAGGGCGGTTTTGGCACGTTCTCCTATTGTGTCCCAAAATGTTGCAGTAAGAACAATATTTACTGGGATGATCAAGTAACTCCGTCCGAATTCTAGAACTTTTAGGACGTCTAGGTTGCCTTGTTGACTTAAGGGGATTGACAATAACTTCATGTTCCAGTAGCTGCCATTGTGTTTTGTCCAGTGTTGGGTAAATCTGCTCCGAGTATGTATCCTTGTAGGTGGATATGGAATACCTTTCTGCGGTATATTGTGATGGGTCTTCCTTGGCTTTAGCCAAAGATGCCATCGCATAACTACATGGTATCTCAACCGATTGGAAATCTCGACATGTATAGTTCATACGCTCTAAGTCAACTGTATCTTGATGTTCCATGGAGAATACCTGGGTTCATGGTGGCAATGAAGCGTTTATATTCTTGTGATTTGACATAACAATCGTAGTTGTTAAGAGTATTCGTGAATTATGGTATTTTTATTCAAAATATATACATTTAAGAAAATAAATTCAACACAACATAATCTACAAAACCGTAAAGAGTACAAATTGAACAATATAATAAAGTATAACACTTCCAAGGTTTTATGGAGCATTATAGGCATCAACAATTCGTATGCATCCAACCCACCGTAATAGATAATCCGATAACAAAAATTAATTAATTAAAAAAATAAAAAAGGAAAACAATATCTTGTGGAAAGCATAGAAGAAAAATAAAATAGCATAGAATACGAAGACATATCAACAAATATGGATTTGAAAACCTGGTAATTAAACTGTCCAAATTGGTATGCCTCATGTCCACGTGCCCTATCGTGTAATGCCATCATCTTGCTTTCAACTTTGGCAGTCAGATTACCACTCCAGTGACGCGACTCACAGAGGTTTTTGTGCCAATCTTTTGACGCTTTCTCAAGTGTATATGAGTTTAACCATTGGAAATGTCCTCCCAATTCAAAAAATTAAATTTAGAGATTCAGAAGGATTTGTAGTGATAATCTCATAACTGCGAATAGGGAAAAAAGCATTTGACCAATGTTCCTTAGGGACTTTGGATATCCATTTATGGGCTTTATTATCCAACCTTTCAATGTCCGCCAAGGTAGCATTGAAATCGTTCTCTCTGTAGTGGGTGGACAGAATCCAAAACAACTTCTTAAGTTGTACATCCTTGAACTTCACGTGAAAGTTTGATTGGAGGTGCTGCATACCGATGATATGCATGTGGAAAAACTTTGGGAACCTCATGTTTTAACCCCTTTTGCAGATTAGAAAGCAACGTAAATGTACGGCTACCCACATTACCACCCAATTGATCGTGTAGGAGTTCTAGAAACCATTCCCAGTTATCATATTTCTCGATCAGCACTGCAGTGAAGGTCAATGGTATTGTCTTGTTGTATCATTAAATCCACATGCAATCATTAATGCATCAGGAAACTTACCCCTCAAATGCGTGGCATCCATAGATGTAAGTGTTCGCATGTGCACACGAAATGCATTCATGCATGGACCAATTTTCCAAAAAGCACGAACAAATGACAAGTCACCAGTACCTAAAGGATACAGGTTATGTCGTATCTGCATAAAGCTTTAAGGATTTGTAGCAATGAAGTGTTCTTTGTAAGTCGGAAGGAACCGATAAGATTCTTCATAGGAACTGTGCACTATCTCAAGGAGTTTCTCCTTTGCCAAGTGTAAGTTTTGGTAACTTATTTGGATTCGCCAATTGTCGAACATTGAAGATTGTATGGCCTTAACTCTCATATAAGGTTGACGCCGAAACAATGCGGCCATCTTATCCACAATCCATAGGTAAGTTGCTTGATTGTAATCAGCGCCTCGAGCTGGAAGCGAGCATGTGTGCCTGAACTTTAGCGTCTTGATTGTGAACCGTCCCATTTATAAAGGCGCATGAAGACCCCAACTATATGAATCGGTTGCACATATGACACCGACTTTGTAGGGGCAAGAGTATTTAGTACATGTGTCAAAGTTTTGCCAAATTGAATGTTCTCGAATGGCATCGAGTAACTCTTTCTTTGTATCAAATGACTGTCCCTCCCGCAAGAAGCAATCTTTCAAGAAATCATCGTTATAAGTGCATCGGATGAAGCTGAGGAGTCCGAGTCATCACAGTCATTAAGGTCGTATTTCGCTTGTGTGTTGGCATGTTTTTCTTTAGGCGCAAAATGCTTTAAATCCAAATCACCATGTGGGACTTCATTGGGAGGATTTTCAAATATAGGAACCGTATAAGTTGTTTTAGATCTCAAACGTCCAAAATTCAACGAATTTTGCACATTGTAAAAATCGAAATAGATAATGTGAAGGATGTTTAATTATTTGAAAATAACGTTTTATATAATACGTCATGTTATACATGAACCACAGCCTATTAGTGCGTTTTTCTTATGTGGAATTCCAGTATGGCCATACACATACCGTGTCCCGGAGGCTAATTAATGAGGTGCATGTGGAATACAAACACCTACTGAACAACCTTCAAAAACCAATGGTGAGGAATATACAACATAGGGAACATGATCTACTGGTGGATATACAACGACTTATACGTTGTTCAATCTTTATTTCAGCCAAATCATTGCTACAAAACATATAAGGTTCTCCCTTTACTTTGGAGGCGGGTTCCTGTGATTCACTCTGATCCCTACGCCGTACAAATAACAAAGGTTGTGCATCTCATACTAAAGAGTATCGAAAATGAATATGGTGGACAAATAATGATAATCGTAGTAAATAAAGCGAACGTGAATATGGTGGATAAATAATGTTAATCATAGTTACAGGTAAACTAGTAGTTAATAGATAATGAATTACTTTGCATTACAAGATAAAACACATTTACTCTTGTAGTAAATGCAATAAAATATAAGGTACTGAAAGAATCACCACATGGAAACGCAGCGGAAAGAAAGGTTTAAAAATTTCCATGGTATTCATCCAAGAATCGAACTCAAACGATTAAACGAATCATAACAATAATTTAAAACATTAAATTAAAGCTTACTTACTTGTTCTCTTTGATGATCGTCCTCGTGAAACTCCAAGCCCCAAAAGTATGGTGGCCTCCAATGCTAGTCCACACGAACACAAGAGTTCTCGAACCTTCTTGATCTTCCCAACGATTGAAAAGCACCAAGAATGGAGAGGGAGAAAGAGAGAGAGAGTGGCGGCAAGAGAGAGAGAGCATCTTTGGATGAGTGTAGCTTGTGTCCATTAGGGTTCCCTCTTTCTATTTAAGTCATCTCCTCTTTTGGGGTGCTTGGTTACAAGTGCTAGCTTGACCATTTAACCCTATTTTGGTTAATAACACTCTTGGATTAGATATCCTTTGACTCCTAATTAATTAACCATTAATTAATTAAAGTCAAACTTATATTACTTAGAGTGTACCCCTCTCACAAGTTCAAGAACCTCACTTATGTCCTTATGTGTGTGACCCATTGGGTTCATCCCAACCTAGTAGTGGCAGGGGACATCTCGATGTCTCCCAAAATAGAAACTTTCTATTTTTAGGTTCGATTGGAACAATTCCAATTTTGCCCTCAATGATAACTTTTATCACTAGGCCTTCACTAGTCATGAGTGACATCTAGCAATATGTTATGACGTACCCTAGGTGTGGGTGAATATACGAATGTGTAAATGAACCCTTCGTGCTATAGATAATCCCTCACCAAACAATGTCTTGATTAAGTTAGTTGGGTATGGATTCATGTAAAGCCCTAACTTAATAATATGTCACAAGTTCACTAGAGTATAATCTCAATTAGGTAAACCCTTGAAAACACTTTTCCTTGGTTACCTTCTGCTTTGGCCAAAGACTTCATTGAGATAGTATCTATGAACTAACTATGACATTCGCCCTTTCAAATTAAGGGTGGTGATCCTCTATTGCACACTCACATATCTTCATGCATAACTCACTAGAGCCAACGAGCATCGATTACATCCTTGTGATTAAGGGTGTACGAGATACTATCAACTCTAGTAATTAATGCATAAGATAACAAGTGGTGTCTCAATTTTAAGGATTACAAATGTGACTATACACATGAGCAGCTTTTGATAAACAAATAGAATTCCATAAGCTGTACTCATATTGGTCACATTCGGTGTACTTGTTCTCTAACAAGCACCCACAGGTTTACTATAGTGTCTCTACACAGATGGCTCGAGACTCACCATCCTCCCAAGGAGCTAGTATAACCTGTGCTAATCTTAACAGTTTATAATTGCCCAAATATATAAACCTATGATTAGGAACAAGTTTAGGACAGATGTACTTGAAAGTTATATAACTCTCTATCTCAACACTTTGAGATATAACTCTCTATCATTCATCAAAGGACTTTATCATGAACAGTAAATAAACACAAGTTTACATGATAAATAATAGCCATTTTTTAATGAATAAAGTTTCATACATGAATATATAATGAAATATAAATCCCCAAATACAACCTAACAATTGGTTTTAGGGCACATATCTAACAATCTCCCACTTACACTAAATCTAATTAGTGACGTACTTCATCCTCATCTTCTCAAGAAGTCGTTCCAAGACCTTCTAGGTAAGAGCCTTGGTAAGTGGGTCTACGGTGTTATCCTCATATGCTACTCTTTGCATACTGATATCTCTTCGCTCAATGATTTCTCGAATCATGTGGAAACGCCTTTTAATGTGCTTGGACTTCTGATGAGACCTTGGTTCCTTGGCTTGAGCAATAGTCCCATTGATGTCACAATACAGAGGTATAGGTGACTCAATGGCTGGAACCACTCCAAGTTCAGAAATAAACTTCTTTATCCAAACAGCTTCTTTGGCAGCTTCGGAGGCAGCTACATACTCAGCTTCTGTAGTGGAATCCGCTGTAATAGTCTGCTTACAACTCTTCCAACTAAATACTCCACCATTCAAGGTGAATAAATATCCAGTTATAGACTTTCTATCATCTATATCTGACTGAAAGTTAGAGTCTGTGAAACCATCTACTTTGAGTTCATCTCCTCCATAGATAAAAACCAAATCCTTAGTCCTTCTCAAGTACTTAAGGATGCTCTTGGCTGCCACCTAGTATGCCTCACCTGGGTTAGACTGATATCTGCTCAAAACACTTACAGCATGACTGATATCTGGTCTTGTACATAGTATAGCATACATAAGACTCCCCACAGCAGATGCATAAGGGATCTTATTCATATACTCTCTCTTACTTGATCTGTCTTGGGAGACATATCCTTGGAGAGATGAATTCCATGTCTAAAGAGAAGCAAACCCTTTTTGGAATTTTCCATACTGAACCTCTTTAGTATCTCATCTATGTACATGGATTGTGAGAGACCAAACAACCTCTTAGATCTATCTCTATAGATCTTTATACCCAGTATGTAGGTTGCTTATCCCAAATCCTTCAAGGAGAAGTTGTTAGAAAGCCAAAGCTTTACAAATGAGATCATTCCTGTATCATTCCCAATGATAAGGATATCGTCCACATATAGGACAAGGAAAGTGACTGCACTCCCACTAACCTCCTTGTACACACATGGTTCATCCATATTCTGAATAAAGCCAAACGATTTGACCGCTTCATTAAATCGGATGTTCCAGCTTCAAGAAGCTTGCTTTAGTCCATAAATGGACCGCTGTAGTTTGCATACCTTGTGGTCCTCACCACAGGATATAAAGCCCTTAGGCTGTTCCATATAAAGATCTTCCTCAATGTTTCCATTAAGGAAGACAGTCTTTACATCCATTTGACATAGCTCATCGTCATAGTATGCTGTTATAGCTAGCAAGATCCTAATGGTTTTTAGCATAGCTACTGGTGAAAAGGTAACCTCATAATCAACACCTTATTTCTGATTATACCCTTTTGCCACTAGCCTAGCTTTGTAAATCTCGACCTTTCCATCTGAGCCTATTTTCCTTTTGTAAATCCATTTACAGCCTATAGGTACTATACCTTCAGGTGGATTTACCAAAGTCCAGACTCCATTAGAATACATTGAATCCATTTCAGATTTTATGGCTTCTTGCCATCTTCTCGAGTCAATGTCCAACATCGCTCTTTCGTAAGTGGTAGGATCATCTGGATGTTCCTTGTCACCAAGTAATAATTCCTCACTGAAATCATGGAGATACCCATATCTCACTGGAGAAGCAAATATTCTACCAGATCTACGAAGTGGTGGTGTAACATTAGGTACTGCCTCAACAGGGGCAGGTGTGGTATCAGTGTTGGTCTGCATACTCTCGGACAATTCCACGAGATCTATCACCCGACCTTTGCCTTTTTCTTGTATGAAATCTCTTTCAATAAAGACAGCAAACTTACTAACAAAGACTTTCTCTTCGCTAGTGTGATAGAATTAGTATCCCAAAGACTCTTTTGGGTACCTTACAAACCTACACTTGTCTGACATAGCTTCCAGTTTCGTTGCATTTTGGTTCTTAACATATGCAACGCAACCCCAAACCCTTAGATGCCTCAGGCTTGGTTTCTTCCCATACCATATCTCATAAGGTGTCTTAGGGACAGATTTGGAAGGAACTCTATTTAATAAATAAGTGGTTGTCTCTAGTGCATATCCCCAAAAGGATATTGGCATATCAGTGTAACTCAGCATCGATTGTACCATGTCCATCAAAGTACGATTTCTCCTTTCAGATACACCATTCAACTAAGGTGTACTAGGAGGAGTCCACTGTGATAATATGCCAACCTCACTAAGATGATCTAAAAACTCAGTGGTTAAGTATTCTCCTCATCGATCTGATCTAAGAGCTTTAATACTCTTACCAGTTTGTTTCTCTGCTTCAGCTCTGTATTCTTTGAACTTTTCAAAGGATTCAAATTTGTGTTTCATGAGGTACACAGTACCTAACCATGAGTGATCATCGGTAAAGGTAATGAAGTAGGTGAAACCACCTCTGGCAACCTTATTCAATGGTCCACATATATCAGAATGTATTAATCGTAGTACGTCTCCTGCCCTATCATTGTGACCAGTAAAGGGCGATTTGGTCATCTTACCCATGAGATAAGGTTTACAGGTAGGTAATGGTACAAGTACATATGAGCCCAGTTGCCCATCCTTACCTAACTTGTTAATCAATTCCTCACTAATAGGACCTAATCTCAAATGCCAGACATAGGTTAAGTCTTTCTCATCTTGAGGTTTTTTATGCCTCTTGGCATCATGTCTATTCTCTAAGCAGTTGACACTACCATCCATGTTTAAGAAATACAAACCATTTAAATATATGCCAGAACCAATAGATTTATTCCCAATAACAATAGTACAACTATCCCTATTGAAAATAAATTCAAAGCCATAACAAGTTAAGGATGAAACCAAAATAATGTTCCTGATTATTCCTAGCATAAATAAACACTTGCTCCATTTCCTACTCGAAGGGTAACTTGATCTTGACTTAATTTTCTGTTTTCTCTTAGTTCTTTAATATTCTTACATATATGAGAACTAGCCCCGGTATCTAATACCCAAGAGGAAGCATCGCTTAGTGATAGATGGTATCCTGAATTAGGAACACTTCCTAATTCTAGAAGCCTCTTATTATTAGAAAGTTCAGTCAAACTATAGTCATTTTCATTATTGGATATTTCTTTGAGTATAACCATGATATCTACAAAATAAGTATCAGATTCATTAATATATTTCATTAAACCATAATAACTTGGTCTTTAGTTTTATGGTGTCTCCCATTATTTTATCAAATCCCATACACCCTCTATAGGATTCGAGAATTCAAAATTTGAATTCTTAATGGGGATTGGAGTCCCATTTGAACTAGTGGACCTCACATAATAGGATCTTGGACCACTAACCCAAAGGGGTGGATAACTCTTTATCCAATGCTTCACTAAGCAAGTACCAACCATCTTTTAGCCTTCTAAATCGCAGTTTCCTCACATAATAGGTTATTGGATAGTGCTCTTTAGTTAACTTACACCTACCATTCACATGAGTATGGTTAATTGAATGTTGCATCCCTCACATAATAAGTTTATGGAATGCACCATTATCGCACCTCATGATATCCTATATGTAACAAGCTAGTATGAACCCTTAGAATGAATGTGTTCCCGTATACAGCCAAACACATCCACCATAAGAATCCACCTATCTTGTAATGGTAGGAGGCTCGGATAAAGCAGTCGCATGCCTCTTCCTTACAATTTAATTTGAAAACGAGGTGTTTTAGGTCTCATCAGATTATTAACATACATCACATGCATTCATATATTACATATATATATTATTAACCATTATTTATTATTAGTGCTTTAATGATACTCCCACTGTCCTTAAAGAAAGGGGACACTCTCATCAAAGACATATAATAATATGGTTAATGAGCCCCTAAAGCATACATGTAACATATATATAGGCCTTAATGGAAAGATTATGGACTTTTAGGTTGGGCCCAACTAGAGCCAATAGTTGAGCCCTAGGTCTAATGTGGGTTATGTGATCTCAATTTTAACCTGTAACTATTACATAAAAGAAAAGATCTTCTCAAGGTCTTCTCTTTGTCCTCCCACTGCTCCATTTATCCTCAGGTCCACCATGTATCGTCTCGATCTTTGATGTACAATTACATAAATGAAGAAAAGGTATAAAGGAATATGGGAATACATTTTGGGAGAAAAGGGAGAAGGCATGCAAGCCCTAATTAAAATTACATCACAAATTAATTTAAACTAATTTAAATTACAACCCATAAAACATCACATCACATGCAGCCAATCACATCCATATTAATTGGTCTTTAAGTCCATAACCTTCCATTTATTATTTATACAAACTAATTGCATAAATCAAAGCAATAAAGAACAAGTAATAAATGTCCATGGCATATATTAAAACAATTTTAATCGCATTAAAAATAAGTAACACATTACTTTAGTGTTTTCTCTAAAACACCATGAATCAGCCCCTGTTTTGCAATAATTATTTGCACTATTTAAAACAACTTTTTAAATTTAAGAACACTTCATTTCACTAGGATTTTCAGTGTTCTTTCCAATGGCATGGGTCTCGTTAAGTGATTCCAACGTTTGAAATTACTTTAAAGCGATTTTTGGCTATAACTCCGAATCGTGACAAATTTGAGTATTGGTCACAAAATGCTTAATGAGACTATCTAAAGGTCAAAATAAATCATGGGAACACTTCCTAAATTTAGTTAAGACCTTATATTAGTGAATTTGATAAGTGGTTTGTTGTACAAAAATTTTAAAACAATTTTAAAACATTTTACAAACTGACAATGTTGCTATCCATAAATGGCAGCATACTGTTTTAGCTTTATAACACTCATAAAACTTATCCAAATGACATAATTTCGTGCACCAACTCTTAGGACACTTAAATACATCAATGTAGATGACCCCCCATGCAATTTAATCAAATTAAAATGCCAAAACAGCAAGTGTTTAACTTCAATCTTTCAAAACAGCAATTAAGGTTTCTCAAAACCCTAATTTCATAATTCTCCTTATTTCTTCACTTATAATTTTAAAACAATTTTTAAAATAATTTTAGAATGTTAATAAACATTTAATAAAATATAAAGTGAAGTAAAATAAAGGAGACAAGGCCATCTAGTGGCCGTGACACACTAGGGTTCCTAACCCTAGTGTGGCCGTGATTATGAGAGAGAGAGATAGGGTTTAGGACTTTCCTATTTTGATAATTTTCAATATCACATATTTAAAATAATCATAACATATTAGGATTTCATAAATACCTAATATATTGTCATCAAATAATAAGTTTCCTATTTTGTAGGGATTCTAATTTACACCAACTTTGACAATCAAGGAAAGTGTGAAATTAGAAACCTTGTGGGATTAGGAAACTTACCTTATCATCAAAGAGTTTCCTAAACTCTAAAATTCCAGCCACTTAATTATTAATTAATCTTATTAATTAACTTCTAATCTCATTAGAACTTACCCAATTAATATCCCATATTAACTAGGAAAGTAATCACCCAATAGGAAACTAGTATAATTAGGGATTCCTAGTCAATCTAGGTTTCCTATTATGATTAGGGTTTCTAAAATGATGGAGACTCATCATCAATTAATCATGGCCATCCATTCTTAGGGTATCTAAAATAAATGGCCTAGATTAATTAGGGTTATGAAACCCATCACTAGTAGCCGTCCACCCTAGTTCACCATGGCCTCCATGGCCGAATTCCATAAGGTGTTTAAACAGTATATGCAGCCCATAAATCCATCCATCATCATCAAGGTTTATAAATCCAAGTTGCAATATATTAAAAAACAAAACAAGAGGGGTTTTAAAACCCAATGGCCGAATTCATCATTGTGGGATTTCTCAAAACCCAAATTAAATTAAAACATTTTTAATACATGCCAAGCTATGACATTCATGATTCGAATCATGGTTTGAGTTGACTCTGATACCACTGAAAGAATCACCACATGGAAACGCAGCGGAAAGAAAGGTTTAAAATTTTCCATGGTGTTCATCCAAGGATCGAACTCAAACGATTAAACGAATCATAACAATAATTTAAAACATTAAATTAAAGCTTACTTACTTGTTCTCTTTGTTAATCGTCCTCTTTGATGATCGTCCTCGCGAAACTCCAAGCCCCAAAAGTATGGTGGCCTCCAATGCTAGCCCACACGAACACTAGAGTTCTCGAACCTTCTTGATCTTCCCAACGATTGAAAAACACCAAGCGTGGAGAGGGAGAGAGAGTGTGGCGGCTAGAGAGAGAGCCACTTTGGATGAGTGTAGTTTATGTCCATTAGGGTTCCCTCTTTCCATTTAAGTCATCTCCTCTTATGGGGTGTTTGGTTACAAGTGCTAGCTTGACCATTTAACCCTATTTTGGTTAATAACACTCTTGGATTAGATATCCTTTGACTCCTAATTAATTAACCATTAATTAATTAAAGTCAAACTTCTATTAATTAGAGTGTACCCCTCTCACAAGTTCAAGAACCTCACTTATGTCCTTATGTGTGTGACCCATTAGGTTCATCCCAACCTAGTAGTGGTAGGGGACATCTCGATGTCTCACAAAATAGAAACTTTCTATTTTTAGGTTCGATTGGAACAATTCCAATTTTGCCCTCAATGATAACTTTTATCACTAGGCCTTCACTAGTCATGAGTGACATCTAGCAATATATCATGACATACCCTAGGTGTGGGTGAATATACAAATGTGTAAGTGAACCCTTCGTGCTATAGATAATCCCTCACCAAACAATGTCTTGATTAAGTTAGTTGGGTATGTATTCTTGTCAAACCCTAACTTAATCATATGTTATAAGTTCACTAGAGTATAATCTCAATTAGGTAAACCCTTGTGGACACCCCATTTTTACCAATTATTTACATCATATACTTATACAAATGATCGACTCGAAGAGTGGATTATTTGGTGAGGAATTGGCCTTGTAAAGACCAAATTGCCCAAATTGCCATTTTCTGAGGAAAAGGACAATTCATTATTTCATGAGTAGATTTGGATTGGAATCAACCCATTTGTATTGCATTTGACTTTTGAGGTGTTTTAGAACATCCCTGTAAATTTTCATGGCATTCTGATGAGAGCTCGATAGGTAATTAGGGTTTTTGCGACTTGAAGGGCATTTTCGTCAATTTTCTCGTATAATTTCCGAATGACCTTCGAATTCGAAACGGATTGTCTCATGAGGTTTATATGGATGTGGGGAGTGTATTTGAAGTGTCAATTGAGCCTTTGAATGGTTGGGATAGATTCGCCCAAAATCGATCCCACAGGTAATAATGAGCTGAATTAGGGTTTTGTTCAAATCGACCGTGAATTGGTCATTTTCACCAAAATGAACAATTTTCAAAAAATGTTTTCAAGTACCAATTTCATATTAAAACCATGTTTTTAGAAGTGGTTCAAGCCTAATTGATCAATTTTACAAAACAAAGAATGGTCAGATGACCAATTTTGGCACAACTTGGTCAATTGGCTAGCTTTTTGCTAAAATCCTTGACCATGGTCAAGTATTTTTAACCCAAAAACATTCTAAAAATGTGGATGATCAAAACACGGTCGTTTTGAGCCCTGAACCATCGAATTTGGATAAGATTTGACCAAAATATGGCCAAAATATGAAATCTCATTGAAAATGGGACGAAATTTGGGAAGTCACTACGGTGACCGTCCTAGCTAGGACGGCCAACAGTCCAGCCCAGGACGACCAGCCGTCCAAGCTAGGATGGTCACTAGGATGGTTGACCCCATTTTTCTTTTTTGGAAATTTTCACCTATTTTGGCCGATTTGATTTGATTTTTTGGGATGAATTCGAAAGGTTTCAGCTTTCAAACCCTAGGGAGACTCATTCTAAGCCCTAGGATTGTTTTTTAGATAGATTAATCCTAACCATTCAAAGTTTTAAACCCTAACTTTATATATGTTTCATTATAGAGTTAGAGAGAAGGAAAAAAAAAAGAGGAGAGAATTCTAGGGTTAGAGAAGAGGCTACAGATCTGATTTTCTTGGAGGAGAGGACCAAGGTGGAAGAGAAGGAGAGGAGAAGGAGGAATCAAGGCTTGGGGATTGAAGGAACATAGCCAAGAAGGAGGAAGAAAATGTAAAGGTTCTATCCTAGTTCAAGTTTTGTTATTTTTATATAGATCTTCTCTTTCATCTCCATGTTTTAATATATATTATATGTATTGATTTTTAGTGGCTTGCATATGTTAGAATGATATTAGTTGTTGTATGTGACTTGTTTAATATAGTTTGCATGTCTAGGGTTAGCTTTACTATGATTATATATTAGTGTGGACACCCCATTTTTACCAATTATTTCTACCATATGTTCATACAAATGATTAACTAGAATAGCTGATAATTTACTGAGGAATTGGCCTTGTAAAGACCAAATTGCCCAAATTGCCCTTTTCTGAGGAAAATGA
>JAESVK010000050.1:1577007-1608384 GCA_017140935.1 Hamamelis virginiana | reverse complement strand
TCACAGAAAACATTCATATTAAAATATAAAAGATTCATTAAGGAACGAATTGCGTAGAATAGCAATCTCTCAAAGTTGTACAATTATCATAAACCTATTACAAAACCTTAAACCTTAATCAGAACATAATCAAACCACTAACCAAGCTTCATCTACACCCAAGGAGAAGAGTTTAGCTACTCATGATCGGGGCTGAATCACCAGAGGTCTTTGTTCCTTCCATGTTTAGCCAAAATCCAAGTGGAATAGTGTGAGAGAGATGATAGAGGGATGAAAGAGAGAGATGAAGTATATGAAAGGCTAGGTTAGGTCTGGATGTCCCAAAGAAGTCTGAAAAGATCCTTTAAATACTGAATAACAAACCTACTAAAATTGAACTCTCCAAAAACAACTTAAAAAGCAGTTAAAATTCGCGTGCACGGCTCCCGAGGTCCCCCTATCGATAGGGATAAAAAAATAGAAAACATATGCTTTGTCTATCGATAGGCCATCGATAGGCCAGCTATCGATCAACTCCAAATTGCCCCATTTGCTTCATTTGTGCTTCCAGAAGGTGCCCAGGTACTTCCTTGCATCTTTTTGAGTGTTTTTCCTTCCCTTTGACTCCACTTGTAGCTTCATCCGGGAACGTTTGCAGAGAACCCACCTCAAAAGTGCTCAAATTACTGCTTTTATGAAGAATTCCTACAAAACACGAGGAAAAACAATAAGTTCCTGGTTTATGACTATTAAATAACAAAGTTAAAGTAAAATCTGGTAATAATAAGTCTAAAAGACTCAATAAGTGCATTGATTGCAGAGCAATCACACCCTCCAACTTAAACTTTACTAGTCCCTAGCAAACCACTGAATCTTAAAATAATATTAAAATAAAGAAAAACTAACTATCCATAAACAATAAAACTAAATAAAAGCCACTTTCGCAGGGAATCGCGATTGCATTTAGCGTATGCAACAAGCCTTTAAACCCCTAGGTTACCCCTAGTGGACGAGTTATAGTCTCGTGAGGGTTTGCAGAAATGACACCCACAAACATAAGGACTGACTCAATAATAAACAATATAGAAAAAACTCAACGAAACACGCAAACCGAACAGATAAACAAATCTCATACCTGATTACTCCAACATAACATGCATATTACACCACTGAAAATACATAACTCGTGTACTACTAGGACTAGTTCTGAATAAACAAGTTCTCAAATATGTATGTGGGTATAACTAATGGTGAATGAACCTATAATGTTTAAAGCTCATAAAAGTAACCCTGTGATGAATTTCAACTTCAAATTCTCTCTATGGTATTCACTCACAAAAAGAATATATCATTGAAATGGGTATGAGGAATGTAGATTGTCCCATAAAGAATATATAAGTTGGAAAACTCATACATAAAGCTCAAGGAATAGAGAGTACTGAAATAAGAACAATTATGCACCAAAATTCACTAATTTATAACACACATATGGCATGGAAATAAATAATATTCATAAGGGAACAATAAGCAGAATTAAAATAAAAACCAAGGACTTGTATTAGCTGTAATGTAGTTGGGTTACAAAAAGAATAGGTTTACCAAAATTAGGATGATTTAATAATATGGTTCAGGAATCTACCCTAAATCATCCTCCTATACCTATACCCCAAAACGACTGACTCCAAACTAAACTAAACAAAGAACTGACTGACTAACTGATAACAAAACCTATAACTAAACACCACCCTTATCAGCATCAAAACGCTGCTCAACTCGAGCTCTCATCTCATCTTGTGGACCCTCCGGTTCCACATCCTCTGTATGAGTATCCCCAGCTGGGATCGCAGCTCCAACCTCATCAGGCTCATCAAACAGTGCAAAATCAGCGGGAGAGAGAGATAGCTCCTGCTGAATACGCCAAAGAACTCTCTGCCGGGCAGACTGACGCTGTAGCTCAGCTCGGATCTGCTCCTGCTCTCGCATAATAGTCTGTTACCCTTCCAAAAGCTGCTGAAGCATACTCTCAACACTAGGCTGTGCAGGCATACTGGATGGCTCACCCTCGACAGACGGCTCGAGTGGCTTAGATCCTGGCTCACTAGCAGAGACAACCGGCTTCTTCCTCTTCTTCATTCCCCCACTTCCCTGTGCTCTAGCGGCTTTCTGAGCCTATGCTCTAGCGGCTTTCTGAGCCCGCTCAATAGTAACCGGAGTGATAGGACCCTCGCCCCATAAAAATGTCTCTTCGGAATCCACTCCAGCTTCTATACAGAATTTGGTAATCATTTGGGGAAAAGGCATGTTATTGCGAGGTTTGGCAACGATGTAGGACTTAATTTCATTAAAAATTAAAAGTGCAATATCCATAGTCGTCTCTGCCATAAACTCGACTAGTAATTGCATTGCCTCTAAAGATGCCAAAGAATCTGTCCCGCGAGGTCGAAGATTTGCAAATAACAGCTTATTCAGAGCTGCATACTCTGGTTTCAAGTTACCCGCTGAAAACAGTTTCCCATCCCCTTTATTCTCATCCAGACAAGCAATGGCTGCACAGGCCTGAGGGCCTTTCGGAACATAACCTCCATGGGGATACTCCACAGACTGTGGAACAGGTCGCTCACATCCTAGATGCACAACAATCATATCAACAGAGACTGAAACAGTAAGGTCTCCAATCTCAGCAGTAATAGTCTCGTCATCAAACTCATCCTCTCTCGCTGCAATATAAAACTGGCGTACTAAAGAGGGTTTGTATCCCTCACCCTTCTCCATCCACGCAGTCAATTCGTGCCACAGCAGCTTCTGAACAATAACGCTATCCTCACCAAAAAAGGTAGCACTGACATAACGCTCGCAATTGAATCTGCGAGACTCAATGAATTCTTTCCAAGACTGTGTATTTCCTTTCTTCTTCTTCTTCTTTGGAGGGGATGCAGCGGGCATACGTCGAGTCTGAGTGCCAGCCTCTTTGGCTGGTCTCATAGCTCGTGTGGGTGCATCAACAAAATCCACATCATCAGAATATGCACCCAAATCATCACCAGCTGGTCGTCTGTATCCTGGATCCGAAGCGGAGTCACTAAAATCTGTACTCGACTCAGACGACTCCTCCCTAACTCTCCTCCCCTTCCCTGCATAGGTGGCAGCAGCTCGGCGAGGTCTAGGGGTGAAGGGGCAGTTGGATCTGTAATCTGAACATTCTTCAGCGGCACTGCTGCGGGTTTAGCTTTCTGAACAAACTGAGTTTTATCTTTATTTCCCTTCGAAGCAGATTGAGCGGTTTGTTTTTGTTTTGCAATGTTCAGTGCACTAATCCCACACAAAGTAATTTACCACAGAAGTAAAAACCCAGCACAGCGAATCTGTAAACTATTTCAACCCAACTCAGCAGCAACTTAACTGACAAACTCAGTAACAAGACAGCAAATACCCAAATAAAAATAGCACAGCACTGCAACAGACCAATACTAACTGATTCCAAAACCCCAAAACATAAATTATCACTATTCAACTAATGTTACAATCCACACAATAGCAATATCTACCAATCCACCAACATACCAATTTTCAGTGCCCTAATTTTGTCTTCACCACAGCTTCAATTCAATTGATGATGATGCACAAGCAGGTCATACTCACAATTTCATCACAGCTTCACTTCAATTGATGATGATGCACAAGCAGGTCATACTCACAATTTCATCACAGCTTCACCACTATTTCAAAATTTGGGTATGTGGGGTTGTGATGACTTGGGGAAGATGACAGTATTAGGAAGGTGTGATTGGAGAAGGTGAGATGAGGTTTAGAGGGATTTAGGATCGGGCAGCTTGGGTTTTGGGGTGATTTGGAGTTGCCGGAAATGACAGTGCCGACGAGGACTACGGTGGACTGTGGTTGGGTCGATTTGGGTACAGTGAGCTTGGCGGCCAAGGTGATGGTGGTGATGGTTTCGGAGGTGGTCGGCGGCGAGAGAAAGCTTGCCGGTGGTGATGCGGTTGGCCGGTGATGGAGTTTGGTCTTGGGAAGCTTGATGGTCGACGGCAGCAAGGTGATCGGTGGTGAGTGAGAGATGGAGATGATGGCTTGGGCCTTAGGTAAATTGAAATTAACCCTAAGGTAAAATTGGGGTCTTTTTACTTTACCAAAGCAAAATTTTTATTATTATTTTTTTTATTTTAAGCTAACAGCTATCGAAAGTGAAGAGGCCAACCTATCGGAGTGGAGAAGCAGCCTATCGATAGGGCCATAAAAAAAAAAAAAAATATGCAACCTTGCTGTCTATCGATAGATGGCAATATTCATCGATAGCCAGCCTATCGATCAAAGATACCTGTTATTAATTTTCAACTTTCTCTTTCCAAAAACCTTCCCGAACACTGATAACACCATTTTCTCCAAAAAATTCTATCTTTCTACTCACTTTTTAGCACGTTCCCACTGATAATATCATCTTGGCCCTTCTGTTCTGACTAAAAACTGCTTTAAACTGAAAACTGAATATACAGAACCACAACCAAACCCTTCTCAGGATCCTAAGTGTAAGAACTAATGGATATGGAGGCTCGAACATGGGTTCAAGTGGTGACCAGACTTGACAGACTTGACAAACCGACGACACAGGCTCAAGGACTCAAAAGAAAGCCTTGATTTCAAATTCAATCAAGCATTATGTTCCCAAATGATCAGAAGTTATCCATGCTATAATGTGCATATAATTCAGCAAACATCGATGCATAATTCAAAACGAAAAACCAAATACACTGAAATGATTAAAGAGTATTATTTAACCCAAGAAAGGTATGTATGGCTCAAAGTAAGCATAAAGGGTTATAAGTCTCCATTCTATTTCAAAGTTACCATTTATATGCTAAATTCATCAAGGAACATTTCACCAAGGTCTGTGCATGTGTCTTATTTGAGAACAAGTTCAATTATCGCTAGAGCCTTATTGTGCATTTATTATGATCCAATGGGTATAAAATATGCATGAAAATTGGAGAAATCAGCATAATAAATTGTTCCATAAAAAAAAAATGACACTATTAAAATAAATCATAAACATGCAAATATAGAACATATAAATGATAACAAACATAAATACAAATGAAATAACACCCCCCTCTAACTTAAAACCCAACATTGTCCCCAATGATGGTAAGGGAAAAGGACACAAAAAGAAAAAGACTCAAAAGACATTAATGGTGAAAAAATGAACACCCCTCCAGCTTAAATCCTAGTATTGTCCCCAATGATGGAGAACACCAAAGAACGGACTGAGAAGGACGGAAAATTCAAGCACCGAACAAAAGCTAACAAAAACTAACCGACACAGGGACTCTAAAAAAATTCGACACATGGGTTTCCTCCTAAGAAGAGCTAAGTTTAACGTCATCAGCCAGACGTAGTGGTAGTTCTCAGTCGAACTCATAAGTGGGGTCCTCAAGATTCATGGACTCAACCACCATACCATCCCGAGTCAAATCCTCATTTCCAAAGCCTTCGATGTAAGGCTTAAGCCTTTGGCCATTCACCGTAAATGAAGAACCATTACGGGGATTGTGAATCTCAATAGCACCGTGGGGAAAGACATTGGTAACCGTGTAAGGCCTATCCCATCGAGACCTTAGTTTGCCCGGAAATAATCGCAACTTGGAATTAAAAAGCCAAACTCATTGACTAGGCTCAAAAGATTTTCGAGTAATATGTTTATCATGAAATTCCTTCATTTTAGCCTTATAAATTTTTGAACTTTCATATGCCTCGTTGCGAATTTCCTCGAGCTCACTAAGTTGAAGTCGGCGGTGAGAACCTGCTTCCTTCATTTCAAAATTAAACTGACGAATAGCCCAAAGGGCTTTATGTTCGAGCTCAACGGGAAGATGGCATGGTTTTCCATAAACGAGCCGGTAAGGGGACATGCCAATGGGAGTTTTATAAGCTGTACGGTAAGCCCAAAGAGCATCGACAAGTCGTAAGGACCAATCTTTACGGTCGGGCTTGACCGTTTTCTCCAAAATATGTTTTATTTCCCGATTGGACACTTCCACTTGCCCACTAGTTTGGGGATGATATGGGGTCGCGACTTTATGGGTAATGGAGTATTTGGCAACAAGTGCCGCAAAAGGTTTATTATTAAAGTGTGAACCTCCATCACTAATGATAGCCCTAGGACACCCAAATCGAGAGAACACGTTCTCCTGAAGGAACTTCAGAACTACCTTATGATCATTTGTCCTAGTGGCAACTGCCTCTACCCATTTAAACACATAATCCACAGCCACTAGGATGTATTCAAAATCATGAGAGATGGGAAAAGGTCCCATAAAATCAATACCCCAACATCAAAAATTTCTACCATGAGAATCGGGTTCAGAGGCATCATATCTCTCTTAGACATAGAGCCCATCTTCTGGAAATTATCACAGGACCTACAGAAGTCCATAGCATCTCGAAACAAGGTAGGCCAATAAAAACCACACTGAAGAACTTCAGCAGCGGTTTTCTTGCCACTAAAGTGTCCGCCACAAGCCAGAGTGTGGCAGAACTTCAAAATCTCATGTACCTCATTCTCAGGGATACATCGGCGGATCACTTGGTCCGCACAGTACCTAAACAGAATAGGATCCTCCCAAAAATAATTTCTAATTTGTGAAAAGAATCGATCCCTGTCCTGTTTGGCCCAAGTAGAAGGTATAAGTCCTGTAGCTAAATAGTTAACAATGTGAACGAACCAGGGCAAAGATACCTGAGAGACTGAAAATAACTGCTCGTCGGGAAAAGAATCACGAATCGGAAGGGTATCACTATCCTTATCGGCTAGAATCCTAGACAGGTGATCAGCGACTACATTCTCCGACCCTTTCTTATCCTGAATTTCAAAATCGAACTCTTGCAAGAGAAGAATCCATCTAATCAACCTAGGTTTGGTCTCTTTTTTGGACAGAAGATACCGCAGAGCAGCATGATCAGTAAAAAAAATGACTTTAGACCCTAACAGATAAGAACGGAATTTATCTAAGGCATAGACAACAGCTAGTAATTCTTTTTCAGTGGTGGTGTAGTTCATTTGAGCATCATCAAGAGTTTTACTAGCATAATATATAACTCGAGGAAATTTGTCTATCCTTTGACCCAAAACAGCCCCTATAGCGTAGTCAGACGCATCACACATAATCTCAAATGGATAGGGCCAGTTCGGGGGCTGCATGATAGGAGCAGTGCTCAAGAGAGAGCGCAGTGTGGTAAAGGCTTTCAGACAAGCCTCATCAAAGTCAAAGGGAACATCCTTGCCAAGAAGATTGCACAAAGGCCTAGAGATTTTACTGAAGTCTTTGATAAATCGCCGGTAAAAACCGGCATGTCCAAGGAAAGACCTAATCTGCTTGACAGTGGTAGGGGTGGCAACTTAGCAATTAAATCGACTTTTGCACAATCAACCTCAATATCACAACTAGACACCACGTGTCCTAAGACAATACCTTCATGAACCATAAAATGGCTCTTTTCCCAACTCAGGACCAAATTGGTTTCACAGCAACGCTTTAAAACCTTGGAAAGATTAGAGAGGCATGAATCGAAAGATGAACCAAAAACTGAAAAATCATCCATAAAAACCTCTAGAAAATCTCAAATCATGTCAGAGAAAATGGCCGTCATGCATCTTTGGAATATACTAGGAGCATTGCATAGGCCGAATGACATGCGCCTATAGGCAAAAGTGCCAAAAGGGCAAGTAAAGGTGGTCTTTTCTTGGTCCTCGGGGTATACTGTAAGAGAAAATGGTCTTTTCGCTGCATTTCCCGTGAAGGCATAACTCCCTCCTCAAGATGGATTTGGTGCATGCAAATAGACGGATCTATACCCTTAAGGTCAGCAACCAACCATCCTATGGCTTGTTTATTCTCATCTAGAACTTTCATGAGCTTACACTCCTGCTCCATACTCAAATCAGAAGCAACGATAACCGGAAAAGAGTCATTATCACCTAGAAACTTATACTTAAGATTAGCCGGTAAAGGCTTCAACTCAAGTTTCGGGGCAACCTCTAGAGATGTGGGCATGGAGGTACTGGACAATTGAGGCAAGGCCTCGATTTTAGGCTTCCAAGGTAGGTTGCCTAATGCAGAAGTTGACTCGAGAATCTGATTCACCTCTAGAATAGACTGGTCAATATCAAAATCTTCATAATTAAAATGTGCCAGACATGACTCTAAAGGATTCTGGGACAGAATAAAAGGCAAAGCCTCCTCGACTGCATGGTTAATGATGTCTACAAACGAGCACTCCTCAAAGTGATGAGGGTGCGTTACAGCATGGTACACTTGAAGCTTAGCCTTCATATTACCAAATGAAACTTCCATGATACCCGACCTACAATGTAGGACTGCATTTGCAATCACAAGAAGAGGTCTACCTATGATGACAGGAATTTGAGGTCTAGTGGTATTTACAGGCTCCAAATCTAGAACAATAAAATCGGCCGGAAAGACAAATGACTCGATCTTAACTAACACATCCTGTAACACACCCCTAGGAACCTTGGTCGACCTATCGGCAAACTGTAACACAGTGGGTGTAGGTTTGAGCTCACCGAGCTCCATCTTCTCATACACAGAATATGGAAGAATATTCACACTGGCCCCATAATCAATCAAGGCCCGGTTTACATAGTGACTCCCTAAGAAGCATGGAATAGTCGGAGTACCCAGGTCTTTACGTTTGACAGGGGCGTGGTACTGAACCACAGCACTTGCCACAACCGAGAGGACCGCTGATTTAGCGAAATGCACACGCTCCTTGCGCTGCTGAGTACATAGGTCCTTCAAGAATTTGGCATATGAAGGGATCTGCTTAATGGAATCTAAGAGTGGAAGATTAATGTGCACTTGCTTAAAAACTTCTAGCATTTCACTCAAAGACGCTCCGTTCTTCTTTCCTCTTACAGGTGTAACTAACGCAGATGGGAATGGAGCCTTTGGCACATAGGATGCCAATGGGTCATCAGAATTTGAGGGAAAGTTATCCCTCGTAGGCTCATTCACTACCCCCTTCCCTTTTTCATTCTCACTCTTTTTCTTCTCACTCACTTCCCCAATCTTAGGAACTCTAGACACATTCCCATCCTCATTAACTCTCTCCTCAACCTTATTATCAACAACTCTTCCACTTCTCAAAGTAGTGACCGCTTTTACATCCTCATGATAGTGAGAGTCCTGTGAAGATGAACTCTCAGCTAAGTGCGCTCCTTTGGGGTTATTGATAGGTTGACTCGGAAGTCTTCCCTCCTCTCGACGGCTCAGTGTGACCGCGATTTGCCCAACTTGAGTCTTTAACTTAGCAATGGATTGTGAATGAGAACTCAGGAGTTGACTATTAGTTTCAATGTTTTTCAGAGCTTTAAGAACTTGCTCTTCGAAACCACTACTCCTTTGGCTTTGAGGTGTTTGCGATGGGTTAACACTTTGGTTTTGAGATTAGGACTGAAAATGAGGTGGTCTATAAGGTGGTGTGACATTAGAATTTCCCCCTTAGAAGTTGGACCTAGGAACTTGCTGATAGGTATTACTCGACCCTTGGAACTGGTTTCCTGTCCCTTGGGAAGGTTGAGACCACCGCAAGTTAGGGTGACTCTTCCATCCCGGATTATAACTATTCGAATAAGGATCATTCCTGGGGTTAGAGAACCCTTGGGCTGCATGGACCTGTTCCTGGACAAACTCGGGATATTGGGGAGCCATAGGACACGACAGAGTGTCATGACTACTATCTGCACAGATGTCACACACTGCACTCACTAGAGTAACAGATGAAGGAAAAGTCCTAGGTGGTTGACCTTGACCAGCAAGCAGTTGATCATTTTCACAGACAATACCGCCACTTGTTGGTTTATCACTGTGGTACTCTCTACCTCATAAACACCCTTCCTAGAATTAGAGGTTGAACAAGAACCTCTATCATTTTGATTCATCGAAGCCATAATGACAGAATCCTCACTGAGAATTTCGAATGAATCCCATGCCTCCTCGGCACTCTTCCTTAAAATTGCACCTCCACTAGCAGAATTCACTAGGCTCTTATCCTTAGCACATAGACCCTGGAAGAATGACTGGACAACTTGCCAATCAGGAATACCATGATGGGGACACAATCGAAGGAGTTCCTTCATTTTCTCCCATGACTCATGAAACGACTCACCCTCTCTCTGAACGAAATGGGTAATAGCATACCTCATTTGAGTGGTACAACCAATAGAGTAGAAACTAGCCAGAAATAATGTCTGAAGATCAGACCAAGTGGTGACAGGCTCTGTGGTCCTAAGGGTGTTAATCCAGGTCTTGGCTTTATCTCGCAGAGAATACGAGAACAGAAGGAGTTTAATGGCATCAGCAGTGAGGCCCTGAATTCTAATGGTGGAACAAATCCCTAAAAATTCAGTAAGGTGATCGTATGGATTCTCCCTATCCAATCCATAGAAGGTTGGTAACATCTGAAGTGTGGCATGACGAATCTCATACTGGACGTTTTCAATATTGGGAATTTGAATGCAGGAAGATGGAGTGAATGCACCAGGCATAAAGTGATCTCTAATCATCCTAGGTGCTGGCTGGACTTGCTGTGGAACTACAACAGGTCGAGATGGGTCTTGACTTTGGTTTTCCATTGGATTGTCAAATTCTGACCCTAGATCGGGTCGACTTGCTGGAAGAGACCGTAAGGTACTTTCTAACTCTAGGTCAAGCGGTTGTAGGTCACAGGACACAGGACACAGACCTTCTACCGTGCATGCAAATAACCCCCCAGATGAATGGAATGCAATGAGTGAATTCAAAATATTATGAAAATAAACTTGAGATGAGAAGATACTCCCCTCGGTCCCGATTGCTAATCTTTACGAGGTCCTATCCAAAACTTTGACACCTGGGCAAAATTTTATTTATTTTTTTTTTTAGCAATTTTGGCTTAGGCCTTAGCGCGCAAAATTTTTAGCGGACCTGTAAGTCAACAACCTGAATCGAGAAGAAGGAAAGATCAGTAGAAACCGGAAAATAAAATCCTAAGCTACAACTAAAACAAGATTCATCATAAATTCTATAACCGTGCAATAGTCCCCGGCAACGGCGCCAAAATTTGATCGGCCCAAACAATGGAGGTTATTCCTTGCTTGTGATCAATATTTAAATTTATAAAAGACTCGTGCTTAAAACCTCAATTCGTTAGAAAAGTAATTAGTGCATGGGTGTTGAACACAGGGACTAATGGCTGAGTTATGAGAAGTTATTTTGAACCTGATTTTAGTTACCCAACGATTTCTCGATTTTGAAGAGTTGGTTGTTTGTTTAAAATAAAGAGCATAAAAATATTATTAGTTCAAATTAAAAGAAAACCCCGAGTTTCGAATCCACTTTAGTTAGGGAATTATTATGCATATGATTAACGCAAAGGTCTCGCAATCGTTTATGATCAGTGATGATCTAAACTACAAGAATAAATCATCAAAAATATATTACGCTTGTGTTCATATAGTAAACTCATCCAAATAAGGCATAACCTGTCGAGCAAAGCATGCACAGGTTATCCTAGTTAGGCATGAACAAACTAATGAACCCAAACGTATTCAATCGATACTATTGCACAACCAATATGAATATAATCACAGAAAACATTCATATTAAAATATAAAAGATTCACTAAGGAACGGATTGCGTAGAATAGCAATCTCTCAAAGTTGTACAATTATCATAAACCTATTACAAAACCTTAAACCTTAATCAGAACATAATCAAACCACTAACCAAGCTTCATCTACACCCAAGGAGAAAAGTTTAGCTGCTCATGATCGGGGCTGAATCACCGGAGGTCTTTGTTCCTTTATGTGTAGCCAAAATCCAAGTGGAATGGTGTGAGAGAGATGATAGAGGGATGAAAGAGAGAGATGAAGAATATGAGAGGCTAGGTTAGGTCTGGATGTCCTAAAGAAGTCTGAAAAGATCCTTTAAATACTGAATAACAAACCTACTAAAATTGAACTCTCCAAAAACAACTTAAAAAGCAGTTAAAATTCGCGTGCACGGCTCCCGAGGTCCCCCCTATCGATAGGCAAGGGATAGCCTATCGATAGGGATAAAAAATAGAAAACACATGCTCTGTCTATCGATAGGCTGGCTGTCTGGCTATCGATAGACAAGCCCTATCGATAGGCCATCGATAGGCCAGCTATCGATCAACTCCAAATTGCCCCATTTGCTTCGTTTGTGCTTCCAGAAGGTGCCCAAGTACTTCCTTGCATCTTTTTGAGTGTTTTTCCTTCCCTTTGACTCCACTTGTAGCTTCATCAGGGAATGTTTGCAGAGAACCCACCTCAAAAGTGCTCGAATTACTGCTTTTATGAAGAATTCCTACAAAACACGGGGAAAAACAACAAGTTCATGGTTTATGACTATTAAATAACAAAGTTCAAGTAAAATCTGGTAATAATAAGTCTAAAAGACTCAATAAGTGCATTGATTGCAGAGCAATCACGCCTTACTCGTTAGTGTATGGTATGGAAGCAGTGTTACCAATTGAGTTAGAGATACCTTCACTAAGGGTAGTTATGGAAAGCCAACTAGCAGAAGTCGATTGGATGGGGGATAAATATGAGCAACTGTCACTAATTGACGAGAAGAGATTGAAGGTCCTATACCATGTTCAAGGTTATCAGAGAAGAATAGCTCGAGCATTCAACAAGAGAGTTAAAAACAGGGGCTTAAAAAAAGGGGATTTGGTACTCAAAGAAATCAGAATGCCGGTTCATGATCCAAGAGGGAAGTTCAAGCCAAGTTGGGTGGGACCTTACATCATCAAAGAGATACTATCTGGTGGAGCTGTGCGTCTCATGGATATAGTTGGGAATGAGTTCTCTCAACCTACCAATTTGGATCAATTGAAAAAGTATCATGTATAAAGAAAAAAAAATGAAAAAAAAAAAAAAAAAAAAAAGAGGGACCCGCTAGGTAGAAAACCTGAAAAGGCTACTTAGGCAAAAATTAGGGCAAGAGCTCGTTAGGTAGAAAACCTGCAAAGGCTGCCTAGGCAAAAAGTAGAGCATTTCAAAAAAAAATAAAAAATAAAAAATAAAAGATGTTTTTCAATTGATCCATGAACTACAAGGACCTGATTCTCCAAGTATTCAAAACAAGAAAGTTGAAAGTTTTATGAGAAAAAGATATTCAAAAAAATGGAGATATGTAGGCAGCCCATAAAGTCACCTTGGGTGCGGTCCAATTTCCTATGGCAAAACAACCCAATGTTTGTTTTCAATTGCAATTATTTGCAGTGATTTATTCAAAACTAAAAAGATAGAATTCTTTTATTCATGAAATGAAGAGAAACCTTTCAAAGGTCTATTACATGCCACATGATTCTAGTTCCATTCATTCTAAATAATAAAAAGCTTGGGAAATGTGTTTCAAAAGTTCATCAAATCCTTTGTTCCTTCTTTGAAGTTTCTTCAGAGTCATCATCTCTTCTTCTCTTGTAAAGTACCATCTGCAAATTATTAGGTGGAAGTGACGAAGTGTCCCCTCGCTCTTCAGATGAGAGACTTTCAATAAGTCTTGATATCCTAGCCTTCATTTCTCGTCCCCGAGTACCCATATTCTGAGATAACCATTGTTTATAAGCCTCATCCAGTTCAAAAGGCCCATAAGAGAAATCAATGTAAGTTGTGCGCAATACAGATGGCCACCTTGACATCAAAGCCTTTACCACCGATGGAGAGATCGCCTTGGAAGTATAAGTATGCTCTGGAAGATATGGAATTGTCTGTTTGGTCCCCATTTGGCGAAGCAGTCGAGTTACCCAATAGAAAGAAGTGCGCTTCAATCCTACCAAAATCACTGCAGAGTAACCAGGAGAACGGAGCAGATAATGGCCAGAACAGCTCCAGTCATGTACATACCACTTGATGTCATCCCAAGAGAGAGTAGACAGAAAAGTCAACCATTCTAGTAAAGTACGCTCTCGAGGAAAGGTAATGGCACGATGATGATAGGAAGCTTGGTAAGAAGTACCAGTGGAAGGAGCGATGAATTTGAGCCTTTCAATCAACCACATTTGCAGTAGAATGGGGCTACCTTTAAAAGGAACCTTGGGGTCGGAGTGCAGTTTGTCTAAACCGTTCAGAGTTTCGGCGAGGACCATGGGCATCATGTTTTGTGATGTAGAAAGGGGTAAAACTAGCGCACACAATTCTAATGGAACCAGGAAATAGCCAGTACAGAAGAAAAATCGCCTGAGAAGGCATAAAACTAAAGCATGTTGAATGGGCTGTGAAGTGGTGAATTGATTCAAGCCGGGGTGAAGAAAAGAAGTAACTAGTTTTAGAAGATTAAGGTTGGTATCTTCGATGAATGTAGAAGCATCTCCTTCAGTGATCTCAAGAAGAGAAGCGAGAGTTGTTGTGTACTTACGCCGAATCTGTGGGAAGATGAAAGGTCCTTTAAGTGGAACAGATATGATCGCGCAGAATTCCTCCAATAGCGGGCATATTTCTTCAGAACCGAAGTTGAAAACATGAGTTGTGGGATCCCAAAAGTGACTTGCGGCAATGAGGAATATTGTTTCCATCTTGATTTGTTGAAAAGAGAAGCATGCATTCAAGTTGTAGTGAGCGAACACCTTCTTGTCTTCCTTTGTCATTCTCGCCATGAATCTTTTCAAAACCTGGGGGAGAGCCTCCATGATGCTTGAAACTATTGTAGGATGGTTGTAAAGGCTGTTAAGGGTTCTTTTTTATAGGCCTAGGTCAGGTTTGAAGAGAAATTAGAAACTGAAAAGGCCGAAAATTGGAAACTGCTCAAAATAGGCAAAATAGGGCGGGCCACTACAGTGACCGTCCTAGGCAGGACGGCTAACCGTCCTAGGGTGGATGGCCAACCGTCCTAGTTTGGATGGTCACCAGGATTTGGCCACCCAATTTTGCCGATTTTGCTTGTTTTCGACTTTTTTTTGAGTTTTTGTGCATTCGGGGCCCCGATTTTGATTTTTGTTGACTTTGTTGCTATTTAAAAGTTTTAAAACATTGGTATTAGTTCAATCATGATCAAAAGTGAGAGAATTAATAGCAGTGAATGAGTTTTAACAGTGCACATACACTTTTAGATAGAAGAAAACTTGTTTTGGTACAAATGTTTGCAAATTACATATGATTTTCAAAATGAAACCCTATGTCTCATAAAAGATAGGTCAATGTCTTCGAGAGCTCCTCCTTATCCCTCTGCTAGATCCCTCGCCAGCTGAAGAATGACGTGGTGGGTCAGGTGCCTGAAATGGTGTTCACAGTTTGATCAGTTTGTGAAAAGGGAAGGAAGATGAATTTGAGAATGTGATTTGAAGTTACCTGTTAACGAGTGAGAGCGGAAGTCCTCAAGCTCATCCTGTGAAGGTCACGCCTCATGGCGGTAGTAAGATCGATGTAATCCTGGCAATACTCTCGAAGGAATTGTCAGAAAGGAATGATGCCAGTGTATCTGTGGGAATGCATGCGCAGTTAATTGGTTCAGAGGAAGGTTCACCTGTTCGTAAGAAGGATCTATGTGATATCCCTCATCGACTGAAGGTCGTGAAATAGTAGAAGTCACGAAGTTATCTTCAACTATCAGCTCAATGTTCCAGTCTGCAGGCTGCACCCACCTGTCAACAATCAATATGATCATGGATGTTTACTGTTTTGCAATCACCAGCCCTTCCACTCAACCCTTACCACTTCTACCAAACCTTTCTTAAGTAAATGACTAATTGGCCATGCCCACTTATTTTAGTTCACTTATGTAACTCATTTCAACAATTCAACTTAACAAAGGCTTAATCCTAACAGCAGCTCTAGAGCTTTGACCCCGGGAACGGCGACTCTGCGGATATAAAGATGAATTTTGTGATTGTATTTACAGAGATGAAGGAAAGTGTTTTATTTACATACCCTTTCAGGAAGTTCTCCAGTCGCCAAGGGGCGCATCAAGAACTGTTGACAGAAGACCTCATAGCTCGCATCAGAGAAAAGGAAAGCGGAAAGATCCACTCCTCTCTTGGACTCTAACAGGGCCTCACCCTTCAGTTTATCAGTGTGACGCATATTTGCAGGAGGCAGAAAAGGCACCCTAGCTGCATCCATGTTTCCATAGACTTGGCGACAGACTCTTTCACCCAAGTACCAGTATCTGCCAGCAGGCCCCTCAAATAAGATTCACCTATGTGTTAAGAGTACACTATACATGTGGGGGAAGCCAAAGTGGTCCTCCAAGTACCCCATGGGTCCCAGTTCACCTGAAGATTATGAAGAGTATAAGAGTTGAATCTGGAAGATTTAAGAGAAAGACAATGGTTTGAGATTTTACCACCAGCAAGGATAGCCTTGGCAGTGGCATAATCATACCTATGGAGGTTGGATTTTTTCCTGTGGCATGAATTAAAGCGAGCTAGAAATGGCCATTGGTTAACCCCCTCTTTCAAGAGAGGACAACCAAGACCCAAGTAGATGAATGCCCATACCTGCATGAAAGAAAGATCAAGAAATTGACAAAGATATAGAGAGATTTTATTGAAAGACACCAGATGAAATCAGTACCTGCCATATGAAAGCCAAGCCGCCGAAGTCTTGAGCAGCATCTCGTGATTTGTCACTCATGGAGCGATACATAGTCGCTAATGCAGCTCCGCCCCAGTCATACAGGTGAACATTATCCATGTCCTCCAAACTCTTCAAGAAGCCTAGAGGGGCATTGTCCTGTGTACCCGCAAAGAAAGTGCATGAAAGCAGATACAGAATGAATGCTCGGGCAATATCTTCGGGTTCCCCTCCCCCCTCTTCACTTTGAATGCTGAAATGATTATAGAGCCAAGAGCGCCTGACTCCTCTTTTTGTCAAGGAACATTTTCAACGTCCAAGAGATTTAGCAAGTATTCTTCATCAGTGTGAGCTTCTTCATAAAAAGATAGTGGTTGGCCTCCAATATGAAGCCCTGTAATCATGGTGAAATCGAGTGGGGTCATAGTCATTTCCCCAAACCCGAAGTGAAATGTGTTGGTGGTGTCCCACCAGAGTTCAGAAAGAGCTATCATAGCCATTCTATCCATGTTGTCGAACCAAAGAGAATCTAAGAAGAACTTGAAGCCTGCCTGCTCTACAATGGCCTTGGCTTGAGGTTGACGTGTCTCCATTAATTCCCACCATTTGATTAGCTTACCTAAGGAATATCGTGTACGGATTTCGAAATTGGGCTGTATAAGCACGTTTGGGTTATATTCACATGAAAGCAAATGTTGTTATTTCTAAAGGACCTTTGATTCAAATGCAATGCAAGCATGACTATTGATTTACATATCATGAAATGAAGTAAAATTTATGCTTTGAATGAACCAAAATGATCAATACATTTTCAAAATGGTTTTTACAAAAGATGAGTGCATGTTGTATGACACAATTTATTATCAAAGGCATGGTTGGTGTCACCAAAATCCAAAGTGTTTCAAATTTAAAATTAATGGTGTTTTAATCAAATTAAACATCATGGAAAATTTTTGAGATACTTTACTTAACATGAGATGACTTGTAAAGAAGAAAATTGATGATGGTGTCATTTAGGCATTTTATCAAACATGTGATATGCATATTTTCAAAATGATATTTTCAAAGAAGATTGATCATGGCAAATACTTTGTAAAATCCTACAAAATCATTGAAACATGATTAGGATATGTTTGATTTGAAAAATCAAAGTTTACTTCATTGAAGCATTTCATCAAACACTTGGTGTGCACCATTGACAAGCTTGTGAAGCTATGAAATGGGGCTCCCATGCTTTTCCCAAAGGTTATAATGATATGAAAATCCACAATCACAACATGCAAACAAGCATTTCAATTCAATCAATTGCATATGAATCAAGAGTTATTGGTTAAATTTAACTTACATTGTCTTTAGAGTGAATATATGAAAGATGTGTTCTAGGCTCCAAGAGTAGAGATGGTGGATGAGAGTCTCCATATGAGGGTGCCTTGTATCTAGCCTTGAATTCCAAGAATGGATACTTTAAGTAAGGTGGAGGAGATTGATTTCTATCCATTTTTGAAGAGAATGGAGTATGTGGGAAATAGAGAGGTTCACACCGAAATGAAAACAAGTTGAAGAACTTGAGAAGATGAAGATGATTTTGAGTTGGCAAGAGTGCAAACCAAAGATTTGGTTGAGTATGTATGGATTGAAGATCAAAGGTTAGGGTTTTGGAGCAAAACCAAGTTAGAAGGTAGCTTAGAATGAGCACAAGAGTGCACATGAGCATGAGAGGCTTAAAAAGAACAAAAAAATTTCGGGTCACACATGGTGACCGTCCTAGCTAGGATGGCAAACCGTCCAACCCAGGAATGCTAGCCGTCCAGGCTAGGACGGCCACCAGTGTGCCCTTCTTTGATTTTCTCAAATTTTGTTTTTTCGATCGAATTTTTCCAAAATTAGTTCATGTTTTACATGAAAATTACCACTAAATGATGATTTTGAATGATGATTTTGAAAACATTATATATGGGAGAAGTATCATATAATTGAGGCTGTGTTCATGTGGGAGATGTACCATATGAACAATGAGTTTGAAGTTATTTTATGTGAGACATAAAATAATGATTTGAATTGTCTTTTGAAATTATTTTATGTGAAACATAAAATGATGAGGTGAGATTATTTTATGTGAGACATAAAATAATGCTTTATATGGGAGAAGTACCATATAATTGAGAATGTGTTCACATGGGAGATGTACCATGTGAACTATGAATTTGAGTTATTTTATGTGAAGCATGAAATAATATTTTGAGTTGTTTGAAATTATTTTATGTGAAACATAAAATGATGAAGTGAGATTATTTTATGTGAGACATAAAATAATGCTTTATATGGGAGATGTACCATATAATTAATGATATGATCATATGGGAGATGTACCATATGAACAATGAATTTGGATTGTTTTATGTGAAACATAAAATAATGCTTCAAAAATGTTTATATAGGAGAAGTACTATATAAATAATAATTCTTATGGGAGATGTACCATAGGAATAATGAGTCTGAACTATTTTATGTGGGAGAAGTATCGCATAAGATGATAATTTGTATGTGTTTATGTGGGAGAAGTATCACATAAGATGATAATTTGTGTGTGTTTATGTGAGAGAAGTATCACATAAGATGATAGCTTGTATGTGTTTATGTGAGAGAAGTATCACATAAAATGATGATTTGTGTATGCTTATGTGAGTGAAATATCACATAAATGCTTGTTTTGTGGTTTGTTGATGTGTTTGATTTTGAGATAATTGAAAGTGTAACTTCCGAGAAGGACTCCGGTCCCTTAGAATAATTAGAAATGAGTTTTCCAAGAAGAGTCATTGACTCCAGGGATAAGATAATTGGAAGTGTGACTTCCAAGAATTGTCTTCATTCCGATTTTACTCAGGTAAGAGATTCCAATGTTCGTGAGAAGTTGGTTGGATCATCTCTCTTTTTGTTGTGGCAAAAATGGGACGCCATTTTATTTCGTTAGTATTACATGGCGAAGCCATGAAACACCAACGAGGGGCTTCTGTGGACACCCCATTTTTACCAATTATTTCTACCATATGTTCATACAAATGATTAACTAGAATAGCTAATCATTTGCTGAGGAATTGGCTTTGTAAAGACCAAATTGCCCAAATTGCCCTTTTCTGAGGAAAATGACATTTCATTATTTCATGTGTACATTTGGATTGGAATCAACCCATTTGTATTGCATTTGACTTTTGAGGTGGTTTAGAACATCCCTGTAAATTTTCATGGCATTCTGATGAGAGCTCGATAGGTAATTAGGGTTTTTGCGACTTGAAGGGCATTTTCGTCATTTTTCTCATATAATTTCCGAATGACCTCCGAATTTGAAACGGATTGTTTCAAGAGGTTTATATGGATGTGGGGAGTGTATTTGAAGTGCCAATTGAACCTTTGAATGGTTAGGATAGATTCGCCCAAAATCGATCCCACGGGTAAGAATGAGCTGAATTAAGGTTTTGTTCAAATCGACCGTAAATTGGTCATTTTCACCAAAATGAAAGATTTTCAAAACATGTTGTCAAGTACCAATTTCATGTTAAAACCATGTTTTTAGAAGTGGTGCAAGCCTAATTGATCAATTTTACAACACAAAGAATGGTCATATGACCAATTTTGGCACAACCGGGTCAATTGGCTAGCTTTTTGCTAAAACCCTTGACCATGGTCAAGTATTTTTAACCCAAAATCATTCTAAAAATGTGGATGATCAAAACACGGTCGTTTTGAGCCCTGAACCATCGAATTTGGATCAGATTTGACCAAAATATGGCCAAGATATGAAAACCCTAAAATTTGGGGAAGAAAATATGGGAGGTCAGCTTGGTGACCGTCCTAGCTAAGACGGTCAACCGTCCAGCCAGGACGGCCAACCGTCCAGCCCTTGGACGGTCACCAGCATGCTCGAGCCCATTTTGCAATTTTGGCATGTTTGAAACTTTCCCACTTGTTTTGGCCGATTTGGTTCGTTTTTTTGGAATAAATTCGAACTTGGTTCAACTTGCAAGCCCTAGGAGGATTTGTTCTAAGCCCTAGGATCATTTTTAGATGATTAAATCCTAACCATTCAAGGTTTGAACCCTAGCTCTATATATGTTGCATTAAGGAGTTAGAGAGAAAAGGAGAGAATTCTAGGGTTTTTGAGAAGGAGGCTACAGATCTGGACCTTCATCTTCACACCATTGAAGGGGCAAGAACTGAAGGCTAGAAGCTTGGAGAAGGGTAGCCAAGAAGGAGATCGAAGGGTAAATGCTCAACCACGGTCTTGTTCTTGGATTATTTTTTTCATGAAAATCCTTTTTTGTTTCTCCATCCTCATGTATTCAAGATATATAAATAATTTTTTAGTGCCTTGCATATGTAGAATAATATTGATCATTACATGATGTTTGTTTAATGAAGCTTACATGATAAAAGTTAGTTTTGTTGTTATCTCATGTTAGTATGCATGTCTAGGGTTCATTAGTTTTATTTGTGATTTTTATGTTAGTATGCATGTCTAGGGTTCGTTAGTTTTATTTGTGATTTTTTATGTTAGGATGCATGGCTAGGGTTAATTAGTTTTATCATAATTTTATATTAGGATGCATGACTAGGGTTTATTTTATTTGTGATTTTATGCATGCCTAGGATTATTGTTGTTTTGTTATGATTTTATGTGAATATGCATGTTAGGTCTAGTCTTCTTGTTATTTTATGTTTAGCAAGCATGTTAGGGTATTTTCATTATGATTTTATGTGATTAAATATGTTTAGGATTAGTTTTGTTATTATTTTATGTTAGTAATCATTGTTTAGGATTAGTTTTGTTATTATTTTATGTTAGTAATCATGTTTAGGATGAGTTTTTCATTATTTTATGTGTAAGCATGTTTAGAATAAGTGTTGATATGTTCATATTGTTATTTGAGTCTCTTAATGCTTGATTAATGATATTAATAATGATATGAATGTGTTAATAAATTGTTCTTGATATGTGATGATTCGTGAGTCATTTTTTTTTTTTTTTTATGTTTTTTATGATTATTTGAACACTTGATATCGATTGAATGGATTGAATATATGAATTGTGTACGAGGGAGCGTGCAAAGGTAAGATCCTCCTCTTGTGTTTAAATGAATTATAAAAGCATTTTTTTTTTTGTTTATTTTAATGTTGTTTTATGTGATAATCTAGTCAAGCATGTTAGTTTAAATTTGAATATTATATTAGTATGCATATTAGGGTGTTTATTCATTATTAACCACAGATTAAGAATGATTTTTAGGCTTTTAAAAGTGTATATTCAAATCTGTCCAAATTTGAGTACATACTTTAAAATGGTTTAATTATCATTTTTAAGCCATGTTTTGCATGATTTTTGTAGTTTATCTTGTATATTCATGTAGAAAGCATGCTAGGTCATCTTCACAATTTTTTTTATTCTTGTTTTCATGGTTTTTAGGATGGTTTAAGGTTAATATTCAAATCTGTCCGGGTTTGTTTATGTCCTTAAATCGCTTCTAAAAATTATTTTAGGGCTAAATCTAACTTAAAATATGTTTAGGATCACATAGCTTGATTAGTGTGCATTTAGGAACATTTTCATGCATGATTAGAATTGATTTGTGAATGTTTGATTAATTTAGTTAAATTACAGCATGCATTTGCATTAGTATGTTAGGTTTTAGATAAACTTTAGGGCTAGTTAGAGACCTAGGTTTAGGAAGGTCACTTGACCTTCCCTAGGACTGTCCTTTGTTGTAAGGACCGCTATCTGATTTGAGTATTTTATTTGATTTAAGAGTCTATCTTCGAGGGATTTTCTAAAAAGATTTTAATGTGATTTTTATGAAATAAACATGATTTTATGATATATTTGATTATTAAATGATTTTCAAAAAGATTAGAAATGTTTTAAAGATTTTTACTTTGGAATGAAATTCCCGTCAATATGATTTGTTTTCTTGAAATATCTTTGAAAAAGATTTTTAATTGGAATTTAATTCTAAAGATAAGAATTGTTTAGAATATTTGGATTTTAAGAAAGTCTTTTAATTTGAAATGATTTTGAATAAATGATTTTAAACAAATAAAAACTCTCGAAGTTAGAGTCTTGAATTAGGTTGAAATACCTTTGATGATGTGATCGATTACAATAGGAGAGTCCTGGGGTAGTCGAACTACGTGGATTTTGATACTTGCTAGGTGATACTAGTAAGTTACGTAGGTGCTAATAGGGCTCAAGTCCGCCCTAGGATGCCCGTAGGGTGTCCTAGGTTCTTAGGGTTTGTTTGTATATATTTTTTATTATTAATATAACTAATATAGATAATGCATTTATATCACTATTTTTTTTGGTTGATTAGATTATTTAGGATTGTTTGCATTAAGGATTTAAATAGTCCAAATAAATTAGAAGTCCTTTAATTAGGGCGAGGTGGGTGCCTATAAGTGAAAGCTTGGAACCTTCCCACATCGTAACCTAGCCCCCGGATCCAACTCTGGTTTGTAGACTGTTTTTCCATTAATGGAGTTTGTTTTATTGAAAATAAAATATTTTTATGGTTTCCTTATTCCTTAAAAATAAGGTGGCGACTCCTTTGTTTGTTTTCTAAACCCCCCCTAATCACATCGCCCGGTGATGATGTGGACACCATCAAGCCCGTCACAAGGCTGGTCCACAATTAGCAAGCTTGATTAGGGTTATCTTTTATTGTTATTTTATGTGAGTAAGTATGATTAGCATAGTTTTTTATTGTGATTTTATGTTAGTATGCATATCTAGGGTTAGTGTAGCCTTGTTATGATTTTATGTGTGCATGTGTAATTAGAAGTAGTTTTATCATTATGATTTTATGTATATATGCATGTTAGGGTTAGCTTTGTTATGATCTCGTATGAGTATGCATGTTAGGGTTAGTTTTATTGTATTTTATGTATGTATGCATGATTAGAAGTAGTTTATCATTGTTTTATGTGAATATGCATGATTAGGGTTAGTTTTATCCGGATTATATGTTTAGCAAGCATGTTAGGATATTTTCCATTATGATTTTATGTGATTAGGTGTGTTTAGGATTAATTTTGTTATTATTTTATGCTAGTAATCAAGTTTAGGATGAGTTTTTCATTATTTTATGAGTAAGCATGTTTAGAATAGATGTTGATACATTCATAGTGTTATTTGAATCTCTTATTGATTGATCGATGATTTTAATGGTAATATGAGTATGTTAATATGTTATTTTGACATGTGATGAGTCTTGAGTCTTTTTGTTTATGCTCTTTATGATTATTTAAACACTTGCCATGGATTTGATTGTTTGAATATATAAATTGTGTACGAGGGAGCGTGCGAAGGTAAGATCCTCCCCTTGTGTTTAAATTAATTATTTAAGCATATTTTTGTATAGTTTTTGATATGTTTTTACATGGTAATTTAGTAGGGCATGTTAGATTGTATGCTAGGGTGTTTATTTGTCATTTTTTATGGATTAACAATGTTTTTTAGGCTATTTGGAACATGTATTCAAATCTGTCCAGATTTGAATATATGTTTTAAAGTGGTTTAATTAACATTTTTAAGCCATATTTTTGCATGATTTTTATAGTACTTTCATAGTATATTCATGTAAAAAGCATGCTAGGTCATCTTCATCATTTTTATTCTTTGTTTTCATGGTTTTTGGAGTGGTTTAAGGTTCATATTCAAATCTGTCCGGATTTGTTTATGTCCTTACATTATTTCTAAAAATTATTTTAAGGCCAAATCCAATTTAGAAATATGCTTAGGTTCACATAGATTAATTAGTATGCATTTAGGAGCATTATCATGTATTGTTAGGATCAATTTCATGTATATTTGTTTGGATTTATTTAAATTACAGCATGCATTTGCATTAGTATGTTAGGTTTTTAGATTAACTTTAGGGCTAGTTAGAGACCCTAGGTTTAGGAAAGTCACTTGACCTTCCCTAGGACTGTCCTTTGTTGTAAAAGTCATACTCAGATTTGAATATTTTAATCAATTTAAGAGTCAATCTTCGAGAGATTTCCTAAAAAGATTTTTGATGCAATGTTTATGAAATAAATATGATTTTATGAGATATTTGATTATTAAATGATTTTCAAAAAGATTTGAAATGCTTTAAAGATTTTTACTTTGGAATGAAATTCCTCTCAATATGATTTGTTTTCTTGAAATATCTTTGAAAAAGATTTTCAATTGGAATTTAATTCTAAAGATAAGAATTGTTTAGAATATTTTGATTTTAAGAAAGTCTTTTAATTTGAAATGATTTTGAATAAATAATTTTAAACAAATAAAAACTCTCGAAGTTAGAGTCTTGATATAGGTTGAATACCTTTGATGATGTGATCGATTAAAAATAGGAGAGTCCTAGGGTAGTCGAACTACGTGGACTTTGATACTCGCTAGGTGATACTAGTAAGTTACGTAGGCGCTAATAGGGCTCAAGTCCGCCCTAGGATGCCCGTAGGGTATTCTAGGTTCTTAGGGTTTGTTTGTATACTTTTTTATTATTAATATAACTAATATAGATTACTGCATTTATATCACTATTTTGTTCGTTGATTAGATTATTTAAGATTGTTTGCATTGAGAAATTTAAATAGCCCAAATAAATTAGAAGTCCTTTAATTAGGGTAAGGTGGGTGCCTACAAGTGAAAGCTTGGAACCTTCCCACGTCGTAACCTAGCCCCCGGATCCAACTCTGGTTTGTAGACTGTCTTTTCATTGAAAATGGAGTTTGTTTTGTTTTGATTAAAAAAATAAAATATTTTTCATGGTTTCCTTATTCCTTAAAAATAAGGTGGCGACTCCTTTGTTTTGTTTGTTTTCTAAACCCCCCTAATCACATCGCCCGGTGATGATGTGGATCCTCACAAGCCCGTCCAAAAGGCTGGTCCACAACCCTTGAAAACACTTTTCCTTGGTTACCTTCTGGTTTGGCCAAAGACTTCATTGAGATAAAATCTATGAACTAACTATGGCATTCGCCCTTTCATATTAAGGGTGGTGATCCTCTATTGCACACTCACATATCTTCATACATAACTCACTAGAGCCAATGAGCACCAATTACATCATTGTGATTAAGGGTGTACGAGATACTATCAAAATCTAGTAATTCATGCATAAGATAACAAGTGGTGTCTCAAGTCTAAGGATTACAAATGTGACTATACACATGAGCAGCTTTTGACATACAAATAGAATTCCATAAGTTGTACTCCTATTGGTCACTTTCGGTGTACTTGTTCTCTAACAAGCACCCACAGGTTTACTATAGTGTCTCTATACAGATGGCTCGAGACTCACCATCCTCCCATGGAGCTAGTATAACCTGTGCTAATCTTAACCGTTTATAATCGCCCAAATATATAAACCTATGATTAGGAACAAGTTTAGGACAGATGTAATTGAAAGTTATATGTCTCTCTATCTCAACACTTTGAGATATAACTCTCTATCATTCCATCCAAGGACTTTATCATGAACAGTAATTAAACACAAGTTTACATGATAAATAATAACCATTTTATTCATGAATAAAGTTTCATACATGAATAGATAATGAAATATAAATCCTTAAATACAACCTAGCAATTGGTTTTAGGGCACATATCTATCAGGTACATAGTATAGAAACGGGTTATTTGATTTTACTTTAATAACGAAACCAAAAAAAATGAAAAATAAAATAAAAATTAAACCTAAGATATTTTATGCATAGGTGATTGCTCTGCAATCAATGCATTTATTGAGTCTTTTTTACTATATTTTGATGGATTATGCTTGAACTTTGTTATTTGATAGCCATAAATCACGAACCTAATGTTTTTATCTTGTTTTGTAGGATTCTTCATTAAAATGGCATTTTGAGCATGATCGAGGCTGGTTTCTGCATTCGCCCTCTGATGAAGCTAAAAGCGGAGTCAATGGGAAGGAAAAATACTCAAAAGGGTGCAAGAAAGTTTTTGGGAAGCTTTTGGAAGCAAAATGGAAGCAAAATGAGGCATTATATGTCCATCGATAGAAACTCTATCGATTGTCTATCGAAGAGGGTCTCTATCGATAGATAGAGGCTCTCCTCTATCGATAGACAGAAACATACTATATTTGATTATTTATTCTTGTAGTTTAGATCATCACCGTTCATAAACGAATGCGAAACCTTAACTTTAATTGTATGCATGGTACTTCCCTAACTAAAGTGGATTCGAAAACCCAAGGTTCTCTTTTATTATTTCAATCATTCATTTTATTTTCATTAGTTTAAAACAACCAATCATCAACTAAAAGAAAGTTTGTTAACTACAATTGAATTAACTTTAGTATTCTAATAACTCAGCCTTTAGTCCCTGTGGTCCGACACTCGTGCAAAAAGTCATTTTTCAACGAATTGAGGTTACTAGCACGAGTACACTTTACAAATTTAAATCTTGATTGCAAGCAAGGAATAACCTCCAGTGTTTGAAGCGATCAAATTTTGGCGCCGTTGCCGGGGACTATAGCACTGTTATAAAAATTAAAATGAGTTTTGTTTTAGTTGTAGTTTAGGATTTTACTTTCTTTTTTCTACTCATCCTTTGCTTCTCTTTATTCAGGTTGCTTGATTTACAAGTGCTAAACAAGATTTTTGCGCGCTAAGGCTAAAAAGGCCAAATTGCTAAAAATAAAATAAGCCCAGGTGTCTAAGATTTGGATAGGACCGCATTAAGACTAGCAATCGGGACCGAAGGGAGTATCTTCTCACCTTAGCTTTTATTTTTATTTTTCTTTTGCTTTTTATTGCATTGCATTCATTACATTCCATCTAGTTGGGGGGTGTCGTTTGTATGCACGGTAGAAGGTCTGTGTCTGGTGATTTACAACTGTTTGACCCAGAGTTAGAAAGTACCTTGAGGACTCTTAGGGCGTCTGTTCGTACCAATTTAGAGTTAGAGTCCACTTCTGCAATGGGGGATATGGTTAATAATCAGGCAAGAGCAGCTGTGGATCCTCAGCAAACTCAGCAAGTACATAGGCTCTTAAGGGACCATTTTATGCCTGGTGCTTTTACTTTACCTTCATGTATTCAGATTCCCAACATTGATAACGTTAAATATAAGATTCGGCATGCTACTCTTCAGATGCTACCGAATTTCTATGGGTTGGATAGGGAGAATCCATATGACCACTTGACCGAGTTCTTAAGAATCTGTTCCACAGTAAGAATCTAAGGTCTCACTACTGATGCCTTAAAGCTTTTGTTGTTCTCTTATTCTCTGCGGGATAGAGCTAAGACATGGATCAATACTGTTAGGACCCTAAGCCTATCACTACATGGGAGGAGCTTCAAAAACTCTTCCTAACTAGGTTCTACTCCATAGGTCGCATCGCTCAAATGCGTTATAGCATTACCCATTTTTTCAGCGAGAGGGGGAACCATTTCATGAGGCTTAGGAGCGGATGAAGGAGCTCCTTAGAGTGTGACCTCACCATGACATTCCTAATTGACAAGTGTAGACACCCCATTTTTACCAATTATTTTATCATATGTTTTTTAAAGTGATCAACTTGAAGAGTGGGTCATTTGATAGGGAATTGAACTTGTAAAGACTAAATTACCCAAACTACCCTTTTCGGGGAAAAGGGATCATTCATCATTTCATGCGTACATTTGAATTGGAATCAATCCATTTGTATTGCATTTGAATTTTGTGGTGTCTTAGAGTATCCCTGTAAATTTTCATGTCCTTCTGATGAGAGCTCGATAGGTAATTAAGATTTTTGCGACTTGAGGGGCGTTTTCGTATTTTTCTAATATAATTTCCGAATGACCTCCGAATTCGAATCGGATTGTTTCATGGAGTTTATATGGATGTGTGGAGTGTGTTTGGAGTGTCGATTGAACTTTTGAATGGTTGGGATGGATTCGCCCAAAATTGATCCTACGAGCAGGAATGAATCGAATTGAGGTTTCATCCAAATTAACCGTGAATTGGTCATTTTCATTAAAATCAAAGATCTTCAAAATATGTTTTTGAGTATCAATTTCATAATAAAACCATGTTTTTAGAAGTGGTCTAAGCTCAATTGATCAATTTTACAAAACAAAGAATGGTCATATGACCAAATTTGGCACAACCGGATCAATCGGCTAGCTTTTTACTAAAACCCTTGACCATGGTCAAGCATTTTTGACCCAAAACCCTTCTAAGAATGTAGAAGATCATAGCACGGTTATTTTGACACCTGGATCATCAAATTTGGATTGAAAATGAGCAAGATATGGTCAAAATACAAAAATCCCTTGAAAATAAGGCAAATTGGGGAAAGTCACCCTTGGCGACGTCCAAGATAGGACGGCCAACCGTCTAAGCTAGGACGGTCACCAGGATGGTCGACCCCATTTTTTGAATTTGGATAGTTTGGGACTCTCCCACCTATTTTGCTTGACTTTACTTGATTTTTTTGAACGAATTCAACTGTATTCTAGCTTGAAAACCCTAAGATGAACCATTCTAAACCCTAGGATGAGTTTTAGATGAATTAATCCCAACCATTTAAGGTTTTTAACCCTAACTCTATAAATACACTTTGATAGAGTTAGAAGAGGGAGGTTCAAGAAAAAAAAAAGGAGAGGGAGGCTACATTCTGGATTTTCGTTTTTGGTTCATCATTGGAGGAGAGAACCAGAGTGGAGAAGAGAGAAAGAAGGAGGAACTCAAGGTCTTGGAAGCTTGAAGGATGTTTGCCAAGAAGAGAGAAGAGGGGTAAGTCTTCGATCCTAACTTCTTTGATTTGATTTTCATGTAAATCTTCCATGTTATGGTAGAACTTAGTTCATCTTAATTTGTGTGAGATGAACTAACTTCCATCTTTTACAAGTTTATTATGCATGTTAGAATAGGATTTTTCTTGTTACTTTATTATACATGATAGGGTAGTAGTAGTATATGTTGGATCATATTATTTGTGTTATTTGTTTGCATATTAGAATAGGATGTGCATGTGTTTCTTCTTTCTTTTATATAGGACAGTAGCCTATTCATGTGTTTAGGAGCATATAGGTTTGATTAAATAGTCTTTTGTTATGTGATTAAGCATGTTTAGGATGAGTTTTAATATGATTCCATTTGAGTAAGCATGCTTAGAATGAGTTTTAATATGATTCTATGTGGGTAAGTATGTTTAGGATGAGTCCTTTGTTATTATTTTATGTGTGTGAGCATGTTTAGGGTAGGTATCAACATATTTGCATATTGTTGAAATCTTGTGATGTCCATTTGATAATCATGTGATATTAATGATTATGTAAGTATATTGATGCATTATTTTTGACATGTGATGAGTTTTGAGTCATTATTTTCCATGCTTTTATGATTATTTAAGCATTTGATATGGATTTGATGGTTTGAATATATAAAATGTGTACGAGGGAGCATGCAAAGGTAAGATCCTTCCCTTGTGTTTAGAATAATTGTTTAAAGCATGTTTTTGTTCAGTTTTTGATATGTTCATAGTAATTTGGTCGAGCATGTTAGGATGTATGCTAGGATATTTGTTTGTTATTTTTCATGGATTAATAATGATTTTTAGGCTATTTTAAACATGTACTCAAATCTGTCCAGATTTGAATATATGCTTTAAAGTAGCTTGATTAACATTTTTAAGCCATATTTTTGTATGATTCTTATAGTATTCTTATAGTATATTCATGTAAGATGCATGCTAGGCTATTTTCATGATTTTTTATTATTTTTTTAGGGTTTTTAGAATGGTTTAAAGTTTTCATTCAAATCTGTCCGGATTTGTTTATGCCTTTAAATTATTCTAAAAATTCATTAGGATCAAATCCAATTTAAAAATATGCTTAGGTTCACATAGTGGAATTAGTGTGCATTTCGGAGCATTTTCATGCATTGTTAGAATCAATTTCATGCATATTTGTTTATTATGTTTAAATTTCAGCAAGCATTGCATTAGTGTTTTAGGACTTTCTATTAACTTTAGGGTTAGTTAGAGACCCTAGGTTTAGGAAGGTCACTTGACCTTCCCTAGGATATTCCTTTGTTGTAAGAGTCATATTCGAATTCAAGTGTTTTATTGAGTTTAAGAGTTTATCTTCGAGAGAAATTTCAAAAAATGATTTTTATTGAAAATAATTGACTTGTTAAATGATTTCCCATGAAATGGGAATATTTTAAAATAATTTGTATTTGAAATAATTTCTTTGAAAAAGAAATGATTTTTGGAATGAAATTTCATGGATGATAATCGATTTGAAGTTTAAATTGAGGTTTGCTTCTAAAAGATAATGTGAACCAGCCAACCTAGATCGGGAGGCCTCTCATTCACTTTGGGGGTGTTTTCTTGAGTGGATTGTGGATGATGTTTATCCATCTCGATTTATCCTTCTCTATTATCCACGTTTATCATTCTCTATTTTCCACTCAAGATTGGGTTTTTGAAAAAGGGATGAGAGTTTGTAAAAAACTAGGAGTCGCCACCTTATTTTTAGGGAACAAGGAAACCACAAAAAGAGTTTTATTTTCAATAAAACATTGACCCCATATTTTGGAAAAAGCATGGTCTTCGAATCAAAGTTGGATTCGAGGGCTAGGTTACGAAGTGGGAAGGTTCCAAAGAACTCCTTGTAGGCACCCACCTCGTCCTAATTAAAGGTCTCCTAATTAAGTTTGGGCTTTATCAATTTCTAATCATATCAATCCTATTTATTTAATCAACCATTGAAAATAGTGTAGATAATACTAGATAATAGATAAT